>CAUJNA010002725.1:12500-24075 GCA_963377175.1 Effrenium voratum | reverse complement strand
TCTCCTTTTCCGCAGGAAGATCACATGCTCAACCCCGTGTCCCTATCGTTGACCAAAAAATCCACCGCGGCGAGGGGAACGAGAAACAGCCCTAAACCGCTCAGAAGACGGGAGCGAGAGATCACCACGTTGAGCATTACGAGTGTCGCCATAGAGGACTGAAGCGAGTTGTGAAGCAGTCGAGCGATCACCATGAGAAAACGGAGTAGCATAGGTGAACGCCTCCTCAACTGGAATGGCATCGGAATTCCGAACTTCACCAAGAGATTGATCATGCGAATGATGAGTTGTGAAGGACTCCATTCGAGACAGAATGCGCTGGTATCCCTGATGCTGCCAGTCGCGGATGGTCCATGCCTGACCGTGCTCACCAGTGCGCCCATTGGGATCAGTCACCCGCTGCCATTCCCGAAAAGAATTGTCTGGTAGATCAGGTACAGTTTCTCCGTGGTGCCACCGCTGAGGCTGTCCTGCAGTGTAGATCCGCACCCACTCCTGATCCTGCCAGACCGAGTATTCGAGCCATGGGTGCTGCTTCGAATCCTCGATGTCCATGTCGAAGTAAGAGGCAAGGCGTATCGCGGGCTCCGATCCAGCTGAGAGAGGAACAGGCACCATGCACAACCATGTACAAGCAACAACCAAGCAAGGTAATGCAAGTGTGGAAACCACCCTTATTTTGTATGCTACCCCACTCGCGTGCGTCTAGTCCTCATTTAGCTCGAAGATAGGTCTCGCCTTGGCTTTGCAGCTGTCGGGAGGATTAACAGGCCGGTATGGGTCGGAGACCCCAACAGTCTCCGATGGTGTGATTCCACGAGATGCACGTACAGGTTGATGAAGTTGGGAAGCGTGACGTGCGCGAGCTGTCAGTTGTTGAGAAATCCCCTCTTGGAGACGAGTCAGTTCTTCGGTAGAGAAATCCGCCGCATCCGAGGATCTAAGGATCGCTTCTAACATCTGCGGTGACATACTCAATGCCGCGGATTGCGTGGCCACGCTGTGATGATCAGGAAAAGACATAGAATCAAAGTCATGACCAGCTTGAGGGGCAGCGACTCTCCGATAGCCCTCTGTGGCCCAGTCTCTTTTGTACCACATGGTGACATTGAGCTGCTCACCGTCTTGGTCCGGGTTGGGAGCATAGAACTCCCTCCACTCTCTATACGTGTGGAGCATCATGTTCTTCATGCGGAGTCCATGATCCCGGATGAAAGATCTTGACCCACTGGGCATCTGGTTGTTGAGGATCCGACACCATTCCAGCCACGGCATGACAACGCAAACCCGGAAAGACAAATTGATAGGTACGGCTGCAGACAACAATTACTGAAAGAGACACAACTACCATAGTGCAAGAAATCACTTTTGCAGCAATGCACGGCTCCGGTATCGAAGTCAATCTCCCGAATCGAATTGAACTGAACAGACTCCCCAGGAAGGCGAGGACGAGCATCAGCCACCATCCGAGTTGGAGGATGCCGATGAAGAGGTCAATCCAGCGTACATGAGGTCCGGTGCGCCCGAAGCGAAAACTGGCCGCGCAATGCTAGGGTGTGGGCGACCCAGCCGTTGGTATCCCCTGGTGACCCAGTCTCTATAATGCCAAGTATAGAAGGATGCATAAGATACCGGCTGCGAAACAGCACCTGTATTGGTGCCGCCTGTGCTATCCCTCGGCCAATACACGTCGAAGTGGTAAACCTTGCGCCATTCCCGATAGGTGGTTGAGTCATCCGGGGCTGGTCCCTAGGTGTTCTCGGCGACTGGATGCCACGGACCCGGTACATAGATCCGAATCCATTCTACACTCGTATTCGCGGGGCCATTGACGATGTCGTAGTCAAAGTAGCGAGGCAGGACCCATCGTGCTGCGCTATACATTGTACAATTGAACATATCAACCAGGCAAACCGCTCAGAGTCAAATGAAAGCGGCGAACAACTGGAGACGGAACGCACAACACCAAGCAAGACAGTTCAACATGGAATCGCACACAAAGCAAGCACAACCGCGTCATTTTATCCGACATGTTGCTCAAGTATCACTCCGATTCGTTCCAAGGATCATAGAATGGTGGTGGTGACGGCTCTCGCCACGCCCCATCCGGAACCGATGAGTCCACCGAGGAATTGGCGTCTGCATTCACGAGCATCGCGAGTCCAATGGCTGGTAAAGGAGCTCCAAGTCGTTGATACCCTCGTGTTTGCCAGTCTCGGCTCCCACACGTGGTAGGACACATACGAACTGGGCGTGACAATGGGATCCGCTGTTGTTCCTCCGGTGCTGTCTTCGGACCAGTACACTTGGAAGCGATATGACCTGCGCCACTCCCGATACGTGGAAGCGTAGACCGGGGCGAGCACTGGAGCATCATCGGGACCGGGTCGCCACGTGCCCGGTGAGTAAATTCGAATCCATTCCACTCCTCTCTCGATCTGGTACTCGAAATATTGAGGGTTCATAGCGGCAAGACAGGCTATCGCGCGGCCGCTAAAAGCAATTGAAAATCTGCGGCGAAGACACACATGCAATGACAACCGCGCGCAGCTGAAGTGTCAACCAAAGCAATGCAAGGCAACTTTTCAAGCTCAAGGTGAGACACAGCAGCGAGGTTTGTAATATACGACTTATACGACGCCTAAGCTTCACCGCCGTTGATGCCGCGCACACCTGCAATGATAATGTCCTGGTCGTCTACGAGCACAAGGGGAAAGACATTTCCGCCCATGGCGCAGGAAGGCATGACAGTAATGCTTGCAATTTGCCGATGGGGACAGCGATGGACGGCCAGCACGTTTGGAGGGGAACACGGTAAATGGCCGCCGAGATCTCCGCGGTGCAGAAGCGGATGCTGTCCGAGATCGTTTGGATGAACGCCCTGGACTGCGTAGCTCACGGGAATGGTCAGTGCTGTAGATCGAGCGGCGTGTGCGCTGCGATTTCGATGTGGCAGGGCAGGATTGTCCGCGAGGAGCTGAGATCGAGGGGCTCCGTACTGAGGGCATAAACTGTGGGTGTAGAATCACCGGTGGTGGTGGCGGTGGAGGAGGCGGAGGTGGAAGACGCAGTGGGAAACTTGGTGGGGGCGGAGGTGACGTAGTCTGCCGAATGGGTCTGTCAAGCAGGGCTCCAGGTCCGTGAAATTGTAACCACGTCGGCTGCGCTCCATGGGTCCAGGTAATGTACGTCTGTACGACTTGTTCCGACATGATTTGAGCAACTCAGTCATGCATTCAATTCACGTCAGCGGCAACACCCACAACGGCAAGCAATATTACCCTGGTAAAATGCCAGTCAAGTGCAAGCAAGCAAATATCATGTGATCAATAATGACTGCAATCCCAACCGTCGCAACAACCTGCAGCGCTAACCGAATACACCGCCACGGCCTACCATTTAGTCCTCCTGTGGTCGCTGTTGCATTTGATGACCGGGTTCCTAGCCGCGAGCCTCAAGTTGCTGATAGACCTTCCATGCCTGCTTGACTTCCTCAATGGGCTTCTGAAGGACCCGAGCAATGGTTTTGTAGGTGGGCCTGGAATCCTTGTCTTTCTTCCGTCGCACCATCTCATCCAGCTCACCCTGTGTCCATGCCGTGAAAGGTTCACGGTGTGCATTGCGACGTGCAATGGTGAATTCTTGTAGAAGTTCCCGAGGTCCATGAACCACCGTAGGAGACGGTCGGAACGACGAGGCACCTGGATGTGGACGCACTGAACCATCAGAATCCGAGTCAGGTGTCGTAGGCGTCATCTGTCTCGGTTCTCGTCCGCCGTGTGGGGCTAAGGGAGCAAGCGGCCGTGGTGGTGGCAGGTGATCCAACATCGATTCAGGCCGACGACCAGAATTGTTGTCAGCGGCATCCCGATGTGCCGCACGAGGCGGGGATAAGGCCGGTATATACCAGGTGGATGAAGTGTCCAAAGGTCGGGTTCGAATTCGAGTGGGAGAGCGGGATCGGTCAGACGAAATGCGCTCTGTGATGATGCGAGGGCGCAGCCCGTGCCTGGAGTTCCGTGGTGCCCTGGGAGACACTCTAGTGTCTGACGGATGGCTTCGCTCGGTCATCAGGGCAAAGTTCAGGGTGTTCAGAGCTGTCGCAACTTGGGATGCAAGGACATTGAGTACCGCCACCAGGTTATTCACAAACTCGGCTGACAACTGCATGGCAAATGAACACACAGCAAGGACAAATCAAGCAAGTAAGGCTGCGGAACTGCGAAGACATGATGCTTGCGAACATGCATGCGCCGAAATACTGAGGTCCTTTTGCCGCTGGTGTTCCGTCAACCAAACGACAGACCTGATGGTCGACACGCCGGCATGGCCTTGACTGCCGGCGGGTACTTCGGATTGTAGGCATGGCGGCGGGACGTGGGAACCGCGTCGTCAGGTCGGCCAGGAAGCCGCCGGTGATGACTGCGAGATCGACGCCGATGAGGCTCCCGATGTCTGGACCTTCTCCTCCGTCTGTGCTCCCAGGAAGTACTGACACTCACCGTGCGGACGTGAGCAGGGTGCTCCGTACGGTTGTCTGAGGTGGCCACAAGAGTGACCGGTGCTGTCATGTAATCTGGCCGGACTGATGTTGCCGGCAAGGGCGGTGGCGTCGTAGATGGCGGGGGTAGCGGCGGTAGTTGGCCGTCAGGAACCGGTGGCGGTGGTGGCGGATGTGGATGCCGCTGCTGGCCTTCAAGACGTTGCAGTCCGGCCAGAAGAAGACTGATTTGCGACGAGATGGCAAGCAGCATGTGCCGACATTCACGTAAAAGGTCCCAATGATCCATCACAATGCAGGTGAAGATGCGACAGAGAGGGCCAAGTCAATCAGTAATCTACTCAAAATGCGGCGACGGCAAGCAACACAACAAGCATGCAACACACTTC
Organism: Effrenium voratum; assembly: GCA_963377175.1. Lineage (NCBI taxonomy): Eukaryota > Dinophyceae > Suessiales > Symbiodiniaceae > Effrenium > Effrenium voratum. Next base: position 19,185 of record CAUJNA010002725.1, on the reverse strand, counting down.
ATCAAGACATGAACCTCAGGCAACCCCATACGCTTTTTCCGGAAGAGGAGCGTCATGATGTACACCATGAAAGTCAGGGCACAAACCACGGTGGCCCTGTGCAAAAGGGTTGTCAGACTGCATTGCCATAGTCGTTCACCAGAACATGCCCATGTAGCTGGGCACCGCAATCGATGATCGGAGTTTCCACCTGCCATCTTTGGCGTGAATGCAGTCATAGTAATGGGAAGCAGCTATGTCAGCGTACACTCCGCCACGCGGTATGGTGCAATGTTGTTGCCGGAGTCGTGCAGTTCCACCAATGCACACGGGGCGATCCGTGTGAATTCCCGCGAACTGCGCTGCTGATTGGACTGCCGCTTCCTGAGATTGAAGGCTGCCCCTGCAGTAAAATCCCATCGGAGGCAACCAGACTTCGTTCCAGTTTGAGCACTCGCGGTTGGGGGAAGGATGCTCTTGCCATTTTGAGGGTCTGATCAGCTCTTCACGCAGGATCTTCATGGCCGCCTGCATATTGGTATTGTGGGACCAGAAAAACGTCGACTGTGACTGAGTGCGATGCTTGTCCGGCAGCAATCGGCGCGGCTCAAACGAGAAGATGATCCCGAAGAGGTTCTTCTGGGAGTTCTTTTTGTCCGTCGAGAAGTGGTGATACGTCCGTGCAGTCCTGCTGATATATGGCCATTGTTCTTCGCAAATGCCAAGCTGTACGATGAGTTGCTGCGGCAGTGACTTCGGGGAGATCTGGAAGTAGTCAGAAATGTCTCTGACCACTTGATCCGTCCAACGTCCCGGGACGCCATGTGGTGGCGGAGAAAACGGAAACTCCGAAATGGACTTGACCCGCTGCTCATCTTCGATGATGCTGCGGCGATGCGGCATGAGGCTCCTGTAGACCGTCTCCCACGATTTCTTCCACTGCTCAGGTTCAGGAAATACTAAGGCGGCAATCGAGGGCAAGGTGTAGTAAAGGACATCATTCACTACGATGGCAATTTCCTCGGCCCGGCAACCAGTGCGCAGCTTGAAGCGATGACTGCCAAAATCGGGTACATGCTGTCGAACTGAGAGAGGAAGCAGCACAACACGGTTCTCGGATGGACTGACTTGAGCGGGAGGCAACGGCGGCGAGCGGGGCCTCCTTTGATCACCATGAGCACGCCTCCCATCACTTTTCCATTCACCCCAGTCCTCCTCCTCATCTGACTTTCCCTGTGGGCCTGGGGTGAGCTTGATCCGGGAATGACGGGACCTGGGTGAGCGCGAGCGTGACCTTCCGGTGTGATTGCGTACCGCTCGGATGTTGGCCTCGGATCCAAGTGCCGGAGCGTCACGGGATGGGCCGTGGGATTGTACACTTTGCTGGTGTGCTAGTCCGTGTGTCCGGATGAACATTTGCATCTCATTGCCGTTGATAAAGTTGGGAAGGTGCTCCAGCGTCACGCGGCTCGTAGTTTGCACTGATCCGTCTGAACGTAAGAGACTGGTGACCGTGTACTCCGCCATGGTTCTGAGCCAGCTGCATGCAGACACAACGCAATACATCAACAACAATCACAAGCGTGCGCAAGAAGAGACAACATGACAAGCTCACATGCAGATTTTGTCCCGAGTCGACGCCGAACGTCACGGAGAAGGTGGGGGTCGAAACCTTTGGCCTCATAAAGGCGCTTGAGAGCGTTAAGTCCTTGCTGTTGCTGAACCGCAGGTTGTGCACCACGTATGATGAGCCAGGAGCGAGAAGACCAAGAAGAATAAGTAAACATCTGATCATTGGCACTCCGAATTCCTTTGATTTGGGAGGGATGATCAGGTAGCTGTGGTGTAATAGTTCTGGAAGAAGAATCACATCGATAGCCCAGCACTTTGTCATCATGTTGAACCTCAAGCATCACTGGTGGGCGATAAAATTCCAGGGAAAGAAAATTCATGAGCACGGGCGAGTGTGGGGCAGAATCACGAAGTAGAATGAAACGATTGTCGACGTAGCGCTCATGCCAGATCACACCGATATCGGGCATGCGAAAACGCAGAGAACACATTGTCTGGTGCCAGAAGAAATCCTCAACCGTGGCAACCAGATTGCAGAGCGGTGGCGCGGCTGGTGATCCCATAGCGACTCCCCGTTCTTGGCGGAACAAGTATCCGTTGATCTCGAAGTGACTGTTGTCAAGGACAAAGTCCAGAAGGTGCCGGAGATCTTGTTCACGAAAAGTTCGAGGGATCTTTGTTTGACGGCGCCATTTTCCTTTGAACATACGGCGTCGATGATCAGACTTTACTTCGAACACTGACCATTGAGAGGATCTGCGAAGGCCAACAACTTGATCGTACCGATGGAGAAGCACCTGTAGTGCCTGGTGGAAGCGTTCCGTAGGAATGGACGTGAAGAAGCCTGACAGGTCTTGTGACACCAGGTGGATGTATTCATCGGGATCTGCCTTTGACAGCGACTCCCACAGCTGCTGGACAAGTTCTTGTACTGAAAGTTGACCTGCAATGTCGGGAAAAGTAGCTTTGGTAAGTTCAAATATGAGGGCGCCGAAGACCGTGAGGAAGGGAGCTGCCCACGTGCGAAAGAATGAAATGATGGGTCGTGCTTTCTGCCAGTCCTTGGTCGGCTTTGGAAGGATGCGAGCTGTGGGCAACGGTGCTTGAAGTCGAAGTCCCCATGCATATCGCTGACGTAGGAGGGAAGGTACCGTAGTCACCACTTCAGAGCGAAAAGATGCTGCGGATTCACGGCATAGCGAAAAGACATCTCCCGAGCAAAAGGTCTTCCGCATCAGTATGGCAAACAGGGACGGACAAATCACATGTGCGCGGGAGGGGAAATGATCCGCGGGGATTACAACCCACGATGACAGAGAAGCCACGGTGCGCTGCAACGATGTCGATGACCAATAAGCACGATCTTGAAGGTTAGCTCGATGAGTGTCCATCAACTGAGTCAAACCCGGCTGCAGATCAACAAGAAGACTGGAACCATGCACATGCCAGCGACGAGCAAGTTTGCGAAGTTGCGTAGTGAAACGTTGATGTAACAAGTCGACATCACCGAAATACTGATCCTTCATTGACGCGGCCATGATTTCCATGTCAATGTCCGCATTGATGCGTGAGAACTCATCAACCATTACAGCATGTCCATGTGCTCGGTGTATATGGTGATCATCGATGTCCAAACAGCGACACGGAAAAGATGTTTCAGGAGTCCATCTGCGCTGCCATGTGCGGTAGTTGTAGATCTTGTCGCCCAACGTGGCACTGCGAGTTTCCACCACCCGGATCTTTGGAAGGAAAAGGGAGGGAAACAAATCACGATGAGAAGCAATCCAGCTTTGCAACCATGTGCCAAGTAGAGCTTTCCAATTCCGGACATGTAGAGGCGGTAGGAGTAGTTGTGTCAAAGTGGTGGGTGATTGTAGCTGTCGTTTGCGTAACACCTGGGCGAGGAGTTTCTGCGCCTTGGAGCGGAAGGGCTCGTTGACAAAGACGGAGAGCCGCAGAAAGTAGTAAAGCTGAGTAGGAGGGAAAGCTGCCGACAGAAGGTCACGCATGGCTTGGAACGATGCACCTGTATTGGATCCCAGCTGATAGAGAATAGAGTAATGGGCCTGAATGTCATCCAGCATGTCGGGACGTAGTTGCCGTTGAAGATCCGGATGTAGTCGTCGTCGAAAGCGTTTGTGCAAGCCGAGGGAAGTGGGAGACGACAACGAGTGACGTCGAAAATCAACGAGGTGTTCCCGGAAGCCCACCTTTCGCAGAAGTCTGTGTACCCAGGGTGCATTCAAATGCGGGCGTAGCAGGTATTGCCATTTGCTTTCCTGGACCCAAACCGAGGAAACGGGAAGTTTGATCTCAACCGGAACAGCACAGAAGAGCCAGTAAGTATTGGATCGCTTCCAGTAGTGAAGCGCGGGTTCGAAGAAGGCATGACGTCCCCGAAGTAGTTGTAGAAATTTGCGACTGCGTGAGTGTTCACGTCGTAGAATATCCTGATCAGTCGCACCAACGTAGTAAGGTGTGTGCCATGGGGAAAGTCGGATGTAGACGCACGGTTGTTGATGATGACCTGGATCGTGAATGAAGTCATAGAGGTCCGGAAATCGTGCCCGCAATGAGCGAAGATGTCGCGTGTCGGCAAAAGTGGAGTGCATAATTTCACACAAGAGAGAAGCCTTGTAGAAGTGAAGGACTTCAAAGAACGGCGGAAAGTAGCTATGATCTTGGGAAATGAGACGTTGTAAGAAACTGATCAATAAATAGGCAGTGCACCGACATCTATGAATCTCATACCTGTTGGCCACAGTGTGTTGAGAGTGTGACATAGCGTGATTCGGAATCTGAAGGGCAATCCGGACCACAACTAAGACTTCCAGAATGAGGCCCAACCACGGTAGTTGTGTGATTGATTCGTACTCATCAGCTGGTATCGACGGTGGTGGTAGTCCAGGGTAGCAGTATTGCCAGCACGTAGAGAACATGGTCAACGAGTGTAAAAAGTTGCCCAGAGACTGCCATTGTGCAACATCATCATAGATTCCACAGCGGCGAAGCTCATCCAACATGGTGAAAATGCAACCAATGAAATCTACCATAAGGCGGCAACATGGATACAAGCTGCACAGACAATTACGCACAAGGCAATGCAAGCACAACCAAGCACAAGATCAAACTGATGCAACGCAAAAAGATGACGGACGAGTTTTAACCTTGACTCATCCGTGACACGGTTGCCGCTCCGGGCTCATAAGAGAACGAAGGTCGTTAAGATGCCTGCTCATCCGCTGAGTAAGCGAGCGGTCACGATGAGGTGACTCAATGCCTTCTCAGTGAGCTTGGTGAGATAGCCGGGCTCCAGTCCCCACGAAGCCGCCATCGCCCCGAGAGTAGGAGCGTCGCCTTTCGGCATGCGTTGACGCGCTTGAAGGAGCTGCGTCGCCATGGAATCTAATGACTTGTTGCCGTTGAGCCGGGACGGGTGATTGGCCCACTTGACCAGTGACGTCAAAGTTGTGGTTGTGGGCGATTGCTTGAGATAAAGGCGTGGCTGGTCACTGGTCCATGTGTAGTACTTGACAACTTCTTCCGGCGTGCTGTGCATGGTGAGCAATTGTGACGCCGCCGGCTTGGACGGCGGTGAAGACACTCCGTGAAGAGACTGAATGATCCGGGGTTGCACCGCGCTATCAAACGACTTGCCATCAAGGGCCGCTGCGCTGGCTGTAGGGAGGGAGCTGGCAGGTGACGAGGATTGTGTGTGGTTGACCGGTGGCGGTGTAACCAACTCTGCATCATCTTTCTGGCTTGCCATCGTGGGAGAGGTCGAAGCGCGCAGCGATGCTGAATACTGAGCCTGGAGCAGCTCATGCGCACGATTTAGATCATTGTACTTCTTGACCATGTCATCTGTCTGGGTGGAAGGTGTGAGAGAAGCGTGGTGTTGCTGAAGAAATTGAAGTACCAAGCTGGCCAAATGGTCATGAACCTTGATCCGCTGATTGAAGTCATCGATGTTGAGACCCAGCGAGTTGGCAAGGTCCTTTTCCAGGGTGAGCAGGTTGATCGACTGTGATCGTCGTAGTAGTTTGGAACAGGTACTCCAAAGTAAGGCCTCGGTGCGAGTGCGAAAGCCTTCCCATGTCACGAATCTGCCGTGAGCGAACGGTCGGAGCAGCCAGTTGGTGAGGCCCCCATGAATAACCTGAACCAGGCGAACGTCACGAATATCCATGCCTGACATGTCGCGCAGGTTGCCATGCGGAGTGTTGGCAACGGTCATGGGCAGGCTGAAGTTGTAGAGCTGATTGACATCAAACATGCCCTCTCCAGGTGTCCAGTCAGGCGATGGTGTAAGCCAGGCTTTCTGAGGACGAACCGGTAGAGCCGCAGGAGGTCCAGGTGGCGGTGTAGGTTGCGGGGTAGTGACCGGTGGTGGCATCACGGGTGGCATGAACTTCGTTGGCGTGGGGTCTGGAGGGATCGGCATCATGTAGTTGATTGCTGGATGTTGGAATTGCTGTGTGGGACTATGAGTCGATTGAAAATTGGTGGGCATCATCGGGAAACTGTTGGCAGAGTTGTAGCCGGAATTGTGTTGCCAAGATACCAGGTTGTTCCAATCCATGCCTTCCGAGACGTGGTGGTCATTGTGTTCACGTCGGTGTGCTTTACGAGCCTGAGGAGAAGTACTCCGATCACGTCTGCGCCGAGTCCTGGATCTATCACGATCATCACGTCGAGACATGGTTACACAATCGACTCTCAATCTTCACGCTTCCATCTTGAGAGACACGTATCAGACAACAAGCAAATCCATGCAACGGCAAGGTATCAACGAATCCAACAAATGGCAAGCAAACGCAAACATCAGTGGTGAGACGTCTCTATGATCTGACCGCTGTCTTCCCTTTAGTGAAACCTCGTTCCTGGTTAAATGTGAAATTCCGCTGTTCTATGATAAGCACGTTGAGGTCAAATTTTCCGACAGAGCCGGCCCGGGGTCACACAATGGGTACACCCGAGGATTCCCCACGAATGGGGTGTACACACTTAAACTCCAAATGGAGAGTGCTAATCTTTCGAGTACAACTGATGAGTCTCGAGTACAACTGATAAGTCTCGAGTATGATGAGGTTCGACTCGCATAACGCTTGGCTTCCCTGTAGTTACTTTAACA
>CAUJNA010002725.1:0-7500 GCA_963377175.1 Effrenium voratum | reverse complement strand
CAGGTGGTTGTCCACGCGTTTGGCCAGGAAGGCCTGTTGTAGGGCGATGGGTAGTCGTAGTCGGCGGCGTTTTCGCCAGATGGTGGCGAAGCCCATGTGCCGGGATTGGGAGAAGTCCAATTGGCGTATGAAGCCCGTGCGTGGCCGGAAATGTTTCTCGATGAAGCCAAAATTGAGAGACGGTTGCAGTTCCTGGATGTAGAACTGTTCAGTGGCAAATAGGTCCGTTGCCGGAACGACAGTGTGAATGGGCACCGAGGTGTAGTGGTGGAAAAAGTCGAAATGTGCCCACCACCGGACTGCCAGTTCGGCATTGACCAGATGATGTCGCTGAACTTGGAGTAGTTTGCGAAGTTGGCTGCGGCCCCGTGCCATGAGGGAGGCGCGAGTGGCTCCGAGGTAGAAAAAGGCCTGCCACTTTGGATGGCTGGTGAATCTCAGATAAACCGCTGAAGGGACAAGCTGAGAAGAGAAATCGGAAGCAGGGTTGTCCAGGCCAAGTCGAGTAAGCAGGGCTTTCAGTCTGCCGGAACCACAGGAGAGATGGCAGACGTCAAGTAGCTGACGCTGTGCGAGTAGCCAGGAGCAAGAATGACGTGCGGTGACGTCATCGGTTGGGAAGAACCGAAGAGTGAAACGGAGGACAGTGAGAAGTTGGCAGCAGTGGTGGTGCCAAAATTTGTGCTGCCTGGCTGTGCGTCGTTGTCGGTGTGCTGTTGAGAGTCACTGGTAGAAGTGACTCGCAGCGGCCAGGATGCGGCCCAAGGCCGATGACCCCAGTTTTGATAGGGTTCGCGCCGGGATGCCCCATAGCACAGCGGCTCGTTCGAGTTGGGCTCTGGTGTCGGAGTCCAGTGTGGTTGCCCATTTTGCGCAGTCGTTGGACCAGCTTTTTAGGACTTGCTTGCTCTCTTTGCTGGTTTTCTGAGAGGTGATCCATCGCTGGACTTTGGTGTCGGAAATGTCGGGTGGGAAGTTGCTGGTGAGCCATTGGCAAACGTGGGGAGGTGGTTGGAGCAAGTCGCGGGGCTCCTTCCAAGTGGGTGGGGAGGGGAGGGGGGGAGGGGTCGGGGTGCCGCCGGGAGGGGGGGGGAGAGAGCCGCCAAAGGAGGGTGGACGAGGGCCGGGGTGTGGGGGGTAACGGGGAATAGGTTGGCCGTAGGTCTGACAGGGAGTCGGATGTGTAGCTGGCGGTGCCGATGCCGTGGAAGAGCATCCGTAGGAAGGCCCGGACAGGGCCCCGCACGGGTTCCCGGCCTTGTTGTTGCCGTACACGATGCCATGATGATGGGATGCCGTGGGCGAAGGCTGCGGTGGTAAGTTTTGCCTTTGGAGCGCCGTAACCAAACCTCGAGGGGGTTGGAAAGCCATGAGAAAACACGGGGGAAAAGGAAATGTTCGAACCAAAAGCTGGTGAGCGGAATCAAGCGGGTAAGGTCACAAGGCGAGAGAACGGTCGCGGAAAGGCAGAACAGCAAAGCAAAGAAAAAAGGCGATCAAACAGTGCACCAATTCTTTTCCGGGTTGGGTGGAAGATGGTACACTTGCGCCCCGCTAAGCCGGGCGCTGCAGCGCGATGCCTCTCAGCATCGCAAACTTGGAGTGAAGGCACCACTTTTTGCCTCGGCGGCATGCGAAGTGGCGCCGCACGTTGTGTTGATCCTCGTGGCTTCCCCGGATTCGAGGATTTTGTGCTGATTGATGGAGCGTAGTTCCCCAAAAGCGATGGCGCCGAGTTGAGACTTTCCGATTGTAAAGTTCTGCAAGAGCTGGCCGAGCGTGTCGGGTGTGCATGCCGTGGGGGTGGCCTGAGCGTAGCATCCAAAGCTCGGGTAGTCATGGTTCTCGGGCCTCCAAGCAGCGGGTCGGATCATGTTCTCATGGCACATGCGGCGCACTCGATCCGGGGTGGTGCCGTGCACATACATGACAGCGTGAGGGGAGGCCGTGCCGGATCCAGCTTCCGGGTCTCCGCCAGCAACTGGCCAAGGATGAGGTCGGGGAAACCAAGTGGTTGCGAACACCATGCCGTGTGATTCCCGTCCCAAGAGGTGGTAGAAGCTGGGATCGAACGGTATGGGATCATCCGTGTCCATGGTTCGCATTTCCCAGCATTCCGCGAGGAGATCGGCATGTGAAGGTGGCAAAGCAGGGTCCAGGTCCATCAAAATGGCCTTAGTCTGTTCCACCCTGGAGATGTCCAAGGCTGGAAGCGGGTCCAGCTCCCCCCACTCCCTAGGCGTGGGAACTCGCAGCGGGTCAGTCTTGGCCGTGTCCATGACGTTTCTCCATAGATCAAGCCACCGGTTGTCGGAAGTGGTGGTGGCATTGATGTCCGCCTCCGATGGAGGGGGATCCAAATCACCGGTGTTGCCGAAGGGGGGTTGGGGAGGGTGAGGAGTAGCCGGCGTGGGTCGGGGAGGGGGAGGGGGAGTGGAAGTGAAGGCCGCCGCAGGTGCTGGGTGAGGGGGCAAGCTAGTGTTGTGGTGGCCGGTGCGGGAAGTGGGGTGGGGGTGCTGCCCATGGTGCTGCAGTGACCAGGACGATCGTTTGTCCTGGTTGTTTCGGTGGCCGGTGTGGCTGGCGCCATGGTGGTGCATGTCCCAGCGGTTTTTGTTCTGTGGTGGGTATCCCCACGATTGGTTCCGCCAGTGTGAGGAGGACCATTGAGACTTGTTGGAATCCTTCCCGGAAGTGCGCCAGGAGGTGGAATCATGAGTAGTGTGAGTGGGTCGGTGCGAAGTCGTGGCTCTGGGTGCAGGGGAGTGTCGATGGTGGGACCTGTGTCGGGGGGAGCGGGAGCGGAGGGAGACAGTGGAGTGGTGTGCACGTCGGGAGTGGTGGAAGTGTCGGGAAAGGGAACGTGACCTGCTGTAGCTGCGGGATCGTCGGGTGTCGTGTCGTCGGTGCGACTTGTTGTGCCTGCGATGGTGGGTGGTGTGGGAGTGGGAGTGTCGGTGCTGCCTGTGGCGGGAACGGGATCTGCGAGAGTGGGGAGGGTGCCGAGTGTCCGGGGGAGGGTGTTTGGTTGAGGAGGTAGCGGCAGGAGCCGCAGCGGCAGCTTCGGGCGCGCGCGCCGGCTGAGGCTCGGGCAGTGAAGATGGCATGCTGCTCTGAGTCATGAAAGGCATGATGGTGCCAGGTGCCAAGTTGCCGTAATTGGGAGGGCCACCGTAGGGCATCATGGCCATCGGGTTGCCAAAGTTCGAGAGGCCGCCGTAGGGCATCATGGGGAAAGGTGTGAAGGATGCCGTCTGCGAGTTGGGTGACGGTACAAGGTTCATGGGCTGCGTCATCTGGGATGACAGCTGCAAGTTCGGTCCACAATTGCCTGGTGAGCCGGACGCGGTGCCGGTCGCAATGCTGTGCAGGAGCGAATGCATCATGTCATAGAGCTGGTGTCCAGCCATTTCGCAAGGGAGAGAGAAGGTTGGAAAGGGGTGAAACAAAACCACAACTGCGGCAAAAATGCGTCAAGCCGACACAACACCGAACCCCACAACCGCGAACACAAACCACACAGAGGGAATTCCACCAGGGGACCGCCAAAAACCCGCGGCAACGGCAAAAAATTTTCAAAGACGACAAACCCGAGCACACAAAACCAAGCAGAGGGAATTCCACCAGGGGACCGCAAGAAACCCCGCGGCAACAGCAAAAGAATTTCGAGGGACGCAAATGGTGCAAATGCATGCGAGCAAAAATGCGTCAATGGTGCAAATGCATGCGAGCACAAAGGGGTTCTCAGAGGTGCCTGTCAAGTGGCCTCATGAAAGTGCCTCATGTGGCTATGCCGATGAATCTGAACTGAACTCATGAATCTGAACTGAACTCATCCGAGACGAAAGCTTCCATAAACACCACGAATTGCAGAGTTGGTGTATGACCAACTCGTCACTGGCGCATGAAGCTTAGGAACCTGAAACCTCGTGGGTGCAGCCTTGCTTCAAAGGCAGGCAGTGCAGGCAGTGCAACGCGCATGAAACCAGCAGAGCACCATTTGGGTGCGGAATACCTTAAGACCTCAAGCTGCAGCCTTGATCGTGGTCAAACGCGCTGAACTGAACTGCAGCTTGAATTTGAACACTTGAACGGTCTTCCCCTCGCAGGGGGCTCCCGCATGTGGCGAGTCCAGCCCACAGCGCCATGTCGGACAGGCCGTGGGTAAACACACTTATCTCGAGAGGCTTCACTAGCCGAGATGAAAAACGCAGTCAGTAAAAATGCTTGAATGCAAATGCAAATCAACAGGTCACAACATCGACACCGAACAGGAAGCAACAGCGACAAACAGAAACCGCACAAGGAATCAGGAAAGAGGGTCAGGAAATAGGCAGGTACGCCGGATTGATCAGATCCGGTATCCACCGAAATGCCGTAGCTTCATTGGACTGGATAGGCAAATCGGCTCCAGTCCCCCTGCAATGTGGAATTTCCGTCCGTGCTCCAGGACGCTTCACACACACACACACACACACACACACACACACACACGCACGCACGCACGCACGCACGCACGCACGCACGCACGCACGCACGCACGCACGCACGCACGCACGCACGCTCGCACGCACGCACGCACGCACGCACGCACGCACGCACGCACGCACGCACGCACGCACGCACGCACGCACGCACGCTCGCACGCACGCACGCACGCACGCTCGCACGCACGCACGCACGCACGCACGCACGCACGCACGCACGCACGCACGCACGCACGCACGCACGCACGCACGCACGCACGCACGCACGCACGCACGCACGCACGCACGCACGCACGCACGCACGCACGCACGCACCACACACGCGCACGCACGCACGCACGCACGCACGCACGCACGCACGCACGCACGCACGCACGCACGCACGCACGCACGCACGCACGCACGCACGCACGCACGCACGCACACACACACACACACACACACACACACACACACCGGGTCAACAGGTGCAACAAGAAAGGTCGGCAGGCGTGGCCAAGCTTGCATATAACCAGATCAAATTTGCATCTTCGTTGGTAGCGGGCCAACAAATGATCTGCCGCTACCCCCTGCAGTGAGAAAAGTTTGCGTGCGCGGTCTAGCACGCTGCTCACACACACACACACACCCACCCACACCCACACACACCCACACCCACACACACCCACACACACCCACCCACCCACCCACCCACCCACCCACCCACCCACCCACCCACCCACCCACCCACCCACCCACGCACGCACGCACGCACGCACGCACGCACGCACGCGCGCAGACTACCTTGCAGCCTATGTTGTTTTCGCTGCAACTGCCACTCTCGAACATCAGCCAGTTCCATGGTATCACCGTCTACCCCCCCATTTAAGCGGCGAACCACCGCACTTGGGAGCTCTCCGTGTTCTCTAGCATGTTCCGGTATAACACAGCGGGCTTTCTGCGGAGTGTTGGCTTGCTGCCGCGACTTAAGGCCGTGGCTTGTTTAGCTGCTGGTTCCACAACAAACAAATCAACACACAACTTTTTGTCTTTCCCTTTTTTTTTCGGGCCTCTGATTTTGCAACGCTCTTTCCCAGTGGGGAATCGACTTTGAGTCCCTTAAATACAGGAATTACCAATCAATCCTGGCTTTGCGATAAAACTGGAGTTTGACCGCGCGTGGCAGGTGTGGGGCATTCAGCCATTTGCTGTGCTAGTTGCCGCGTTTTAACGGCCAAATCGTGCGGGGCCACGAACAACGACTTAGCCTTGTTTGCAGAAATGTCCGCACACCCACTTAGGGCGATGGGCAGAAACTTGACACGAAGGACCAGTCTTGGGAAATAGGGTAACTTGGTAGGCTACCATGTTTGAGCCCTGTGTTTAACTGTTGCCACAGCTAGAAGCACTGGGTTAGGTCCCTGAGCATCCCCGCCAGAAAGAAATGCCACCCAAAAGGCACTAAACCCAAAACCAGCTAAAATCAACCGAAGCCCATCCAAAACCAGTCCTGAATCGACCCTAACCAACTACCAGAAATCTGCTCAATCAACAAAAAGATTGGACCCTCTGTCCCCAGCCAATCCGCCTATGGATCTCCCAACAAAAGCTTGCCAAAGACCAACAAGGCCCTGTTCAACAAAGCGGGAGACATTTAGACCAGGCTTTCCAGTTTGCTTCTGGTGTTTTTTTCAGTTTGACATACTCTGACCACGCTGACGGCACAAAGGTTGGGAAGTATTGCAGCTTGTTGCTTTGCATCATGGCCTGGCCCTGGCTCTTGTTGCTTTACATCATGGCTTAGCCCCTATACTGCCCTGCAAATTGCCTGGAGGTTCATCTAAAAACGAGTTTTTGGGGTGAAACCCGAGTGCAGCGGTTCATTTACAGCGACTGTTTGATGTTGGCAGAAACCATGCGATTACAGACCTAAAGCGTGCCCATCCCATCTCCAGGACTTGGCTCCAAAAAAACATCAAAGAACAATGCCGCTCCCTCAGCTTTGGTAACACAATGCCCTGGCTGAAGTTATAAGTGCAGGCAAAGTTACATCCTCGAAATTCAGCTCTACCCTCCCAAAAAAAACTCGAGGTGTCTTCTTCCAAGTCCCCCAAAGGTGTGTTTCTTCAAAAGCCCAGCGTCCCCGAGACTAAATTCCAATAGGCCTGACCTAGCGACTTCTCCCACCCACCTCTGCTCCAGTCTTATTTGGGCGCCCTCTGGCCAGACCTACAAATCACCGAGCCTACGCAGAAGTCAAAAAAACACGGGGAACTCGCAACCCAAATCTGAAAGAGGGGACGGTAATACAACTTGTTTGTCCCCAGAACATTATTTTGTTGGGGGAGGTCTTTTTTGCTATTGGTTGGAAGGGATTGCACTCCACATGGTGGTTTGAAGGGGCACCAGTAGGACCCAACAGTAACTTTGAAAACCACACTTCAGCTTTAAAGACAAACCTTCAAAACCCAACCCGCAACCACTTTAACCATAGAAGCCAGAAAGTTCTATATACACAACAGGTGCAACACACCCATTCCCCCCCCCCCCCCCCGAGACGTTTTCCGCATCTTGGCGACGCGCTTTGACGAGGCCCAGCGGCACAGCGGTCTGCGCGAAGGCGGCGTCTTGGGCGGCGGAGTGGGGCGAGACGTTGGCCCACAGGGCGCCATCGAAGATCCCGCGCAAGGCCAGGCGCCTGGGTCAGATCCACCCGGAGCCATCCCGTGTTGGTTTAAGGGGAAAGGAAAAAGTGCTCAACCTCTTTGAGAAATCCGGATGAAGCAGAACCCCTGGTTGATTTGATGTCGGGTGTCCCCTAAACATTGCAGACATTTGCAGACTCTGTTTCTTTGGTAGCTGTTGTTCACAAATCCCTCCAAAAACAGGAACAAAAAAGGGCGACGCTGGGTGTCTGGGACGTGTTGGTACACAGTGGTGTGTCACAAAATGGGATTCGGACCCCACACAATTGTGGCATTCCCTTTGCTTTCCCTTTCCACCAACCCCAGAAAGGATAGGCTCAAAAGCACCA
>CAUJNA010002724.1:801917-874520 GCA_963377175.1 Effrenium voratum | reverse complement strand
CACCCGCACCCGCACCCGCACCCGCACCCGCACCCGCGCACGCGCACGCGCACGCGCACGCGCACGCGCACGCGCACGCGCACGCGCACCGCACGCGCACGCGCACACGCACACGCACACGCACACGCACACGCACACGCACACGCACACGCACACGCACACGCACACGCACACGCACACGCACACGCACACGCACACGCACACGCACACGCACGCACAAACACAAACACACCTGGCAGAATTGCTACCTGCACGAATTGCGTATGCTAAATTGTTGGCCAAGGCAGTGTGGGGTAAAGCAAGCTCACCCAGTCTCATTTGGATGCTATCACTTCCTCAATGTTTCGTCCAGTTTGGACCACATGTTTCCTCCGAAAGTGATACCTCTAAAATGGGGCTCCTTTCTATAGGGAGTACCAAGTTCGCACGTGGACCTCCAATTGTGGCCGACCCATTTCCTTGCCGATTTGCGAACTGTGCGTGTTGGTTGGGTATGCAAACTTGTTACTCCCTATAACCCAGCAGATTGCTCCCATTCGGGCGGAGGAGGTGCAGTTGAAGACCATGGAGTGTTTGAGGCCAACAACGACGGGGAGGCCAACATGGCCACGGTATCTTGGTCATGCGTCAGCTTAAGGCTTTGATTCCTCTATTTCCCCTTTTGGGAAGCCGATGGTTGGTGGACGTCCGCCAAAAAGCTCCCCAATCAACATTCATACCCATATTTCCCTTTAAAGGGTGGCTTTCAGCATCACCTTTGAGCCAATTCTTTGAGTGGGTTTCCAAGAGACATATGCTCTATTTCCGTGACGCTTTGCGACCTCAATTCCAATCATGCAGCATTCTGCTTTGTCGAGTCTAAGCAGGAAATATATTCAAAACAGAGCATGTCAAAGTTGTGCAGGGCTTAAGTTGTCGAATGTAAAAAAGTCCCAAGAAGGTACAAATGGTTGTTTCTGATTTCTGCGGGTTGGGAAAAGAACAATCCTCCTGAAGTCTTCTTGAGTTGCTCGGAGCCAGGCAACGGAAACGAGTAGAGGTTCAGGCAGCAAGCTCGTCGTGCCTCCTAAAAACATCGCGTCAGTTCCGCAGTTTGGCCCAGTGCTTTGATCCCACGACGAGACCAAGGGCAAGGCACATGGTGCAGTTGTGCTATGAGAAAACCTTCATCACCGTGAAGGACGCGATCGGATCAGCCCGCGCCAGGAGCTCTCCAGTGAGAACCTTGCGGCGCAGCTCACCGGAGGCCTTGTACGTTGCCAGCCTCCAGCGGGCCATTGGGCTGACTCCGCCGATTCCGGTGCCAACCCACGAGCCGGCAGCGGTTCACGAGGCCGAAGCCGAAGCCGTCCGGGCGGCCGAAGACGTCGCCGCGGCTTCCGAGGCGGAAGCGCCGGCAAAGGAGGCGGCGGTCTCCTTTGGCAGTTTGGGTCACCCGGAGCTCTGCTTCAAGCCGTGCCTCTTCATGACGAGAGGAGGGTGCCCCAGGGGCGGGGAGTGCAATTTTTGCCACCTGCCACACCAGCCCGCCAAGCTGAACTCGAGGATGCGCGAGACCTTGAGCGGTCTATGCCAGGCGGAGATCCTCGCGCTAGTTCTGCCATACCTGCATGCCAAGAACGTGCCTGGAGCCAGACCAAAAAGCATACCTTTCAATAACTTTTTGCCTTGTCGGGTTTCATCCAATTTTTCCTTACCAGCAAAATTATTTAACTCTTTGCATGGGGTCCAAGTCAAGGTGGCTGGAGCGGATTGCCTTCTTGCGGAGATGGAGAGCCGCTTGGCCGCTCTGCCGCGTGCTGGCTGCGCCGTGCCACCGTCGATGATCAGTGAGCTGAACCGGGCCCTGCGCCGGCTCAGCTTCCGCCAGCTGATCTTGCTGTCGGGCACGCGTGCTGAAGCGGAGCTGGAACGGCTGCAATGGCTTGCCGCGTAGGGCCGGGGATGACCGGGGCAACTCCACGCTTGAACTTGCAGCTTATGCATTGGAAGTAAGGGCCAAGCGTAGATGCATATCTCCCTTGTTGTTTGCTTACAAGCGCGGAGTTGCCCGCGCGAAAGGTAGGAATGATTCCTGCTATTTTCCTGGACGGGAACTTGGTGAAGCATGATTTTGCGCACTTGCACGTGCGAGCGCTTCGTGTCAAATAGACGCAGAGGCGCATTTGAGGTACCGTTCAGGCAACTGTCATTGACCAAAGGAGATAGCCAGCATGGTGCCGCGGCAAGCTGTGCGCGACCGTTCCTGCGCGATAAAGTCGAACACAGCAAGCATCACGCCTGCAGTGCCTTTTTTTCAAGCGATGTCTCCCAAGGACGCGTTCGCGACCTAATGACCAGGTTTTTGGGAGAGCAATTGGTGCATCTGAGGTTTGCGATGTGTATCCATTTCGTTGTCTTGTAGATAACTGGCCAAGCCCTGAAAGAAGTGGAAGCAAGAGAGATGCCATGACCAAGAGAAAGACAGAGATTGACGCATGTGACGCAGTTTTACTGCCCCTCAGTCGCCCAGTGTTCTGCAAGGCCCCGCTACGAAGCATAGCTGTTTTTGGTTGTGATGCGCCATCCTGGCAATGGACTTATAGGGCACACATCGGCGAGAGGAGCGAAAGGTAGGAATGATTCCTGCTATGGTGCCGGATGGGGACCAGTGAAGAATGATTTTGCGCGCTTACGCAAACGAGCGCTTGGTGTCAACCAGACGCGTAGGGGCAGTCTGGCAACGTTCAGGCAACGGGTGCGGCGGCAAGCTGTGTGCGACTCTCCTAGGCGGTGAGATCGGACACAGCATTGCCCTTTTTCCAGGAACATCCTTGGTTGTGACCTAGTGACCAGGGCTTTGGGAGAGCTTGCCACACTGGATTGGTGCACCTGAGGTTTGCTGGATGTGTATCCAATTCGTGGTCTCCCAGATCCCTGGCCAAGCCCTAAAGGCCGTCGAAGTGAGAATGGCCATTGCTGCCAAATTCAAAAGGCATCCTTGCCAGCCCAGTTACATGGAGGCTGACCGCCAGAAACGAAATGGTGTGGCCAAGCAAGAGAAAGACAGAGATTGACGCATGTGACGCAGTTGTACTGCCCCTCAGTCGCCCAGTGTTCTGCAAGGCCCCGCTACGAAGCATAGCTGTTTTTGGTTGTGATGCGCCATCCTGACAATGGACTTACAGGGCACACATCGGCGAGACGAGCCAATGGAATTTCTGGAGGTTGCCCAAATGATTTTTTGTACGGTGCTGACAAGTTCGTCGAAAAGACGCAGGATGGAAGTTTTGAACGGGGCATCAAGAAGATGCGCCGGAAATCGGGCAGTGACAGTTTGCGAATCCCCAGCGCAGAGTTTTGCTCCCTAATCTCTCATGGACTCAGATGTTTCGTTTTGCCATGCTTCTTTGGAATGCAACTAGACACCAGTGAAATCCATTTAGCTAGGTGACGTTTTCCTCGTGATGTGGAGCGGACTTTGCTGAACAGATGCGCCCGGGAGCATTGCCTCTCCTGGTATTTGGGCCTATCGCCCAAGAGGGCTTATGTCCTTCAGCCTTTCTCGGGAACCAACAACTTTCAGAACCAGGCGATGACCTTGGAAGAGTTGTGTATGTGTCTGTGTGAGACGTGTTTGATGTTTGTGATCGTGATGTTCATGATTGTGACTTGGATGGCCTCCCGGAACGGTTGACACGGACAGCTCAAATGCCAGTGACAGGAGTGTCAAGCTGACACTGAAGGTGATTATTGATGATGCGCCCACGCCCGTGAACTCGCCTCAAAAAGCTGTCTGAACGGGCGAACTGTATGCAAAGGTCCATGAATCCAAAGCAGTACTTGCCCGATTTAGGTTGAGTGAATCTTCGCGCATTGCAAGTAACCTGCGGCAAGAGTGATAGAGCCTTGATCTGTCACGGCGAGTTACCCCTGTCAAACGCATTTCAGTTACGGGAAGCCGTTTTGGATTGGCGGCCAGGCGGGTTGTGTATCCATTTGGTTGTCTGCCAGATCCCTGGCCAAGCCCTGAAGGGCGTGGAAGTGAGAATGGCCATTGCTGCCAGATTCAAAAGGCATCCCTGCCAGCCCAGCACATAGGAGGGCTGTGGGTGGTTTCCCATTCACCCTCCAAAACCAGGATGTTTCGACCGGTACAAGGCTGAGCGTCGCAGCAAGAAGCAGATTCAAGAACAAGACGCGGAGTTTTCGAAGACTTTAACGACCTGTTCAATGATGCCATGGGCCACTTGAGGTCGGTTCCCGCCCGGTTTCTTGCAAGCTCATACTTTTAGATCTTAGGTAGAAAATGACCGACACAGAAATGGGCACTTCTGACCCGGGAAAGGGTCGGGGATTTAGGTACGGGTCAAACTTAAACCAGGGACCGCAGATTCCAGTCTACGTTTCCACTTGCCAAGCCATTTTGGGGTTGCCCTATCTTTTTGACCAGCCATAACCGGGGATGAAGTCTGAGGTATCTCCGAGGACCGGGGTCAAAGTCCTTCCAACGGGGTGAGGTGGCCGGTAGGAAAGAAGCGAAGAAGCGGAGTTTCCGTATGTTTCTATTTCTATTTGATCCCCCGTCGATTTCTTCAAAACGCCTACGGCCTTTCCCAGTATCTTTGGTGAAAGAAGGAAGCCAGAAGGAGCCGAAGCGGATGCAGAAGCCCAAACGCCACGGCTCGGGTTTTCCATTTTGTTTCCCGTCAAACCGAGGTGAACAGGTGCCATACCAAAAAGAACACACAAACAGAATCACAAACACAAATCCAACACAAACGCAAAAAACACCCACCCCCACACCACAAACACCCACACACCCACGCTGGAATACTACACGCCCGCGCTCACACCTGCAGGCCGACGCGCCTGCCCACAGGCCGCCCACGCGCCCGCCCGCTTGCCCGCACGCCCGCCCACGACACCGCACCCGCACGCGCACGCGTACGCACACGACCACACAAACACTCGCACACACAAGCACACCTGGCTGAATTGCTGCTGTACGAATTGTGTATGCTAAATTGTTCGCCAAGGCAGTGTGGGGTAAAGCAACCCAAGCTGTCTCACTTGGATGTCATCATGGCCTCAAATTTTCGTCCGGTTTGGACCACATGTTTCCTCTCAAAGTGATGCCTCTAACATGGGGCGCTTTTCCTGGACCTCCAGTTGTGGCCGACCCATTTCCTTGCCGATTTGCAAACTGTGCGTGTTGGTTGGGTATGCTAACTTGTTACTCCCTATAACCTAGCGGATTGCTCCCATTCGGGCGGAGGAGGTGCGGCCGTTGGAAGACGCAACGACGATGGGGAGGCCAACATGGCCACGGTATCTCGGTCATGTGTCAGCTTAAGGCTTCGATTCCTCTATTTTCCGTTTCGGGAAAACAGTGGCCAATGGTTGGTGGACGTCCACCAAACGCTCCGGCAAACCCAGCACAATTTAAATGGTTCCGATTCCGATTTTTTTGAGAGGCCAACTCGACCCGACATGTCCACCCCAGAACATCTTTGGGCGCGTGAGCAGCCTTATTACATTTTTTGATTGGGATCTCACTTTTTGTTTGAAGTTTGACTTCTGGTGATTAACGGCTACTGTGACATTGTCAGTTCTTGAAGATCCAAAACCACAACTCAGAACCGGTCCCCCCCCACCAGTAGTTAAAATACTTTTGTTGGGCTATTGAGGAAAAGTCTGTGTCTTCTTTCACGGTGCCCTTTCTGTAAAAGAAGGCCAAGCGGAACCATTTGGGAGGTTCCCCTGTTTGGGTGTGGCTCAAAATTAAGCCACCAGGAATTGGACCGCAGGTTTTAGTCTTTGGTTCCATTTACCAGGGCAAGCCATTTTAGGTACCTAATTTTGACCCACAGCCATTTTAAGACACACCCATGAGTTGAAGTCCAGACGTTGCCTCTGCGGACGGCTTGCTTTCAAGCCACGCCAATGCTCGACTTGGCGTTTCCTGCAGTGCGAAAAGAACCGCGTCGCAAGGTTTTGCGGGGCTGAAAATGGGTTGGACCGGAAGGAGGCCAAACAGGAAGCTCGAACCCCCCACTTTGTTTGAAGGAAACAAGATCTTCTTGTCTGGTTTTGAAGCCCGCAAAACTGACCCCGCGGGTGAAACATAAGTTTCGGGTACCGTGCTTTGTTTTTTTGCGAAAGGGAACCGCGCCTGAGGAGCTTCCAGTGGACTTCTCGATGCTTTTGAGGATGCCCTGTTGGGGGCTAGGCCAGTGACAGGGATGCCTGTTCTCACTGCCCATTTTGGGGGTGCCGGTTCTCACTGCCCATCGCTGTTTCGCGAGTGAAAGGCTATTTTACTCTTTCCCATGGGGTGTGTTTTGGGGGGGTGCGAATAGCGTTTGGCGCCCGAACGAAGATGTGCGACAAAGGCTCTTGTCCTAATTTAGGAAATGCCCCCTCCATGTTAGCTACACACGTGCGTGCAGTTGAGCTTGTCTCAAAATGAGAAGATCCCGGAAGAATCGTCGGTTTCCTTCTCTTGTCACAAAAACCACCACTCATCTGGTTCCCTTGTTACTCATCGGATTAGCTCACTGTCACGGTTCACTATGTTATTGTATCTATCTCAGAACCAATAAGGAAGTATCAGGTCATGGATGTTGAGGAAGTTCCGGATGTGTTTTTTTTTGGGGGTCGCTGATGGCTCTGAGAGTATACAAGAAGGCCCTTGAGCCGAACTGTAGAAGATACGCAAATCGTCGCAGCAGACCGAGAACACTGCTGTTCCCTGTGGAAGTGCGTTGGGCTTCGGTCTGGGGCAACGGTGATGTTGACCCTCAAAGTTGTAACCTGTCCTGCAGAATTCCCTCCAAAAGGGATCTGACCCGCTTCTCAAAGTGACACTCCCGATCAGATCAGCCAAGTTTTTTGAATTACCTCAAGTGGCTTGGAGATGCGTCGGCTCGGAGCGGAACGCTTCCTCCAAAAAATCCCTCTCGCGGTTTTTCGCGGCGTTCTTCCGGTCGCCATGGAGTAGCCAGGCGCTGGAGGGTGATTGTTTTTGGAGGGGGGGGGGGATTTGGGGGGACCAGGAAACCAACTGGAGGAGCCCCTTAATTGTGCGAAACTGCCTCAAAACCCCAAAAAGACAAACCAAACGAAGCACGTCAGACGGTCAAAGAAGAGACGGCCACAGCAAGTTCTCATCAAGCGCCTAACATGGAAGATACCCCCCTATCTTAGCATGAAACGTAACAGTGGGTCTAAGAGGAGGGCCCTTTGCAAACCAGCGCGGCGCCAACGGACAGCGACAAGACTGACAAACATTGCCCAATGCTTTCCCTTTGCTTACACTTTGCTTTCCCTTTGCTTTCCTTTTGCTTTCCCTTTGCTTTCCCTTTGCTTTCCCTTTGCTTTCCCTTTGCTTTCCCTTTGCTTTCCTTTTGCTTTCCCTTTGCTTTCCCTTTGCTTTTCCTTTGCTTTCCCTTTGCTTTCCCTTTGCTTTCCCTTTGCTTTCCCTTTGCTTTCCCTTTGCTTTCCCTTTGCTTTCCCTTTGCTTTCCCTTTGCTTTCCCTTTGCTTTCCCTTTGCTTTCCCTTGTTTACCTTTGCTATCCCTTGCTGTCCCTTGCTGTCCCTTGCTGTCCCTTGCTGTCCCTTGCTGTCCCTTGCTGTCCCTTGCTGTCCTTCCCTTGCTGTTATTTGCTGTCTTTTGCTTTCCTTTGCTTTTCCTTGCCCTGCCTTGCTTTCCCTTGTCTTCCCTTGCTTTTCTCAGCTTTTCCTTGCTTTCCTTTGTAGTCACTTGCTGCCCCTTGCTTTCGCTTGCTTTGCCCTTGCTATCCCTTGATGTCCCTTTCTGTCCTTCCCTTGCTGTTATTTGCTATCTTTTGCTTTCCTTTGCTTTTCCTTGCCAGGAAAGAAGGACAGCCAAGGACAGTAAGGGAAAGCAACAGCAAAGCAAGCGAAAGCAAGGAAAGCAAGGGGCAGCAAGTGACTGCAAAGGAAAGCAAGGGAAAGCAAGGAAAAGGTGGGAAAAGCAAGGGAAGACAAGGGAAAGCAAGGCAATTCCTTTTCCTTGCTTGCCCTTGCTTTCCCTTGCTTTGCATTGCTTGTTCCTTTGCTTCTCCTTGCTTGGCCTTGCTTTCCCTCATTGTCCCTTGCTGTCACTTGCTGTCCTTTGCTTTCATTTTGCTTTTCCTTGTTGGTGCTGTTTGGGACGGGAGCTGGACTGGGAGGAATCGAACCCTGCAATGCGGACCTAACCCATTTAAGCCATATGGGCACATCGTGATTTTGCAGACTGACGCCCAAAAGTCTTTTGAAACAACTTTTTGAAACAGAGACCCTGTGTCCTGTTGCCGCAACCGAAGCCCAGGTAGATAAAGATTAGCGAGGGATAGTCCACAGCGGATATCCACCTTCTCGATTCTTTACATGGGATCGGCGTGGTGGATGTCAAAAAAGCTGAGGACTGTTTGGGTTTTGAAACATTCGCCCGACCCTTTGCGGGGATCGGCGTGGTCGGTGTCTAAAATTCGAAAACGGATCAACCCTCTGCGGGGATCCCGCGTGACCCTCTGTGTGTCCGGGACTGTTTACGATTTCTGCGTCGATATTAAGAAGCTGAGGACATTTCGCGATTCTGCAGTCCGCGGGTCGATCCTGCGGGGATCGTGCCTCTCGCTGTGGTCCCGTTCGAACTTTGTTGCTTTGACTTCTTGCGAGCTGGTCCTTGGAAGTTGTCGCGTGTGTTGCGCGACGGCTCTCGCATTAGGTCCGCGCTGGGTGCATGGGACAATCGCTACTGTTGAGTACAAAGCACGGGAAGCGCATTCCAGCGGAAAATCACCACTTGCGCAAACAAACTGCACGGAGCACTCGCAGAGAGCGAATGGCGGTTTTCCTTTCAACAAAAAAGCCACAAGAAAAGGGGATCGTCTAACAGTGTAAAGAATCCCCCCGCAGAAACACCGCGGACCGCAGAATCGTTTTTTGAATTCAACCGCGCCGATCCCAACAAACGGTCGCCCGCGCGCGTAGTACAAAGTCGAGCAAGTCTTTGGCACCGCGCCGATGCCTGCAGACGGTCGCAATCCCGATGACAACAACCTCAAGCGGCAACCTCCTTTCGCCCCGATCAGCACACCCGCATGGTTTTCCCAAGACCGTTTACCCTCTCCCCTAACACAGAGGGTCCCTCCAAGAAGCTGATCTTCCAGGTCCCACAGGTGCCATGCTAGTGGGAGGAAGGGAAAGGTTTGGATTATGGCTTATGGCTCTCAGGGATTTTCTGAAGCTTCTGAGAGCGGACCTGCGCAGGTCTCTTCCGACTTATGGCCGGCATCGAGGAGACGTGCGACCGCGAGCAATTTAGGGCCGTTGTGTTTTGCAAGACCGGTTGGTTGATTTCATGTATTTAGCACAGCACCACCAGCACGAGCACCACCAGCGCAGCACCAGCACCATCCAAAAGCGGCGCCCTGATCGTACGCAAGCATTACCGGACAGGGAGCCTTCCGAGCCGAGTTCTCACCCCAACGAGTTGTGACCCAACCAATCAAAGAGCACCAAACCCCTTTCTAGATCCTTGGCAGCATGGGTGGAGTCATTTGGCCATGGGGCATAACCTGTGGCTCCATTTTGGGGTGGACGAACATCCATTTGCCACCTACTTTGATGTTTATCAGGGGTATTTCATTCTCTGAAAATCCATTTGCCACCTACTTTGATGTTTATCAGGGGTATTTCATTCTCTGAAAGGATTTTGGGACTTTAGCTCGCGTGAGGAGCTGTGCGAGAGCGAGCGAGCGCAGTTGGCCGGCCGCTCAGGGTGTTGTGTCAAAATGGGGGGCCCATAAAATGGGTGGGATCCCTCGTGGTTTCTCCACAAAGCAACCTTGAGAGAACAAGAGAGTGAGTGCCATTCGAATCGGTCGGGCTTTTGGCTCTCGAATGCTCCTTTGGTTCCTCAAAGATGACCGAACCACACAGAAAGTTGGTCGAAGGTTCCCTTCTCAATTGGGGAACCACACAGAAAGTTGGTCGAAGGTTTCCTTCTCAATTGGGGCCCATCTGGCTTTTTTTCAGTGCAGGGTCGCACGATTTTACCTTGTTTGAAGGTCTTTCGGGGTACGCCCTCATAATTGATGTTTTGGGATCGTAGGGGCGGGACAATTTGCCCATGGGACGTTTTCCTCGCTAGCCACACATATTTTTTTTGCTTCGCAGGGGTCGATACATCTCAGGTACTTAAATGTCAGTTTCACTCAAATCCAAAACGCTCACAGAGCTTTTGGCTCACTTGCTGGCACTCGAGCGCGAACCTCCATGGACGCAGACGGGCGTAGCGAGCCCTGTGTTTTTTTCCCTTTGCAGCCTTGGCAGAACCAACGCTTCGGAAGCTTTCGGCGCTCACCAATGAGACATGTGAGCTGCGAGCGTTGCGAGTCCAATGGCTTTAGCCATCCGGGCGTGAAACCCGGGCTTCACAAAAGCGGCCCTAGGTGCTTGGTATGCTTGAGTTGGGCGGATTCAAAAGAAGCTCCGTGTTCTCTGGACAAAGTACCACACATCCTATGCATACTGCCTAAGATCAACCGCCAATCTCAACAGCTGCTGATTGGCGCGGATATTTTGTCCGCCCACCTTCAAACCTTCAAACCTAACCCTTCCACACCTTAAAAGCCTTCACAAACATTCACAAACCTTCAAAATTTACGCAAACCTTTAAAACCTCACACGCACCTTTAAACCTTGAAACTTGCAAAGCCTTGAAAGCTTCAAAACCTACACACACACACACCTTCAATATACCACAATCCTTCAACCCCGAACAACCCCCTACAACTTATACACACCTTGAATACCTACACCTTCAAACCAACACACACACAAACCTTCAAACCTTCGAACCCTTCAAAACCAGCACAAACCTTAAAAACCTGCACAAACCCTCAAGCCTACGCAAACACACCATCAACACTCATTCACAAAGTTTGCATAAACACCCAGCGTTTTTACAAATAAATACAAGCACCCGTTTTTGTTAACAATAATAATACTACTAATAACAACAGTAGTACTTATGATGATAATGATAATACCAATCATGACAATAATGATAATCGTAATGATATACAGCAAACAAATGTTTGTACAAACAACCCAATGGCTTTTTGTAAACAATCCAATGGATGTATATGCACAAGACACCAACTGTTTTTATAAAGGCACCATGTGCTTCTATATCTGCTTTTATTCACTCCCCCATGGTTTTATATATAACCCCATTGGCTTACATTGAAAAAGCACAAGAAATACACACACACACACCCAACCCCATTTTTTCCTATACAACCCCGTTGGTTTACATTGAAAACACACAAGAAACACCCACCCACACAGAGATAAAATACATAGTACACACCTCCGATGGTTGGAACGCAAGTCGACGGACAGGCGGAGCTCCGTGCGGAGCTGGCGCAGGTGCGCTGGGAGGCGGGGGGGCGCGGGCGAATCCGAGCTGAGCGAAATCGTGGGGAGAAGGAGCTCATGGCAAAGTTGTTTTTTTTGGGGGGATGGAGCATGATTCTTTTTTGCTTGGGTTCGTTACACTTGGTGCTTTTGTCTTACAGGTTTTGGGATGTTAACGTTGGAAAAGGAGCTCGTGGTAAAGCAGGGTTGTGGGGATCACTCGGTTTATCAAACCAGTTCTGTGAAAGGGAATCAGCATGTGATCAAACTCGTCTTGAAGCCCCTTCCGTTGTATCACGGAAGTGGATTCCATTCCCCACAGCCCTGTGTTAAAGGTCTTTTGTACTTGGGGCTGGTTGTCAGGGGAATGAATGTTGAGCCCAGATCAAAACCAACCAGTTCAATTTTTGTTTGGGTGTGCGATTCTGGGTGAAATGTAGGGAATCAGGCCACATTTGGAGGGGAACACCCTTCACATGGGTACTGTTTGTCAGGCCCCCCCGCAAACAGCTAAAAAAGAACCCAAGAGAGCTCCTAGACCTTGTTTGTCGCTATTGGCCCCTGTTGGGATTGGGGGCCCTCTATTGGGGGGCCCTTAACAACCATAGGATGTTTGGGTACTCCAAGGGGCGATCGATTCGTTCCGTCAGGTACGTGCTGATTGCACGAGACTTATAACCATGGCTTTTGCGGCTTATAACCAGGCCGCTTTAAGCAGTTGTAGTTTCAAAGGAACAGCCCCTCAGAAGAGAAAGGAAAGGAAGCACCACACGGGGGCGTTTGGGTTTCTACATACAGTAATGAGTAGCACCAACAGTGGAGTTTTGTTTTCGGGCCCTCCAGTAAACTCAACACCCATGAAACGCAATCAGCAAAATTAACCTCAATATCGCCCTGTTTTTCGGAGCCTCTGTCAGCTCCCATGTTAGTAGGGAGGGCAAGTTTCCACCATTGGTTTTCAAGGGAATCTATGACTAAATTATTGTTATCATTTTTCTTTAGAAACCTCAACAAAGTGGATCTACTGAAACACGATGCACACATTTCTAGACAACCCACAACTTCCATTTGCTTAAGATTCTGTTCAATGTTCCCCTGTTGGTTTTAAAGGGAATCTATACTGGGCACATGCTTTCCGATCTTTTGTGCAAGGGGCTCAAGAATGTTTTCCCAATTTCTAGGGTTTTCAAGGTCGAAGCAACAGGAAGGCAATTGCTGGCCGGCTTTCCAGCCGACCCAACAGCGGACTTCAAGTCCAGTTCACGCCAGTGACCACACCCAGAAAATCCGCGAGCACTAGGACGGGCTCCGCTGGTTCTGCTTGCAATAGTTGGCATACTTGGCTGCTGTTTTGGTTGACTGAAATCACCTCTTTGGTTGAAGATCCCTTGGCCAAAACCCGAGTCACTTGTTGCACGGGGGCTATGTTTTCCCCCCCACTTTCTTGGATGGCTAGAGCTTCAGCAATTTTTCCAAGTGACGTTCCTTTCTGCCGGAGCGGTGCTTTGGCCTCCAGAGAGACCGCTCCACCTAGAAAAGAAGGCTGGCATGGGGATTACACGGCCTGAACCATCCGGGGCATCTCCTCGGAAGCTTCTCTTTCCCATGAAAAACCCTATACCAAACCACCTTTTGGGCAGTTTGCTCGGAGTCCCAAATTCGGAAACGGCCCTGTTTGGTTTTCGGGTGCCCCCAAAACGCTTCCCGCGTGCAACGGTCCAACTCGGACCGCGAGAGAGGCGGCGGCGGGCCGGCAAGCGCACCGCGCGGAGTTGGAAGGCTCGCGGGTTTCGCGAGAAACCACACCCATGGCCATGGATGATGAATGGGATCTCCCAACCAACATCGATTTTTCCTCGGGGTTTCTTCTGGGTCTCGGTTGGCCATGTATGATCGAGAAGGCAAACCTATCGGTGCCCTATCCCAGGCGAGGTGTAGTCTGAATTACTCACGAAGATGGAATTTCAAGAAACGTTTTGAGCAAAGGGCGCCTTAGCTGCCTCAGCAGTCTGGCGTTTCTTGGGTTCCATGTCAACTCGTGCAGGTGGAAAACATGGTGGAGCCAACAGAAGAACAAGAAAAAGAGAGGTAGAATTCCAACCTTCCATTTCTGGCCTGAGTTGTTCTTTCAGCCCCATATATATATATAGATATGTATATATATATATACACCCTTTATATATATATATGCACATGTATACGGGCGTTAATTTTCATGGGGGAGCCTTTCGTGAACATAATTTAGGCGGTTCATGTCCGCCAACCACTGTTTAGCCGCTGTTGAGGTGGTTCGAACTCTTGACATTCATAGCCGTTTGTAATTCTATGCTTGATGCTTGGCCGTCATCTTGAACTTCGCGTTCTCAAAGTCAGCAGGAGGATGGTGCACCCTGTGGATAGGGATTTTGAGCTTGCGCTTGGGGCTCGGGGTTTGTCCACCCAAAAAATCCTGGGTCTTGGTGGGAAACTTAAAAGGGCTACCGCCTGAGCCACAATCAAAACCGATTCGGGTAGATAAAGGTGAGTAAGGGAACATCCCCTTGCCATAAATGGGGGCCTTTCGCCGCCTTTCTAATTCCTTACATGGTTCTGGGTAGACCATTTGAATTATACCGGGGAAGTTATTCTGACTCAGGTGGTTCTACTAGATGGTTTCATGGGGTTCATGGTGAGCGATGTGGGGTTTCTGGTCATTCGGTTTGGATTACAGCGGGGCCCGTGGACGGTCGCAGCGATCGCGTCAGAGCTGGCGGCTGTGAGCGCCGAGCTGCAGGAAGAGGTGCAGCCAAAGAAGGCGGGGCCGGCTTCGGGCGCATGGGGGGCTTCAGGGCCTTGCTTTTAAATATATATATATATATATATAGAACCCACTTTCATTGATTTTTTCAAAGAGGAAACCCAAAAGGGGGCCCCTAAAAACGACACACCCCTGTGTGTGCCTGTGTCTGTGTGTGCGTGTGTGTGTTTTTTTTGGGGGGGTGCCCCTTTTGGGGGTGTTGGTTGTTCCAGGATTCAAGGGGAACCACCCCAAAAATGAAGTAGGAGAGACAAGTCCCCCATGAACATTTCCAGACACACCCCCAACTTTGGGCCAAATCAAGGTGAGCTTCCCTTTGCGATGTTAATGGGAGCCCCCAATGCAGGGTTGCAATGCAGTGCTCTCACTCTCTATCATGGGAGTGCCTTTTCTCAGGTGAGCCCCCTATTCCTTTGAAAACCAAAAGGGTTCCCTAGAAAGCGGACAGGCCCAAATATTTCAACGCCCTCTTTGAGAGGTGGTAAGCTGTTTCTCTCTCGTTTGAACACATACTTGCCCTCCCCCAAAACAAATGGAAGGAACCCGTACAGGAAATGGCCCTTGTAGGAACCTGGTCTTCCAAAGAACGGTTCTTGGTTCCTTCTGTTTCTTTGTGGGAGGGTCTCGTTTTTTGGTTCCAAGATCTCTGAGCCCGGGCCCCCAAGGGATCTCTGCTTTTGACTTTGACCGCTGTCGAGCTCTGTGTTTAAGGATGTAGCTTTCTGAGCTTTCACGGGGAACATATTTCGAAATGGTTGGTGGAAATAGAGCCAATCAAGATTCATACCCATGTTTCCGAACGAAGAACGGGCGGCTTTCCCCGTCGCCTTTCAGTTTCCTTCTGGGAGGTCAAAGGGGGACATCTAGGGTGCGTCATTCTCGGTGCCCTTGGGGTGGGGAACCCGCTTATTTAATGGCCTGCGGCCTGGTTCCGCCGCCCCCACACACCTTAGAATTTCGGCCCGGGACGAGAGAAAGCACGCGATATGTAGACAGACACAGACAGACACAAAGACACACAGACAGACACGCGGGGGGGGGGGGACACGAAGAAAGACGCAGATACGTAGACAGACACAGACAGACACAGACAGACACAAAGAGACAGAGACAGACACGCAAGGGGTCTTCGCGGACACGAAGACAGACGCAGACAGACCCAGACAGACACAAAGAGACACAGACAGACACGCAGGGGCAGGGGGGGTCTTCGCGGACACGAAGACAGATGCAGATACGTAGACAGACATAGACAGACACAGGGGGGGGCGGAGGGGTGGGGGAAGACTACCCGAAGCCTAGGGAAGAAGCCCGAAAGCACAGGACACGCGCGTTGTTTGGTCCCGAAACAGTATCGGAAGACTAGGAGAAGAAGCCGGAAGATTACGGAAGACTACGGGAAGAAGCCGAAAGATTGCGGAAATTTACGGGAAGAAGCTTGAAAGATTTCGGAAGACTACGGGAAGAAGCCGGAAGACTACGGAAGACTACGGAAGACTACGGAAGACTACGGGAAGAAGCCGGAAGACTACGAAAGACTACTGGAAGAAGCCGAAAGATTACGGAAGATTACGGGAAGAAGGCGGAAGACCACACGGAAGACTACGGGAAGAAGCCGGAAGACTACGGAAGACTACGGGAAGAAGCCGAAAGATTACGGAAGATTACTGGGAGAAGCCGGAAGACTACGGAAGACTGGGGGAAGGGGGAGGGGGGGGGAGGGGGGGGGGGGGGGGGAGGGGGAGGGGGGGAGGGGGGGAGGGGGAGGGGGGGGAGGGGGAGGGGGGAGGGGGAGGGAGGGGGGGGAGGGGGAGGGGGGGAGGGGGGGGAAATCCAGAATTCCAGAAATCCAGAGATCCAGAAATCCAGAGATCCAGAAATCCAGAAATCCAGAAATCCAGCTGACGTAGAAACCAGCCCCAAGGGCCGCCCCAAGGGACATATAGGTTATATATATATATATCTACATAATCATATTCACATTAAACTTATGGAAAGCATATCAACAAAAGCAACACAGAACACACCGCCCCCATGCCGAAAGCATGGTCCATTCTGGACCAGGCATGGGGTCGGCGGATTTTTGAGGTGCCCTCCAGAAAAGACAAAAGCTGTACAGGCGGGTTCTTTTTTTTAGGAACCGGGAGCCCCCGCACATGGCTTTCGGGTTGGCTCTCGGTGTTCCACAAAAGAAGAATGGGGTACCCCTTCAAAAAGATGGCCGCCCCTAAAAGATGTTTATGACTCTTTGGTTAAACCTTTTCGGGAAACAGCTGCGGCAGCTGAACTAGCTGAACTCACTTTTTGGAGCGGGGTCAACAGCAGGATTGTGGGATCAGGGGATTTATCCCCACTTCTGTAAGGGAACCTCCCCGTTGGGGGCGTAGTCTTTGGGAAGGTGGTTTTCTTGTATCACAGTGGATTCCATTTCCCACAGCCCTGGAGTCAGCCACCGAGCAAAGTGGGGGTCACCCACCAAAAAAACGAGAACAAAAAGACGCCGCATGGATCGATCCGCAGGCGCTGGGAGAGAAGGAGCTCGCGGAGAGCCAGGCACGGCTAGACGCCCAGGCGCGAGGCATCAGG
The DNA here is from genome assembly GCA_963377175.1 of Effrenium voratum. Taxonomy (NCBI): domain Eukaryota; class Dinophyceae; order Suessiales; family Symbiodiniaceae; genus Effrenium; species Effrenium voratum. The sequence goes on along the minus strand of CAUJNA010002724.1, from coordinate 857,721 downwards.
GGAGCGGTCTGTGGGCTTCCCTATTTAAGAGGCAAGCCCTTGTTGTCTTCATATTTATGTATACATGTAATATATATATATATACAGATACAATGAATTCGCCCATGTTGGTTCGGTGGTGGACTTTGTGCCATTCTTGGGGCAGCAACAGAGTTGTGGACTGGCTTTTGGCCAGTCCCCTTATATGAGAAAGCTGGGAGGGGCAGAGGCAGGAGTTTGCTTTAAGAGGTTCGCACAACAATCCAGCAGTCTTTGGTCCATCTGTTTCCAAGCCAGGTGACCCTCTCTGGAGCGGCATACTTTGACCGCTCTAGGTTGGGTGGACACTTGTTCATGGCTATTTTAATTTTCCCTTGCGGAGCAAATTGGAAGCGCAAGCAAACCTGGGTGGTTTTTCACAGTATTTGTGGGGTTTTACCCTGAACCGGTGCAGGATTTCGTACTTATTGTTTGTGTCCCCCAGCTGCAACATTACTCAGCTGCTCACCGTTCTTTGTCGGACTGACCACGAAGTAGAGGCGATGCGTTGGCAGAAAGTTAAATAGGCCCATCAATAAGAGAGTCAGCCCGTTTGCTGCCCACACAAAGGGTACTTTCACCGCGGCGTGGTTCGAAGACCGAGTTTGGACGCGGATCTACCAAGTTGGTGCTCACGCCGCCAGCAAAACTATTTCAAGCACAGACAAGTTCTGTGATGCTCACCCACTTTGAAGTGATCGAGTCATATTGTGAAGGCTTGGCACCTTAGATTTCGGTCGCGTTTCAGACCTTCGAATTCCCGCGGACTTCGCCGCACCTCGAAGCACGAAAAATCCGAGCTCCTAAGGCTGTCAGAGCTGCACACCGAGCTGCTTTTGGCGCAGGCCCGTCACTAGGGGGCTAGGTTGTGCAACAGCTCCCGGGGTGGTTTCTTTAAAGGGGACCCGGGTCTGCTCGTTACAAGTCAAAGGGGATCAGGGCTGAATTGAACCGATTTTTGCACAACCCTGCTAGTACTTTGTGCAGCTGATGTTTGTTGTAAACCTTCGAGGCGTGTTTTGAAGAATTGCCGGGTCCTTGCTATCCCATGAGAGCGTTTGTTGCTTTTCATGTTGTCGCAAGAAAGCAAGAAGCAGGCGAGTGAGCACTAGGTGTAGATTGGCTCTGGGGTTGAGATTTGTGGCTGGTTCAAGGTACCCATTTTTGCGTGTTTAAAGTTGGAGTATTTTGGGGTGGTTGAGGGTTGCCATGACAGGTTGAGGGGTGATCAGGTTTGGATTGGGATGCAACTTTCAACTCGTCTTGATTTGGGTTGGCCGGGGGTTGAGGGGTCGTGGTATGCAGGTGTGTGTTGTTTTTTGGTTGGTAGGAAAACTGCAACTTTTTATGCGCCCCTTTAAAACAAATATCAATGTAGGGTTGCTTTTGGACAATTCGAAGAGTATCACCTTGCGATCGATCTGTTGTGTTCTTTTTCTAGTCAGATGCCATGTAGTGCATTCGTGATGTTACGCAAGGTAGTCATGTGAGTCTGCCTTTAATTGGGACTCAACATTTGAGTGTTTTTTGTTTTGTGGTGTTTCCTTCAAAGGCTGGCCTGGGCCCCGACCCTCGTGGTTTCTTTTTAAAACAACCCAAAAGTTGGGGATGGGATGGCAGAGATTTCCTGCTCCCCAGCTCGGGGCGGATGTTTGGGTCAAGGGAGCATGCTCAGAGGGACTTGAATGTAAGAGAGGCCCAACAGAAACAAACATTGACGTTTTGCTGGCGCTGCAGCGGCGCGCGAAGTCAGGCCATGATTCTTGAGCCACAACAGATCCGCTGTAGTATAGTGGGTAGTCACACGGAAGACCCGGGCTCAATTCCCGGCGGCGGAGATTCATTGCAGCCTGGCAGAAGAGCTTCCACCGTCGAAGAGAACCAGTAAATTGACGGCGGTGGGGTTCGACCTCAAAAGACGGCCCAGAAACACCACCGTGGCTCATAGGCTTTCAGCGGCTAGGGCTGCGAGGTTTGGGCGTGACTTTTTTAGGACCAGAATGGTTGGTATCCTCTTGGTTGCATTCAAAACCACCAAAAAAAGAGTACTCTCCAAAAAAGACGAGCCACCCATTTACACTGCTTCAGAGAAGCTCGCGAGTCTCGTTTTCGCTCTTTGATTCGACGGTAAACCCGCATGTCTTTAGCTGGAATGATTGTTTCCAGCCACTGTGTGGCCGAGACTATGTAATTGAGAATGCCGGTGCTTTGACCTTGCATTTCACGCATTTCATCCGATTGTGTTTGTCAATTCTTAGGAGTTAAGCATGGCGGTTAAGGGGGTCCCTTCAATTCAAGAGGAAATTGATCTTCCAGGTACTCTCCCACAGATGCTACTGTGGATGGACAAAATCCGGCACCACCTGAGAAACTCTGGAATGATGATTCCCCTGTAAATCCCAACAAGCAAGTATTTCAACCACAGTACTGTGGATGGACAAAATCCTGCACCAGTTGGAAATCATGAGAACCCATTGTTTGTTGGTATTTGCGCTGGGGAATCGTATCATTCCAGGGATTCTGAGGTGGTGCGAAATGGATTTCGTCCATGCACTGCATGTCAGGAGGGGTATGTGAACTTCGCCGGCCGCCGGCAAACCTTTTTAGCTGCGCCAGGCGGAGGCGGAGTTTCACGGAGGCGATCCGAGACACGAAGCTGTTCGCGTCAGTTGGGTATGGGTCAAAATTAACCACCAGGGGACGGCAGGTTTCATTTACCAGGATTTCATTTTGGGGTTACTCTATTGTTGAGTTGACACGGTTGATGAGAGATCCGATTGAGATGGACAAGAAAGAGGGCACAGGAGGTTTGACAACAAGAAGAGACCTCCAAAGGTGGCTGAATATTGAGTTGTCCAACGACAACGCAACCCCGAAAGGGGTACGCATTGCCCCAAAGTGAGGAGCCGTCTGGGTTGGATTCCGGCCTGACATGTGCCACTGCCCACGAAGGCTTGCAAGGCATGGTTATTACATAAGTCCACTGAATTCCCCTTACACAAGTTGATCAATTTGCTGGTGGTTTCCATACGATCGCCACTTTTGGAGGTTGCAAAAAGGGATACCGTATTGTGACCGTTCCAAGCTGACTGGATTACTATGAGGAAGTTTCTTAACATGGTCCTTAAACCACTTGGATCATCTGGAAGTTTCTCCAAAACCAGCCCTTCTTGGGAGATGGTTCTTTTTGTTGTCCATATCGTAGGTTTCCTTGTTTTACTGGGTGCCCCAATGGCTATGAACCTTTCAAGGGGGAAGAGCCCCAAAAAGTGAATTTGTGATGATTCTGCTGGGAGTTGCTAGGATTTCCGCCACCCAAAGGCCCACCTCCTCGCAACGGGAACCCGGTACTTTTTATTCGACGGTAACGACAGGTTCCGCGGACAGAAACGACAGGTTCGCAGGAGAGCTGGAGGAGTGAAGCTCCCATCCATTTCGTCTTTTTGTTTGTATCTTCGGAGTTTTGTAATGTTGACCCCGGAAGCAGAACCCCTGCTTGATTAATAGGGGGGTGTCCCCTTTTAGTGGGGATTTAGACCGCTTTTGGAGGGAATACCCCCCTAATACTGGGACGGGTTTTATTAATCCTGGGTCAACATTACCTGTTTGTTTTGGGTTTTGACCAGGAAAATCAAAAGGATAACACCGTTGGTCAACATTTTGGTGGGGCCCTTAATAGCTAGATAGACCCGCGCGTTACTTTGGTGCATGGACAAGATGCACAGCGGAGGGCTTGACCTCAGGACTTTCCCAGAAGAAAAGCGAGGGACAGGTGTTTGGATTAGGGGCATCACTGTTAGTTGAGGTTTTTAAGGTAAACTGCTGCACATTTTGACCGTGAGGGGTCGAATTCTTGTTTCTTAGGACTCGTGTGGGTCTGACCAAGAGGAGGCTCGCTCCCTTTAAACAACTTACACTTCGAGGTCTAAAAAATAGGTTTCAGATGGACACTTGGCCATTTCTTACCCAGACGCTGGTTGCAAAATGGACTTTCAGTGTCTATCCACCATACTGGGGGTAGGTGGGAGAAGAGGCTGAACAACCTGGGGAGGAGTTTCACGAACTTGGGGGTGGTCATTCAAGCCCGGCTGGCCGTTTGATTCACTGTTTAGTCGACAACGTGGGCGGCCAAGTTTTAGAGCTTGTTGTATGCCCTTTTGGACTATTTTTTGCTTGCTGTATCTTGAAAGGAAGCCAATGTGAGAACGATGTTTCTCCCGGGACGTCTGACATTTTTCTCGGGGGGACGAGGGGGTTCCAAGGCATGAAGTGTGCCCAACACGTTCCGGCCAGGTGTGCAGCCGAGATGGCAGGCGCACCAACGGTGGAATTTCCCAGCCGGGCTTCCTAGGGTTAAATAAATGTTGTCCATGCAGATTATGACCCAAGGGTGCTCCCAAGACCTGGTGTGTTCTCGGTCTTGGGCGTCAGAGCCCTCTGCTTCTCTTGTTGGTTTCAACTGTCTTGGGTGGCCAAATTTAGAGCGCGAGTTTCCAAAAAATCTGCCAACGGTAGGGCCCCAAACCAGGAGATGCCAAAGTGCGCCCGAATTAGGCGCTAAACTAGCTCCTGAGGGTTGTTCCGAACCTCTCTGACCGAAGAGTAGAAACTCCCATCCACAAACGAAAGCAAGACTACTAAAATGGGATGTGTGAAGTGGAAGTGCAGTTGGACAAATCTCCTTTCGCGAACGCGAGCCACTGGCAAAGCCCTGAGAGACGCATGCTGTGAAATAGTTGCCGGGCGATGAGGGAAGGAATCCGTCAATCAAACCAAGGGTTTTTGAGTTGATGCTTTGGTCATTCCCAAGACCCACCCGGAACAAGCAAGATTTAGGGCACAAGTGCAAGCAACATTATCCGCACAAGTGCAAGCAACATTATCCTATACCGTACCCCATGACCCCGTTACCAGCTTGGCCCAGTATGTTCACCCAGACTCCGACAGCCGCTTTTTCAAAGGCGGCGAGGAACCTTTCATGCCAAACGTGGGACGTGGGATGATGTGGGTCAATTTTGTCAAGAGCTGCCCCCTCCCTGTGTCGATTTCCATTTCGAGAGGGTGGATCCACCACCCTTTATCGGGCGTACGTTTGTTGACTGCTTCTAGGCTTGAATATGTTCTTTGCCATTCTAAGGAACAGGCCTTTAGAATCCTTGCAATAACTCGTACGGTGCTGGGATTCTTTGCTGAACCTTTGGGCGGATCCAGATCGCTGTGGCAGGCGAGCTGTGATGAGGAGGGATGTGCGGAAGAGAACCTGGATTACCATTAGAGCTGGCAAGTGGTGAGCCAGAAAAACAATCATGGCCCCAGACTCTTGCTGAGGCTTAGGCGACCGTGTCTTTTTTTTTCTTCCCAAATTTGTTTTTGAGGGTTTTGCGCATTCACGCGCCTCATGTGTGCATATTTCTCCGAAGTGGCACCTGAGAACCCTCCCGGAAAAGCTGGGAATACCTTGTGTGAACGTCACAACATTGCCGCTGTACCCCGTCGCATGTGTCCCGGGCGGGGATTTGTGGGGACGGTGGTGTTGTGGTGTCTTTGATAGGCTGACATTTTATATAAGGTGAGGACCATCTCCTAGGTGCGGCAACAGCAACCGGCCTTTTGATCTTTACCTTGGTTCTGATCTCCAGAATTTGTGACTCCAAGGTCTGGAATCAAAACTAAGGGTAAGGATATTAAACCAACTTCGGATTGCTTACCAGAAATTTGCTACTCCTTGTTTGATTGGTCTTACGTGGCAATCCAATTCTCGTGTTTTCGCCTTGGCGGGGTCCCAAGTCGGAAATGGGGGTCGGGAAGAGACCTCCATTGGTCTATTAAGCAACCCTCTCTGAGAGATCTTCTTTGGGTGTCCTTTTCTTCTTTTGGAAGAATTGTTCCCGTTTTTCTTTGGGAGTTTTCCTGGATTTTGCCTGATCTGGCTTCTAGACCCTTTTGGAAGTTTCCCTTGCGGACCCATCCACTTTCCATTTTCTTTGCTGATCCAAATGTGGAGTTTGGGGGGCCCCCTTTGCAACGCCATTCATTGGCGAGAAACCTGCTTGGGAAAACTTGCGCGCGCAGAGACATTTGCTTGAAGGAACATATGTGCATGAATGATAATGCATACATGCACACAATTCTGTATATATATATATATATACACATGCATATGCATATTTATATGCATACGCATGGGTATGTGCATGTGTATGTGTATCTGTATGTGTAGGTGTATTTGCATGTTTATGTGTATGTTTATGTGTATGTTTATGTGAGTGTGTGCATGTGCGTAGACATAATTTGTACATCTATGTGTATGTGTATGCGTTTCCATCCCCCCGCATGTGCTCCAGGAGGGCTTGGTCGGAGCCTCTGAGTCGCCCATGCAGCGGCTGTTTTTCGGGGTCACTTTTTTGCCAGGGCCCCATTGTTTTTTGGGATGTTTTGAAGGGAAACCAAAGGAACACAGCCACAATTTTCTCTACTGCTATTGGGTTGGATCTTTAGACTTTAACTTTTCGGATTCCCCTCATATTTCGTTTTAACCAGCAGAAACATAAGCTTTTTGACGGGGAATCTACAGGACCCAAGTTTTGGAGATACTGGTTTCTCGGACGGGATGCTACAGGTTCCTCAAACAAGGGGCTTCCTTTGCAGGCTGGTGATTCGAATTAGGTTCAAGTTTTGTAGCTTGACGTTGGGGCAAGCCTTCTCAGCTTCTTTTGGTTGGTTTTGAAGGCAAACCAACCGAAGGCTCCAACATGTTGAGACCATCACAATGTTTGCTATGCTCTTGAAGATTCAAGTTGTTTTAGTTTAGCGTTGGTAGGGTAAACCTCGTTTTAAGTTGATTTTGAAGGCAAAAAGCCACGCCCAGCATGTTACCCATGATTGCTGGCGATAGTCTTTAGGCTTCTTTCCAGGGTCGATGTGCTCGGCGCTTGGGCTCTGCTTGTCTCACAGTCGCTCTACGGATTCGACCTGTTCGGTGGTCCACGGTGTTTCGACTTGGATGAACATGGCACCTTGGAAACAAAGACGAAAACCATACCCACTTGAGCCTGCTTTCATTGGGATTTTTGCTAGTACAGTTGTATGATATAATAGCTAGTGGTCATGATCCACTGAGTGAGGGTCGCCGATGAACACCCTTGAGCGGGTCGGAAACAGACGAGGCAGACGAGGCCCAGGAGGAGCCACACTGAGTGCGTGGTCTGCGACCAGTGGATCCGCGGCGGCCGCTCCGGGATGCAGCAGCATCAGGCCACGAGCGAGCGTTGCCATTGGAGGAAGTGGCGAGTGGAACAGGAGCTGGCAAGCGCAGTGCCAGTGAGCAGGAGTCCGACTGCGCGACCAGGCCGCAGGTTGCACTCTCGCGCGACGAGGCCGCGCAGCCCCAGCCGCCGACCTCGCAGCCCCAGACGTCAGCCGCGCTATTCATGTTCAATAGAGAGCACCTTGAAACATACGCGGACAGAAATGTTCAGGCTCGTGTACGCCCAACTCAAATACCCACACATTTGTGTGTGTATGTCCTCTTAGCTGCTCTTGAAAAACCCCTTTTCGGGTTCCAGGTTAAATCGCAGGGGACTCTGCAGATTAACATGGGATCACCCAACTTGTTGAGAAATCTCCTTTTGGCGGACCACCTTTTGGGTTCCACGTCAATCTGGGGAGTATCCAATCACTTTAGGGGCCCTTTGCTCCAACTCGAGCGACCTTTGTTTTGCTTAGATATGGGTGTCTTGGTTTTGGTGGACCCCCTATGTCTGCCAGTTTTGCTTGTCTCCCTTTAAAGGAACCAAAAGACAGCACCCCTCGCCTCAAACGACCTGAGCCCAGACCAAACCGCCTCGCACGACCGCTCCGGGCTGAGGCGGCGCTCGCGGAAGCCCAGGCGAAGTCGGAGGCCTTGGAGATCCGCCACTCCCAGGCGACCGGACGCGACCGGACCCCCGGGCCTGGGCGCGACCGGACGCGACAGGACGCTCGACGTCGGCCTTGGTTTCGCGGTGGGTGCTGTTTGTTTGGTGAAAAACATCTCGGAGAAGACGCGGATCCACATGAAAAACCCGCAATGGACCTGTGGAAAAACCGGGATCCCGGTTGTGCGGAGCCTTGTTGAGTGACATGTCCGAAGCTATGGACCAAATTGATTTCAGGCTGGAGTGAACCCAAGTTTTGTTGAAGATATTGGAACACTTGATGGTTCGATAGGCAGGGAATGAGAAATGGAATGACCCCCGAGAAAGAACAAAAAACCATCCCTCATGATCTCCTTTAAGGGAATGCCTAGGTTCATTCCCAAAACCCAGATTTCTCACTGAGCACCATCAAGAAAAACGGAATGGAATCCCGCTCTGGGGGCACAAGGCGAGTCGGCAGTTGAGAGCCCGTTTCGGGTTGCCTTAAACCTCTTGGACCAACCCCCCCCCCCTTTGGGATTCTGTAAATCGGTACCGCAAAGGTGGTGGTTTATCTTTCCCTCTAAGCCAAGGGTGAACGGGCCCCCCTCCAAAACAAGCAAAGACACTCAAATAGGATTGGTCCTCAATGATTTGTTTCTCTTTTGGTTGAAGCTCCTTTAAAGCGCCATCCAAAAGGGGGTCGTTGTGACTTTGTGATTCTACCAGAATCATTCAAAGCGACCCCTTGACAGGGGTGGGGTTTGGTGTTTTTCTCCTCTAGAACAACCAATTTCTCACCGTCGAACCAGTGAGTGGAGCGAAACTCGCTTTTCTGTTTTTTCAGAACCCCAATATGGGTATGGGTCAAAATTAAACCACCAGGGGACCACAGGTTTTAGTCATTGTTTCCATTTACCAGGGTGCCATTTTGGGTACCTATTTTTGACCCACAGCCATATCTTGGATTTTCTAACAACATGGCCATCCCCGCTCACCATTTTAGGGCACCCCTATTTTGAGAACAGATGGGGCCGTCTTTGGGGATGTCTTTTCGCAGGCAGCTAAAACGTAGCGCGAGAACCTCAAGATCGCGGAAGTGGACAGTTGTTTATTTTTTGCAAGAGTCGTTTTTCAAAGCTCTCCCTTTGCTTTCGTGGTGGTTGCAAAGAGGGTAGAAGAAACAGCAGAGCACCCAAACCCAAACCCAAAACAAGACAAACCACCCCCCAACAAAAAACAACCAACAAAAAGCAAAGGCGAAGCTCCAAAAGCCAACAAGGAAGCGCGGCGCTTCCTTTTTTGTTTCTCGGGCGCCGCCGGACACGGCTTCGAAAACTCGAAGGCGGAGCTGGCCCTGGAGCTGGCGAAGAAGCGCGTGCAGTCCTACGAGGCGAGTGGAGCCTTCGAGAAGCTGGCGATTGGCGGCGAAGCACCCCCGTAAATTGGCAAGGGGGTTTTCCCTTATTTGTTCATCTGCTCGGGTTTTGAGCAAATGGCTCACCTGCCTCCCCCACCCAAACGCCCCGAAACGACGCTCGAGCCACAATCAAAACCGATTCGGGTAGATGAAGGTTAGTAAGGGACAATCCCCTTGCCATAAATAGCTGCGGATCTCCGCCTTCCTAGTTCTTCACATGGTTCTGCGGATCGACCATTTTACTACCGGGTTTTGACTATCAGGTGTGTTTTGAGTTTTTATGATGGGGCGAAGAATTTGGAGATCAAAGGTAAGAGGCGTGGGAGTGTTGACCCCATGTGAATCCCAAGGTTTTGGTCCCTCTGAAAGCGATCTGATTCCCGGGTCCCGTGAGGAGTTTTCTTAGGTGTAAATCACCGTTTTTAGGTCCCTCATTAAGAGAGGAGCTATACCCATTCAATAGGAATCCCCGGACAAAAAGGGGCGGGGGGGGGGGGCGGGGGGGAAAACAAACAAAAAAGCAGCAACACAAGCACACAAAAAGAAGAAAAACAAAAAACATCAAACAAAAAAAGAACTGGAACCCGGAGAAACGGGAGGCTCCGATCCGATCGATCCGATCACCGATCCGAGTTGCAGGACTGGTGCCAGGCGCTGCACGTGGAGCTGCGCAGCGCGGGGGCGGAGCTGGCGGCGGAGCGCCAGGCGGGGCGAAGCCGACACGAGGCGTGTGGACGCCTTTTTTTCCTTCTTTTTTTTTTGGGGGGGGGGAGCCTGGTTTGGTTGGCTTTAAAACGTATTTTGTTGTTTTGGGGGGAGCCTGTTTTGGTTGGTTTTAGAAGCAAACCAAAAGGAGAGTCCGCATTTTCCTGGGGCCCATCGTTTTGGAGACACGCCCTTGCCATTTTGGGTGCCAGGCCCGCAACGTTCAAAGTTTGTGAACACACCCTCGCGGGTTCGAACGCCAAGAGTCGGGCATGGTGTCTAGATCGTGGTTTTCGACGCACGCCCGAGGATGGGGTTTCGCCGTTCTGTTTCGGCAGCCAAGAGCATATGAAGACCCAATACCCTAAAGGAAGGTGGGTGCAACTTCGACGGGATTCCCCAAAAGGGCTCGGAATGCCCTTTGAGTGAAGTCACGGGTATCCCAAGGATTATTGTCCACCACCACTGCCATATTCCCAACGTTCCCCAGGCGTTACCCGTCCAACAATTGGTGGCAGGGGAACTCGTTTTTTTGCCGAGTCGCCTGGTGGACACCCAATTTAAGTTTCGTTTCTTGGTGATGTTAGGTTGGAACCTGAATGGATCCACCCATATCGCAGAAGGAACTGTTCTTGGTCGTTCTTTTGAAGGCTTTAACTCCGGGCTCTCCAGTTCCTCACACGGGTCTGGTTTCTTCTCCTGCTTAGGCAAATGTTAGACACACCGCGCAAACGCCTTCGCACCGGGTTTTGTGACACTGTGTCCCCCAGTGTGCTGGAAAGAGCTCTCGAGTCGCTCTGCTTCCAGCGCTTGGGAGTGGGACGATCTAGATTTCCACGGCATGCTGCTTGGAGTTCGGGACATGAAAAGGCATGCAACTCACCGCCCGGTGCTTGAGTTGCAGAATCGATGTGCAACTCCATTTGCGTCGACCAAGCCCAGCTGAAGTCCAGCAGGCACAACATCTTAACGTTGGCCACTTGGACATATCAGGCGCGGTCTTCTGAGTCCGGTAGACTCAAACCAACTCCAGTCCGCGTTCAAACAGGAAGGCCGGGGACGCTCCACAGAATCACCCCGTCTTTTTCGAGCAAGCAGAAACTAGGCAACGTGTCAAAGTGGCAGGTTGAGCGGCAGGTTGAGACATCTGTCTTTTTAAGGGTACAAGGAAGCAGGACAGCCGTTGCATGCCATTTTGCGGGTCCGATCACAGTTGATCAATGACTTGCCCAGTTGGTTCGTAGAGCAGCTAGTTCATTTGTCAGTCAGGTGAGTGAGTAAGCGAGTTCGTGAATTAGCAGCCAGCCAGCTACTAAACTTGCAAGCTGGGCTGGAGAAGCAAACTAGACCCTGGAATAGCTTTGCCCGACTTCCACAGTTGGTTTCGACTTTTTTGATTATTTGGCGACTTGAACCCCTGGCTCTTGTAGTCGACGGGTAGATGCTCAATAAGCTTCGCTGGAGACCGAAGTCCGGAGTCCGGTGAGCAACAGACAAGCTGATGCGGAAGAACAAACAACACCATGAGAGGAAAGCTGAGATCAGCTTTTAGGATTCGAAATGCCAACCCGCAGAAGTGCCCCCCGGGTTTTGGCAACTCCCATATATCATAGAAGTCAGCGAACCTAGAATTTCTAGACAAATCTCCAGACGCCACAAAAACGAAGCAACTGGATTTCCTCTTGGAATTTCCTGGTACCTTGGAATTTCCGGGTGGAATCCCCCACAGACCAGCCTGGCTCGTGGGCGAACTCAGCTACACCTGGTGTTTTTGGCGAAAGTTAAGATCAGATCAGTTTTTGGATTCGACATGCTCGCAGCGCCAACACCGGGGTTGGAAACCTGGTTCCTGGTGCTTTTTCGGGGCTTCCCGTTGCGCCCTCCGGCGAACCCTTCTCCCGCCAGGCCTCCCAGCTTCAGCGCGCACAGCTGCGGCGCCGCGCGGCCGAGCTGGCCGGGCGAGGCGCGGGTTTCGGTGAACGGGATTTTTCCTTGGCACCTGGGCTGTTGCCAAAAAGGGGGCAACCCCAGAATGGGTTGCACTGGTACATGGAGCCCAGGACTAAAACCTGGGATTTGTTTGGTGGTTTCATTTGGGACTTTTTCCTCTGCACATGCCGTACAGAGGTGGGTTTTCTAGCTTCACAGCCTGTCTTCCACGGGTTTCTGTGAGTATGGGTGAACTTTGAAATCAGTGGTCAAGGTTCACCTTTTCAAGAAGATTCCACTGGGTTTCCTTTTCAGATCCTTTCTCGAATGTGGAGCTCGCCTGGTTGGGATGTGAGTGATTCCCTAAGCATTGCGGTTTCTCACCCTCAAGGTTTACCCCCATTTTCTTCCACACTCATAAGTGGGCCTGGCCGAACACCCAAGCTGCAGGTTGTAGTTTTTGTTCCACTTGACCAGGGTGGATTTCCAACGTTAGAACAGCCAATTGATCTGAATCGGAGGTTGGGAAGTTTCCCATTTATCCTCAGCCCCCAAACTACCAATTGAGGGTTACCTGATTGTCCAACAAAGGACAGCGGGCACAACTGGCTGCTCACGCAGACCCTTGGGTGTCTTTTTTTGATGGCAACCTTTTTGGAGGGGCTTTCAAGGGAGACCAAGAAGGAAACCGACGCGTTGGGGGTCCGGTCCTTCAGAAAGACCCCCCATCTTGGTCCTACTTGAGGGTTACCTGATTCTTGCTGTGAGCGTGTTTTAGCCGCCCCGAGGCGGCTCCGGCGCAATGGCGGTGGCGCAGCAGTGGCTGCAGCAGGCGCCAAAGGCGCAGGCCGCTTTTTTTTTCTTCTTTCTTTGGGTGTGTGTGTGTGTTTCTTTTGTTTCTTTCTTTGTTTGTTTGTTTGTTTGTTTGTTTGTCCGTTTGTCTGTTTTTTGGGCCGGAGGTGTATGCTCAAGGGCCGCCCTTTAAACTCCGAAAGTGGGTACATGAATAGAAAACCCGTAGATGAGATCCACCAAAGGGTTCTCAATTGAAACAAACCATCTTGATTCCCTCAATTGGAATCCCTACCATGGTGGTTGTAGAAGGTTCCCCGCAGCGGGCCAGCATGTGGTTCATCCCTTAAACGTGAGGATGGCGCAAATTTATTACCGACAACGGCTGACTTTTGCGGAAGAAAGAGGCCAACCCGCGCAGACACGAATAGACTCGGAGATCCTTCTTTCCCTATTCGGGCGCCTCTTTTGTTTCAGGGTACCCCGTTCCGTGTGGGTGTTTAAAGGAACACCAAAAGGACCATCTTGGAGGTCCCCCACAAAAAGGTGCCTGTCGCCTCTAGGCCATGACCCATCGACCCGAAAAAAAAAAGGGGGACTTCAGCGAGGCGGGTCTGTTGGAGGGACACCACCCAGGCGCAACTCTTTGGCGCTCTGCGAGGGAAGCCAGGAAGGCGAAGGTGAGGTCAGCGCGTCTTCTGGTTGAACAACTCGGGATCCCGTGAGGGTCGAAACCTCATGTCTCAACTTTGCTTGGAGCCAGCGCAGGTGAACGGCAGGAGCGGACTTGGGGATGGACTTTTGGCATCAGGGAACTGCGATCACGAACTGGTTCGATCAGCCGGAAAGGTGTGCTATTCTATTTCCGTTCGTGGAACTAAGCCTCACTCCCTGAGTTCCCGGACTTTATGCTTTGTGGGAAGACCATGTCGAGTGTTGCTCAGCTTTTGTTGGCGGATCCACTCAGGAAGTGAGACGCATTGTTTCCGGCGATTTCCCCTAAGGGCACCTATGTTCATGAGGGCTTCTGCTGACCGTGCGATGACAAGAAGCGCTCCCTGATTTCTCTCGGCTCAGGGCCACGGGGCGGGTGGGTCGCATTGGGTTGGATGTGAGGGCTCGGACAGGTCTTCATTTGAAGGGTAGAGCTGCAAGCATAGGTGTCCTTTTGATCGGTTTGGGTAAGATAGATGGCTTCCACTGGATTAGATGGGTTGTATGCCCCAGTGCCATCTATGTTTTTCCAGTACCACCACCTACTGCTTCTCTTTGGAGTGAATCTAAAGGGGCCACGCGAAAAAATAAATAATAAAAAACAAAAAAGACGGGAACGCACAGAAGGTGGAGTCACACACAGGTGGCTGTAGCCACGGATGTGGTGAAGCGACCGAACTCCAAGTCCATTGACACCAGCTCCCTTCCCATGTCGCTGGCCGCGCTGGCCCGGCTATGTCAGGTCCTTCTCTTCGGAGTTGTGGGCTGCTTGGTTCCAAGCGGGTTGCTAACCATGACCTGACAAAAAACCGATGGGATTCCCGGCCCAATGAGATGCAGACGTGGTGTGGGCCACTTGGTGAACTGGGGCAACGGTTTCCCAAGTTTCCCTTTGCCAGACACATGTTTTTGTTGCCCGATTCAGTGGGAGGCGCGGTTTAGTTTTTCCTTTCGACAAACAATAACAATGGCTTCTGCTTAGGAGTGGCTCAGGCGGATGGTTGGTTGGTTGGTTGGTTGGCTGGCTGGCTGGTTGGTTAGTCGGTTTTAGAGCTTTGTCAGGGTTGGTTTTGGGTTCGTTTGGGCTAGCTGGGGCGTGGCCACCGCTTGCCATTAGTTTTTGTTTGACTGGGGGTGGCTTTGGGCTGGCTTTGGGCTGGCTTGTGTCAGGTGCTGTTGCTGAAGGGGTGTGTTATCTCTATTTTTGCTGGTTTTTATGGCAACAGTTGAATCGGCAAACTTTGGGCATTTCTCTTAGTAGGTTCCTTGATCATATGAGTCGAGGCCCACAAACTGCGAAGTTTTTTTTTCTTTTTTCTTGTCCGGTCAACTGCGCCGGTGTACTTAGTGCCGGATGGTCACCTTCGCCCGATGTCGGGAATGCGCTGTTTGGAATGATTGGAAGCTCAAAGGCCAACGAGAAGCAAAAAACCTGTTGAGCTCGGATCTTCTTTTTGTTCGCAGCCGTTATGTAAGGGCCGCTGCCACCTCCGTGTTTCTTTTTTTTCCCTGCCAAAGCATGGAGGGTTTCTTGGGCTTCAAGAGGGGTATGAGTCAACAACCCAGGAGTCACAAGGGCACCGTTTTTGGGGTAAATGTGTGAGTGTCTTTCTTTTTGAGGCTACTCTTCTTTGGCTTGGCTCAAAGGAAGGCCAGAAGGGCGCATCCTTTTTGAGGGGAAAACGGAACACCCACAGATTGCAAGCGAAGCGAAACCCCTGGTTCAAAAGGTGTCCTCTATTTGGATCCAGATCTCCGGCGTTCCCCTCTCCGTCCTTTGGGATGAATAGGGGTCTAAGCTGGCCATTCAACATCCAGTTTTTGCACATCGCTTGAACCAGTTGTAGGTGAGGAACTCAAATGAAGTTTCGAGCTCATGTTCGATTGCCCAGATACTACCCAGTGAGTCCTGTGGTAGGTGTTTCGCGATTCGATGTCCTTTTACTATTCACAGGGTGGTCCCCTTGGTTACCAACCTACTGTACTGGAAAATGGTTCCACTGCGAATCTCAGAGAAGGAATGATTGAACTTGGACAAGAGGAAAACAAGAACAAACACCACATCTCGAACGACATCTCCACCCATTCAACTGCTTTCCAGCCGGTATCAAGATCTGCCTAATGGGGTGTGTTTGTGTGTCTGTGTTTTGTGGGTTTGTGACCCTCCCTTCAACAGTCATGGAAGCTGACAGACGGGTTTTGCAAGACTACTCTCCTTTCAGGGAAGCCCTTTGTCCACTTCCATGCTTGGAAAGAGGGTAACACTCGTTTTTGTTGCACCAACCTTTTTGGTTGGTTCACACCCCTTGTGGGGGATGGCACCTTGGCCATGTTGAAAATCGCGTTGTGAGCCGTAGATGTTTGAAACCGGACCACTTCCTTTGAGAAACCTTGGGCAACCCCGTGTCCTCCTTTGTCAAACACTTTTTTTACCCCCGCAAACACTCCCCCCCCCCCCCCGAACATCCCCCCCCCCTCCCCTCCCCCCGACCGTTGTTTTGGAGCCTCAGGTGCGGCCTCTGTGAGCCGCCACGTGGACAGCGCCGGCCGCGTGCGCGAGAACTCCCCTGGGCTGCTGCGCCGGGAGGCGGCATAGCTTGGCTTCGATGTGAGGGAAGCGATGCGAGGAAGTGAGGCGGACAGACACCCGGAAATTTGCAGTTTTCTTTTTCCCCTCCTCGTTTTCTACTTGAAGTCATTGTGTTTCTTCTTTGAGTCATTGTTTTCCGGCTTTACGTCGTTGTTTCTCTACTTTCTTGTCAGTTTGAACGTCCCTTTTCGGACCAGGTGAGTTCCTCTTGTGATGCAGGGGAGAATACCTGTGATTTTAGTTCCGCCCCGCACCACATCCAAAAACCCCCCAGTATAGATGCCAAGCTGGCCCAGATTTGCACGCACCTGTTGACCTTGGTGAAAGAGTAAGGGACCTGAACAACACATCCACTTGCCGGAATTTCCACAAGGCCAAGGCCCTTTTCGGGGACAGCCATGGACAATACTTGGGGGGTGTCCAATTGGTTGTTTTGAGGGTACCCTTTTTGGGTTGGTCAAAAAGGGTGGCCAAAAGGACAACACCCATGTTGGGGGTTCCCCCATTTTGAGACATAGCCACTTTGCTCATCCTTACCATTTTTTTCTCGCTTGGATCCAGCAGCCCCAAAAGATGACAAAACCGATTGTGCAGCAACAAACAAACTGGATGGCTCAAATCATGTTTCTTTTTGTCGCAGCCTTTTGATGAAACAGGTCGCAGCAATCGTTTTTTTTGTTTTTTGTACCAGCAAGGAAACATGTGTCCCAGAGAGAACTCGGAAGATGTTTATGTGGTGTAACCGCCCTTGGCACGCGAACCTCCTCAGGCAAGACGTTGTCGCCTAGGTTTTTCTTGCTTGGCTCTGACCGAATCCCCCCCCCTTGTTGTTTAAGGGCTTTTTGTGGCTTCGCACATGGAGGTTGACCAAAAGGTCCTGTATACAAGATTGATAATCATTGGGAAAACCACTCCAAATATTATATTTCAACCACTAAATAGGAAAAAAGACACCCATGGTCATTTAGGGGCCGTGAACAGAACATTGGTCCACCCCCACATGGCTGTTCAATACCAAACTTGGTGGCTCCCAGCCATCCGGTTCCTTAGCTTTTTAGCCTTTTAGTGTTTGGTGATAGCTTCCAGATAGCTTCCATTTAACCCCCTAAAAGTTAAACTTTTAGCGCGGGATCTGAGGGCAGCCCAGCAAAAGTTGGTGTTACGCTTCGGATGTCGTTCGGGATCCGCAAGGCCTTCTTCTTCTCCGGCGCCGAGAACGCCGGGGCCTTGGGGGGGGTGGTTTGGGGGGACAAGTCCCATCCCCCAAGGAGATCTTATCCAAGAGGCGGTTGCTCCGACACATTTGAAGTTTAAGATGTTTTTGTTGTTCTTTTTTCCTCTTCTTTTTTTGTTTTGGGGGGGAGGGGGGAGGGTTTGGTGTGAATGGGCTGTAAAAGTAGATTGTGAAAAGCCCATAGCTTCCATCTTTGGGGCCAACGCGAGCGAATTGAAGCTCAGGAGCCCCTTGAACCGGCTTTACGGGGCTTGCGGAAAGGTAGTCTTAGGATCGTCTGTTTGGATCGTCTGTTTGGGTGTGCCGCTTTTTTCTTTTGTCGGTAACTCAACCGGGGCAAACCACAAGGAATGTCCTCAGTTTTTTTGGGGGTTCCGTGTCCTATTCTCCTTTTTTTTTGGGGGGGTCCCCCTATTTTCGGCACCACCACAAAGGAAGTGTCCCCGCCCCGAGCCCAGAAAAGTCGCCCCGCGCCGCGCTCGGGACGCGGGACGCGAGGCGCAGCTGGACGAGGATCGCAACGCGCTGTGGATCGCCGAGAGCTGCGGGCAAAGCGAGAGGCGGAGTCCAGCGAAGACGATGCGTTCCCAAAGACTGCGGTCAGGGAAAAAAGACCAGGGACCCATGTGGGCGTCAAAATTAAGAATTGGACCGCAGGTTTGAGTCCATGCGTCCATGGGTTCTATTTTAACGCCTCCGGCTCAGGCCGCCGACATTACAGGCCTGCTTTCTTATTTGCGTCCCTTTGGAATTGTCCCCTTGCCCCCTTCCCTCTGAGATTTTTGCCCCCCTTTCTTTGTTGAGATCCATTCCCCCTTTCCGCCCTAAGGCCTTTTCTCCCTCTGATTTTTCCCCTTTTCCTCCCTAAGATGTTTTCCCCCCTCTCCCTGTTGAGATCCTTTCCCCCCTTTCCCCCCTAAGGCCTTTTCCCCCCTGAGATCTTCTCCCTTTTCCTCCCTTTCCCCCACTTTCCCCCCTACGGCCTTTTCCTCCCTGGGATCTTTTCCCTTTCCTCCCTGAGATCTTTCCCCCCCTTTCCCTGTTGAGATCCTTTCCCCCCTTTCCCCCCTACGGCCTTTCCCCCCGCTGAGATCTTCTCCATATTCCTCCTTAAGATCCTTTTCCTTCCTAAGATTTTCCCCCCTTTCCCTGTTGAGATCCTTCCTTTCCCCCCTCCTTTCCCCCCCTGAGAGCTTCTCCCTTTTCCTTCCTTTGATCTTTCCCCCGTTTCCCTGTTGGCCTTTTTTCCCCCAGATCTTCTCCCTTTCCTCCCTAAGATCTTTTCCACTTTCCCTGTTGAGATCATTTCTCCCCTTTCCCCCCTAAGGCCCTTTCTCCCTCTGAGTTTTTCCCTTTTCCTCCCTACGATGTTTCCCCCCTCTCCCTGTTGAGATCCTTTCCCTC
This sequence comes from Effrenium voratum, assembly GCA_963377175.1. NCBI lineage: Eukaryota > Dinophyceae > Suessiales > Symbiodiniaceae > Effrenium > Effrenium voratum. The sequence continues at coordinate 839,020 of CAUJNA010002724.1, read as the reverse complement.
CTTTCCCCCCTAAGGCCTTTTTTCCCCCCGCGATCTTCCCCCTTTTCCTTCCTAAGATCTTTTCCCCCCTTTCCTTGTTGAGATCCTTTCCCGCCCTTTCCCCCCTAAGGCGTTTTCCCCCCCAAGATCTTCTCCCTTTTCCTCCCTAAGATCCTTTGCCCCCTTTCCCTGTTGAGGTCCTTTCCCCTCTTTCCCCCCTAAGGCCTTTCCCCCCCTGAGATCTTCTCCCTTGTCCTCCCCAAGATCTTTTCCCTTGGTTGAGATCCTTTCCCCCTTTCCCCCCAAGATCTTCTCCCTTTTCCTCCCTAGGATCCTCTCCCACCTTTCCCTGTTGAGCTCCTTTCCCCCTTTTCCCCCTAAGGCCTTTTCAGATCTTCTCCCTTTTCCTCCCGAAGATCCTTTGCCCCCTTTCCCTGTTGAGATCCTTTCCCCCTTTCCGCCCTAAGGCCTTTTCCCTGCCTGGGATCTTTTCCCTTTCCTCAGATCTTTCCCCCCTTTCCCTGTTGGCCTTTTTTCCCCCTGAGAGCTTCTCCCTTTCCTTCCCTAAGATCTTTTCCACCCCTTTCCCTGTTGAGCTTTCCCCCCTAAGTCCTTTTTCGTCTCCCTTTCCTCCCTAAGATCTTCCCCCCCCTTTCCTCCTTAAGATCTTTCCCACCCTTTCCCTGTTGAGATCCTTTCCCCCCTTTCCCTCCCAAGGCCTTTCCCCCCCCTGAGAGCTTCTCCCTTTTCCTTCCTAAGATCTTTTCCCCCCTTTCCCTGTTGGGCTTTCCCCCCTAAGTCCTTTTCTCCCAGATCTTCTCCCTTTCCTCCCTAAGATCTTCCCCCCCCTTTCCTTCCTAAGATTGTTTCCCCCCTTTCCCTGTTGAGATCCTTCCCACCCTTTCCCCCCTGAGGCCTTTCCCCCCTGAGAGCTTCTCCCTTTTCCTTCCTTAGATCTTTCCCCCCTTTCCCTGTTGGCCTTTTTTCCCCCAGATCTTCTCCCTTTCCTCCCTAAGATCTTTTCCACCCCTTTCCCTGTTGAGATCATTTCTCCCCTTTCCCCCCTAAGGCCTTTGCCCCCAGATCTTCTCCCTTTCCTCCCTAAGATCTTTCCCCCCCTTTCCCTGCTCAGATCCTTTCCCCCCTTTCCCCCCTAAGGCCTTTCCCCCCCTGAGATCTTCTCCCTTTTCCTCCCTAAGATCTTTTGCCACCTTTCCCTGTTGAGATCCATTCCCCCTTTCCCCCCTAAGGCCCTTTCTCCCTCTGAGTTTTTCCCTTTTCCTCCCTACGATGTTTTCCCCCCTCTCCCTGTTGAGATCCTTTCCCTCCTTTCCCCCCTAAGGCCTTTTTTCCCCCCGCGATCTTCCCCCTTTTCCTTCCTAAGATCTTTTCCCCCCTTTCCTTGTTGAGATCCTTTCCCGCCCTTTCCCCCCTAAGGCGTTTTCCCCCCCAAGATGTTCTCCCTTTTCCTCCCTAAGATCCTTTGCCCCCTTTCCCTGTTGAGATCCTTTCCCCCCTTTCCCCCCTAAGGCCTTTCCCCCCCTGAGATCTTCTCCCTTGTCCTCCCCAAGATCTTTTCCCTTGGTTGAGATCCTATCCCCCTTTCCCCCCTTTTCCTCCCTAGGATCTTCTCCCACCTTTCCCTGTTGAGCTCCTTTCCCCGGGAAAGCCTTAAGGCCTTTCCCCCCCCTGAGAGCTTCTCCCTTTTCCTTCCTAAGATCTTTTCCCCCCTTTCCCTGTTGGGCTTTCCCCCCTAAGTCCTTTTCTCCCAGATCTTCTCCCTTTCCTCCCTAAGATCTTCCCCCCCCTTTCCTCCCTAAGATCTTTCCCACCCTTTCCCTGTTGAGATCCTTTCCCCCCTTTCCCTCCCAAGGCCTTTCCCCCCTGAGAGCTTCTCGCTTTTCCTTCCTAAGATCTTTTCCCCCCTTTCCCTGTTGGCCTTTTTTCCCTTTTCCTCCTCCCTAAGATCTTTTCCCCCCTTTCCCTGTTGGCCTTTTTTCCCCAGATCTTCTCCCTTTCCTCCCTAAGATCTTTTCCACCCCTTTCCCTGAGATCCTGTCCCCCCATTGCCCCTTAGGGCCTGTTCCCCCCGAGAAAGATTTCCCTTTTCCTTCTCCCCTTTCCCCCTTAAGGCATTTTTGCCCCAGATCTTCTCCTTTCCTCCCTGAGATCTTCCCCCCCTTTCCCTGTTGAGATCTTTCCCCCTTTCCCCAAAGGCGTTTTCCCCCCCCAAGATCGTCTCCCTTTTCCTCCCTAAGATCCTTTGCCCCCTTTCCCTGTTGAGTCCTTTCCCCTCTTTCCCCCCTAAGGCGGCCTTCTCCCCCCTGAGATCTTCTCCCTTGTCCTCCCCAAGATCTTTTCCCTTGGTTGAGATCCTTTCCCCCTTTCCCCCCAAGATCTTCTCCCTTTTCCTCCCTAGGATCTTCTCCCACCTTTCCCTGTTGAGCTCCTTTCCCCCTTTTCCCCCTAAGGCCTTTCAGATCTTCTCCCTTTTCCTCCCGAAGATCCTTTGCCCCCTTTCCCTGTTGAGATCCTTTCCCCCTTTCCCCCCTAAGGCCTTTTCCCTGCCTGGGATCTTCTCCCTTTCCTCCCTAAGATCTTTCCCCCCCTTTCCCTGCTGAGATCTCCCTTTCCCCCTGGCCTTTTTTCCCCCAGAGCTTCTCCATTTCCTCCGAAGATCTTTTCCCCCTTTCCCTGTTAGGCTTTCATAACCTTCCCAGATCGTCTCCCTATCCTCCCTAAGATCTTCCCCCCCCCTTTTCTCCCAGATCTTCTCCCTTTCCTCCCTAAGATCTTCCCCCCCTTTCCTCCCTAAGATCTTTCCCACCCTTTCCCTGTTGAGATCCTTCCCCCCCTTTCCCTCCCAAGGCCTTTCCCCACTTGAGAGCTTCTCCCTTTTCCTTCCTAAGATCTTTTCCCCCTTTCCCTGTTGGGCTTTCCCCCCTGAGTCCTTTTCTCCCAGATCTTCTCCCTTTCCTCCCTAAGACCTTCCCCCCCCTTTCCTTCCTAAGATTGTTTCCCCCCTTTCCCTGCTTGCTGAGATCCTTTTCCCCCTTTCCCCCCTAAGGCCTTTCCCCCCCTGAGAGCTTCTCCCTTTTCCTTCCTAAGATCTTTTCCCCCCTTTCCCTGTTGGCCTTTTTTCCCCCAGATCTTCTCCCTTTCCTCCCTAAGATCCTTTCCACCCCTTTCCCTGTTGAGATCATTTCTCCCCTTTCCCCCCTAAGGCCTTTGCCCCCAGATCTTCTCCCTTTCCTCCCTAAGATCTTTCCCTTCCTTTCCCTGCTCAGATCCTGTCCCCCCTTTCCCCCGTAAGGCCTTTCCCTCCCTGAGATCTTCTCCCTTTTCCTCCCTAAGATCTTTTGCCACCTTTCCCTGTTGAGATCCATTCCCCCTTTCCCCCTCCGAGTTTGTCCCTTTTCCTCCCTACGATATTTTCCCCCCTCGCCCTGTTGAGATCCTTTCCCTCCTTTCCCCCCTAAGGCCTTTTTTCCCCCCGCGATCTTCCCCCTTTTCCTTCCTAAGATCTTTTCCCCCCTTTTCTTGTTGAGATCCTTTCCCGCCCTTTCCCCCCTAAGGCGTTTTCCCCCCCAAGATCTTCTCCCTTTTCCTCCCTAAGATCCTTTGCCCCCTTTCGCTGTTGAGATCCTTTCCCCCCTTTCCCCCCTAAGGCCTTTCCCCCCCCTGAGATCTTCTCCTTGTCCCGCCCTAAGATCTTTTTCCCTTGGTTGAGATCCTATCCCCCTTTCCCCCCTTTTCCTCCCCCTAGGATCTTCTACCACCTTTCCCTGTGTTGAGCTCCTTTCACCCCGGGAAAGCCTGAAGGCCTTTCCCCCCCTGAGATCTTCTCCCTTTTCCTCCCCAAGATCTTTTCCCCCGGTTGAGATCCTTTCCCCCCATTTCCCCCTAAGGCCTTTTCCCCCGCTGAGATCGTCTCCCTTTTCCTCCCTAAGATCTCTTCCCCCCCCCCCCCCCCCCCCCATTTCCTCCCTAAGATCTTTCCCACCCTTTCCCTGTTGAGATCCTTTCCCCCCTTTCCCTCCCAAGGCCTTTCCCCCCCTGAGAGCTTCTCCCTTTTCCTTGCTAAGATCTTTTCCCCCCTTTCCCTGGTTGCCTTTTTTCCCCAGATCTTCTCCCTTTCCTCCCTAAGATCTTTTCCACCCCTTTCCCTGTTGAGATCATTTCTCCCCTTTCCCCCCTAAGGCCTTTTTGCCCCAGATCTTCTGCCTTTCCTCCCTAAGATCTTTCCCCCCCCCCAGTTCCTTGTTGAGATCATTTATTTCCCCCCTTTTCCTTCTAAAGATCTTTCCCCCCCTTTCCTCCCTAAGTCCTTTTCCCTGAGTTCGTCTCCCTTTGCCTCCCTAAGATCTTTTCCCCCCTTCTTCCCAAAGTCTTTTTCCCCCTTTCCCGATTGAGATCCTGTCCCCCCGATTGCCCCTTAGGGCCTGTTCCCCCCGAGAAAGATTTCCCTTTTCCTCCCAAAGATCTTTTCCCCCCTTTCCCTTTTAAGGCATTTTTTCCCAAGATCTTCTCCCTTTCCTCCCTGAGATCTTTCCCCCCCTTTCGCTGTTGAGATCCTTTCCCCCTTTCCCCTTCATTTCCTTCACCAGCATGGGCAACATCCCCAGCATCAAGATCTTAGGGAGGAAAAGGGAGAAGATCTCGGGGGGAAAGCCCTTAGGGGGGAAAAGAGGGGCGAAAGGATCTGAGCCAGCGGAAAGGGGGGGAATAGATATTAGGAGAGGGAAAGGGAGAAGAATGAGAATCAACCCCCTTAGGGGGGAAAGGGGAGGAATGAATCTCAACAGGGAAAAATGTGTTGGCAAAAGATCTTCGGGAGGAAAGGGAGGAGAAAAGGGAGAAGATCGGTGAGAAAAGAACAAGGGAGAAGCCATCTCAGGGGGGGGGAAGGCCTGCAGGGGCGGAAAGGCTGTAGGGCCAAGGATCATCACACACGGAAAGTGGGGAAACAATCTTTAGCCGAAGGAAAAGGGAGAAGATCTGGATAAGGCCTTAAAGGGAAGGGGGGAATGGATCTCAACAGGGAACAGGGTGGCAAAGGATCTCAACGGCATTGGCAGGCGCTGATGCGGCTGATGCAAGTGATGCTGGCGATGTGCCGCTGGAGCTGCTAAGGATGCGAAAGCGGACCCGGGGGGAATCGAACACCCCAATGTTTTTGACAAACTGAGTTGCGCAAGGACGCACAATGAACAGATTTAGTGAAGCGTCTTAGAATCACCCGAGTGGGACTACCGTGACCCCCCACCCCCCCCAAAAAAAAAAAAAAACTAGACGACGAGTGGCCCGGAAGCATAGAGGCAAGTTGATGCAGGTGAGGTAACTCTCGCAAAGTTAGCATGAGGAGTTGGCAGGCAAAGCAATTCTCAAAAAGTTGGCATGAGAAGCTGGCAGGTTAAGTAACTCTCGATTAGTTGGCTGGCAAAGTTGGCGGGTGAAGTAATTCTCGCAAAGTTGACATGAGAAGTTGGCAGGCGAAGTAACTCAAGAGAAAAGTTGGCATGAGAAGTTGGCAGGTGAAATAACTCTCAAAGAGTTGGCATGAGAAGCTGGCAGGTGAAGTAACTCTCGAAAAGTTGGCGTGAGAAGCTGGCAGGTGAAGTAATTCTCGAAAAGTTGGCACGAGAAGATGGCGCGTGAAGTAACTCTCGAAAAGTTGGCGTGAGAAGCAGGCAGGTGAAGTAACTTTCGAAAAGTTAGCATGAGAAGTTGGCAGGCGAAGTAATTCTCGAAAAGTTGGCGCGAGAAGTTGGCAGGCGAAGTAACTCTCGAAAAGTTGGCAGGCGATGTTGGCAGGTGAAGTACCTCTCGAAAAGTTGGCATGAGAAGCTGGCTGGTGAAGTAATTTTGCGAAAAGTTGCCACGAGAGGTTGGCAGATAAAGTATTTCTCGAAAAGTTGGCATGAGAAGTTGGCAGGTGAAGTAATTCTCGAAAAGTTGGCAGGTGAAGTTGCCACGAGAGGTTGGCAGGTAAAGTATTTCTCGAAAAGTTGGCATGAGAAGTTGGCAGGTAAAGTAATTCTCGAAAAGTTTGCATGAGAAGCTCGCAGGTGTAGTAACTCTCGAAAAGTTGGCATGATAAGCTTGCAGGTGAAGTAACTCCTCGAAAAGTTGGCACGAGAAGTTGGCAGGTGAAGTAACTCTCGAAAAGGTGGCATGAGAAGCTGGCAGGTGAAGTAATTCTCGAAGTTTCGGCATGAGAAACTGGCAGTTGAAGTAATTAACCCTCAAAAAGCTGGAGCGGCGGAGGCGCTCCGCGTGCTACATTTGCAATTTACAGTTGCGATTTTCCAGCCATTTGTATCTAAAAGTTGCGATATTCCAGCCGGAGCTGCGGGAGCACGCTCCGCGTACTACGTCTGTACTTAAAAAGTGCGATTTTCCAGCCGGAGCTGCAGCAGCCTCCGCGTACTACGTCTGTACTTAAAAGTTGCGATTTTCCAGCCGGAGCTGCAGGAGCACGCTCCGCGTACTACGTTTGTACTAAAAAGCTGCGATTTTCAAGCCGGAGCTGCCGCGGACCAGGGGGGAATCGAACCCGGGACCGCGGGATTGCGAAAGCAGGCGCGCACACCACGAGACAACTTCCAAAAGCCGTTTCGCGAGCAAGAAAATCGCACGGCGCCACAGCGAGAGCGATCCGACACGCACGATCCCCGCAGAGGGTTCGCCAAGGTCAAGACAAATTCGCACGGCGCCACAGCGAGAGCGCTTCGACACGCACGATCTCCGCAGAGGGTTCGCCAAGGTCAAGACAAATTCGCCCGGCGCCACAGCGAGAGCGCTTCGACACGCACGATCTCCGCAGAGGGTTCGCCAAGGTCAAGACAAATTCGCACGGCGCCACAGCGAGAGCGCTTCGACACGCACGATCTCCGCAGAGGGTTCGCCAAGGTCAAGACAAATTCGCACGGCGCCACAGCGAGAGCGCTTCGACACGCACGATCTCCGCAGAGGGTTCGCCGCGCTCAAGACAAATTCGCACGGCGCCACAGCGAGAGCGCTTCGACACGCACGATCTCCGCAGAGGGTTCGCCAAGGTCAAGACAAATTCGCACGGCGCCACAGCGAGAGCGCTTCGACACGCACGATCTCCGCAGAGGGTTCGCCGGCTCAAGACAAATTCGCACGGCGCCACAGCGAGAGCGCTTCGACACGCAGGATCCCGCAGAGGGTTCGAGGTCAAGACAAATTCGCACGGCGCCACAGCGAGAGCGCTTCGACACGCACGATCTCCGCAGAGGGGTGCGTTTCGTAAGCTCCCGTCGGGCCTACCCCCGCCATAAAAAGAAGAAGAATTAAGAGTCGAGATGTGAAGGTAGAACAGAAAAGTTAGCTTGTGTTTTTAGGATATGTGAAGTAACACCCGACAGAATTAGCTTGTGCTTTTAGTAGAATGAGATAACAGCCGAAAAGTTGACATGAGAGAAGTTGGCAGTGAAGATAACTCCGAAAAGTTGACATGAGAAGTAGGCAGGTGAAGTAACTCTCGAAAGTTGGCATGAGAGTTGGCATGAAGTAATCTCAAAAAGTTGTTGGCAGGTGAAGTAACTCTCGACAAGTTGGCGTGAGAAGTTGGCAGGTGAAGTAACTCTCGACAAGTTGGCATGAGAAGTTGGCAGGTGAAGTTGGCAGCCGCTTTTAGAAGAAGAACCCTTCGCAATGCTTCCGGGAAAAAAACAGCCTGAAATGGTGCCCCTGGGGAGGGGTTAGGGGAGGGGTAACAGGTGAAGAGGTAAGGAGCATTTTTTATGTCCAACACGCCGTCTGTTGTCGGCGGATTTTGGGGTTACCCCATGTTTTGACCCCCACAGCCAGGTGGAGGATCTCCGTTCAAACAGTTGGCTCAGAAGCCCCTGAGCTTACGATTGAATGCCAACGAGCCGTGGTTTTGTCTGGTTTCTTAGGTGCGAAATGGATTTGGTCCATCCACAGGCGTCCTTTTTAGGTTTGGTTAGAACTAGACGGGTTCCACTTAGATTGGTTGTATCATCCATTTTTGCCAGGGGCGTTTTTTTTCGGTCCCTGTTGGAATTGGGGGCCCTTGACAGCCATAGGAAAGAGGGAGGGTTTGTAACCAGGGCTCACCAAAGGGGAAGCTCACTTCAAGCCCGTTTTTCTAGCCCTTGAGTGTAGACTGGGAGGCAAAGAAGAATGGTTGCAAAGTTCCAAACTAGCGGGTCGCAACCGGCACCGTCTCCCCAAGAAAGAGACGGCTGGGAAAGGGTTTCCAGAGTTTGTTTCGAACAACCAAGTCTGGGTGTGTTAAAAGCGAGGCGTGCCATTGGTTGGAAGAGAAGCAACAAATCAAAGTCCCCTTGGTTTCACTCCCCTAAGCATGGAGACTAGGGACTGGGATCAGCCGCGCATCGCCGCTTGCGCCGATCCGGCCGATCTTGAAGGAATTCGGAAGTGATGGCGACACCAAACTTTCAACAAAACCGAAGAACAAAGAGGGCTTAATTCAGACTGGCTGCAGCTCCGCAAGAGGCCCCCAAAAGGAGTTTCCTTTGTGGGTGGTTTTTTTGGATTCCTTCCCTTTCAATCTGCAGAAAAGTAGGTGCGATTTTGACACCCCCAAATGCTCGGCTCGGACAAAGCCATATTCATTTTCATTTCCTGGGATCTCTTTGTGGGACATGTTTTATTTGAGGGATCTCTCTCATGGTCAATAATTTTCCGAGCCCTGTTGAACATATTTTGCATTTCACGGTTCACAAAATATCAGGATTGCTCCAGATTGTGGTCGCTGTCAGTGGGCGAGGGTCTAACCTTTGGTTTACCGTGAGGGATGCTTGTTTTTTTGGGGATCCCCAGTTGGTTTTACAAATTGAAGCCAAAAGGAAGGGTTGGGGTGGTTTGTTCAGAGGCACCCAAATGAACAACCACCGTTTTCAGCGGTCCCCCAAGAAAGACACACACACTCCATCTGGGGAATGCGCCTGAGCCTCGCTTTTGCTCCAGGCTCACGGACTTTGCAGAGTGCCGCCGTGCAGCGGCAGGCCGACATCGGTCGGTCGTCGCGGTCATTTTGGTCGTTTCAAAGACTCGGAAGAGTGGTGGTGCTGGTGGTGCTGGTGGTGGTGGTGGTGGTGGTGGTGGTCAGCCAGCAGAATTCCAACAACGGCTTTTTCCCACGTCCAAAGTCCCAAGTAGGGGAGCCGGAAAGCAGTCGTTGGGACCAAAATGCTGGAGAAGGGCAAGTTTCGTTGGCTCAAAATTGGGGACCCCGGTTTGGTTTCCTTTTCGTGTCCCATAACCAAGCAAGAAGTTCCCCCTCACGGAAAAACGGAGTAATGGGACACGCCAAGAAGTAGACAGATCATTATCTTGCGAGTCATGAGCACTGAACTTGGTTTTTAAAGTACCCCACCCCATTCTAGTTATTTGGGTGTGTCTTTTTCAGAACCCCCCCCCCCCAACATGGCGCAAATCGGGTTTTCCCTGTTTCAATTTTTCCTTTTGCAGCACCACAACAACGGGTGCCAGATCTCAAAAAAAAAAACGGCAAGGCCCCAATCACGGCCCTTCGCAGAAGCGCCCCGCGCCAGCGTCGCTTCGAGGCTTCGCCCTGCCCTTCCTCGTCGGCCGCGGCCGCGGCGAGGGCCTCGCCAGCTGCGGCTTTCATGGGCCGGGCGCCCGAGGGGCCCGAAGCGCCCGAAGCGCCCGAAGCGCACGAAGCGCCGTGAGATTTGCGGTCGGGGGGGGGGGGTTGAAGAAGTTGGAGTGATGAGAAGTGACGGTTTTTGCTTGTTGTTGTTGTTGCGTGTGGTTCTGAGAACCCGGGAGGAGCATTGCATCTTCGGATGGGCAAGAGTTTTTTGAGCTGTGTGCCCTTTTCACCTTTCCCGGCCATTTTGAGGGCTTTGGGCTGGTTTAGGGATGGTTCATGGCTGGTGTAGGTTGGTGAAAGCGGTTCAGAGTTGATTTCGGGTTGGTTTAGGGCTGATTCAAGTGGGTTTACATGGTTTAGGTGGCACCATAGAGGCCTGGGGGGGAGGGGGGCCCGCGATCAACGGCCTTTTGCAGTAGCTGTTTGAAGTCTTTTTGGGTGAGCGAGACAGGTTTCACAGCGTCGGGCTTTCAGGGTCGCAAGTCATTTCAAGGAGTCAACGGGCAATGCCTGAGGAAAGGTGTTGGGGTTTTCGTGCCTGGTTGAGGTTTCTCGGGTTCGTCCCCCGTCCGTTTTGGGGTTTCTTAAGCCAAGAATACCGGCCTTTGTGCTTTTGGGATTGGTGCCAGGTGGACCGGCTGAGAGATGGTTAAGAAAAAACATGGGGTGGGGGAAAAATGGTTAAAATATTGATTCTAAGGCGGGGAATTTTCAGTTTCAGGGCATTTTTTCAAGATTACATTTTACCATATCATCGCGCCTGTTCTGTTTTCCCATAAAGGTTAAAAGTATAGTTCTCATAAAATGTTAAAATGTTTTGTCTTGGGTGTTTTCTATAAGACATGGTGATTCATAATATCATAATTACATAATATTATCAATCTAATCACTGTTCTACTTCACTCTCTTTATTTAGGTTCTTCTTATGTTTATTTGTTTCTTTGTGTCTTGATTTCTGATGTGCCACAAACTCAGTTTTACAAATAGGACATTCAACTTTTACCTTAAACCGTTCTCTTTGTTTTTCTAAAATAACATCTCTGTTATTGTCATAATATTCTTTCTTTGCTTGTTTGATTTGTTCCTTCTTTCTTTCTCTGTAATGTTTGCCCTGTTCTTGTATTTTTCCTTTGTTTTGTTCTCGGTATTGCTTTCTAAGTACTTTTATGTCCTCTTTGTTGTTTTCATAATATTCCTTTGCCTGTTGCCTTTCCTTTTCTCGGTTCTCTCTATGCTTCTCTCTACTTTTCTCACCACAACCATTACACAGTTTTTTGTTATCAGTAAATTCTACATCAGGACTTGACTTTTTACACCAACTACATTTTCGCTCATTTTGTTCCTCCATAATATTTATACCCATTATCCCTTTAAATGTTCTTGGCGAAATCAATATAACTTTATTACAATTTTTTCATTTAATAACAGTCTAAGATATTGACATGTTCAAGGTTCGGGTTTCACACAATTTTAAGGCTTTCTGGGGACACATCAAAGGTGCAAATTGTGCCCTTATGTAAAATTTAAAGAGCAATCTTGACCATTCACGGAAACCCGTGAAAAAAACACATTCATTCACGGAAACCAGTGAAATCATTTCACCGAAGCCCGTGAATGGCTTTCACGGAAATCCGTGAAAAAAACACACTCATTCACAGAACTCCGTGAAAGGTCACCTACAACCTCAAACCCAGACCCACCCCCAAACCCGCCCCCCAAATATACTTAAAGAGAAAATACCATATATAGTATAGAGAAATGGCAGGGGAATACAGCACGGGTTCAGTAATTGAATATCTATTATCCAATAATGAAGCAACCATAAAAACAGGGAAGAATAAAAAACCATTGAAAAAACTAATCATCAACAACAAAGAATACTATTACAACAAAGACAAACCATTATCCTCATCACTTCAAAACAAACTCAATCAAGTCAGCAACACACAAGGTTTCAAACGATTTCATCTTCTAAAAAAAGCATCAAACACAATGAGAGGCATTAAAACAATCCAGAAATACAGATTAAAAATAGGAGCAAACATCAGAGACATTTTCGGCATTGAAAGGATATGCCAACACATATTCAATATCCAACATACCATTCAAGGGATACAAAGGATTAACATATCTTTTATGGCAAGAAAAGAAACTAACAGAGTTTTTACAACAAGCAAAATCAATGAAACTACTGATTGATGTTGAGGTTATTTTTGATAAACTTAGACAGCAAGAAGAGGATGATGGAGAAGATGAACCAATTGAGGAAAATATACAAATAAAACACAATATGAGAAGCAGGAGATATAACATTCTAAATGTAGGAGACTTGAAAAAAGCATTGGAAAATATACCTAAAGATATTGAATTACAAATTGAAAACTCACCTTTGAAACATTCAGGGTTGAAGATTAATAAGATTAACAAAATCACCATCCACTACGATAAATACAATCCAAACAGAGCAGGTAAATATATGGAACTACCAGAATGGATTTCAAAGAAAAAAGCATGTATCAACATTCAAAATGATGATGAATTATGTTTTAAATATTGTGTTTTATGTAAATTTTATGAAGTCTTCAAGAAAGACCATCCACAACATATGAGACACTACAAGAAATTAATAACTACTGAAAGTCTAATTCAATGGGATGGTGTGTTTTCCAGCATCCAACGATGACATTGACACATTTGAAACAATTAACCAAAATTCTATATCAGTTAATGTTTATGTTGAAGATGAGAACCAAACCATCAGAGCAGACAGAATAACGAAGATTGAAAGACCATCTTGTCATATCAATCTATTACGAATTGAAAAAGATGATAATGAACACTATGTTTTAATAAAAGATTTTAGTAGATTAGCAGGAAGACAAACAAACAAAACAACTAATAAAATGTTTTTGTAGTTTTTGTCAGCACGGTTTCAAGTCAGAAAAACTTTTAAATTCTCACTTAATAAAAGGTTGTATGGCAAATGACATTCAACAAACAAAAATGCCAGAAGAAGGAACATCAATGAAGTTTGAAAAGCATTTTAAGAAACTGAAAGCGCCATTTGTTATTTATGGTGATTTTGAATGTTTAACAACAGAAACATCAGATGGAATAAAGGGAACATACCAAAATCATAAACCCAGCGGTTATATGCTTAACCTTGTTAATGCTTACAGTGGAGAAATGAAACCATTTTTATATAGAGGTGATGATTGTATGGATAAATTTTGTGATACATTAAACAATATTAGAGACGATGTAATGAAACAAATGAAAAATCCAAAAGATATGATTATGTCAGATTTAGATGAAATTAAACATTTAGAAGCTAAAAAGTGTTTCTTATGCAATGGCACTTTTGACAACAGAGTAGAAGCGAAAAAGAAAGTTGCTGACCATTGCCACTTTACTGGATTATACAGAGGAGCGGCACATATGAAATGCAATATAGACTATTGTTTTAAAAAATATCATATACCAGTATTCTTTCACAATCTTAAAAACTATGATGCTCATCTCATAATTCAAATCTTGAAAAGTTAAACACAAAGAAAGAACAAATATCAGTAATAGCACAGAACAGTGAGAAGTTTATTACATTTTCATTAAACAGACTTGAATTTAAGGATAGTTTCAGTTTCTTGTCATCATCATTAGATAAACTTGTTAAATTAACAAAATATGAAGATAATAAATTAAGGGACAACTGGCAGGAACATTTTAAATATAGTGTCAAAGGCAAATACATTAAAAACGAAAAAGATTTATTTTTACTGACAGAAAAGGGAGTTTATCCTTATGATTATTGTAATGACTTCAATAAATTTAATGACACTGAACTACCAGAAAAGAAACGTTTTTACAGTAGATTGAGCGAAGAAGATATAAGCGACGCAGACTACGAAAGAGCAAAACTAATATGGAAGCACTTTAACATCAAAAACCTTGGTGAATATCACGATTTATATTTAGAAACCGATGTATTATTATTAACCGATGTATATGAGAATTTCAGAAAACAATGTCTAACAGATTATGAATTAGACCCCGCCCATTACTACACTTTGCCTAACTTTGCTTGGGACGCGATGCTATCAAAAACAGGAATTGAACTTGAACTTTTACACGATGAAGAAGTTTATAAAATGATAGAGCAAGGACTAAGAGGCGGTATGTGTCAGGTTTCAATGAGAAAAGCAACTGCTAATAATAAGTATATGGGAGATGCTTATGATGAAACAAAGCCGTCGTCCTACATCAATTATTTAGATGCTAATAATCTTTATGGTCTGGCAATGTGTAAGAAACTACCATATAAGAATATTAAGTTTGTAAAAGATAATTTCTCAGAAGAAGACATTAAATATTACAATAGTGATTACAGTAGCAAAGGATATATTTTAGATGTTGATTTAGAATATCCGAAAGAATGCCACGACAAACATACTGATTACCCATTAGCACCAGAAATTATGAGTGTATCAGCAGATATGCTTAGTGATTATCAGAAAGAAACCTACAAAGCATATCATTTTAATCATGCTCCAAAAGATGAGAAAACAAACAAGTTGATACTAAATGTTATGGATAAACAAAATTATGTTTTACATATTGACATTTTAAAATTCTATTTAAAACAAGGACTTAAAATCAAGAAAATAAACAGAGTAATAGAATTTAGACACAAGCAATGGTTGAAACCGTGGATTGACTTTAACACAGAGAAGCGAAAGAACGCTACAAGCGACTTTTCAAAAGATATGTACAAATTAATGAACAACGCTGTATACGGCAAGACTATGGAAAATGTGAGAGAACACATTGACTTTGAGCTGGTTGATACACCTGAACGATACCAAAAATGCGTTAATAATCCTAATTTCAAATACAGGCATATCATCAATGAAAATCTTATAGGAGTTGAAAAAGCAAAAAGTGTAGTTAAATTGAATAAACCAATATATGTAGGAATGAGTATTTTAGATTTATCAAAACATATGTATTCATTTTACTATGACATTATGAAACCGAAATATAAAAATAATATCAGAATGTTATATACTGATACTGACAGTTTTGTATTACATATTAAAACCGAAGATGTATATGATGACTTTAATGACATTAAGGATTATATGGATTTCAGTGGTTATGACCCTAAACACAAATGTTATGATAAAACAAACAAGAAGAAACTTGGTTGCTTTAAGGATGAAGCCGACGGCAAGATTATAACAAACTTTATAGCATTGAAACCTAAATCATACTGTTTCAAGATACATAACGAAGAGAAAGAAGAAAAGAAGAGCAAAGGAATAGTTAAACATAAAGTGAAGAAGGAACTGTCATATAATTCTTATGATGACACACTCAAAAACAATAATTGCGACACTATAACATTCAACAGCATAAGAAGTAAAGCCCATCAAATATACAGCATCCAACAAACAAAACAATCGCTTAGCGCCTATGAGAATAAACGCTTTTACATAGACAGTATAAACTCTTTACCTTACGGGCATTATAGCATCATAGCATAGAGAATTTACAAATATACTTAAAGAAATAATTATATTATATATTAAGTAAAATGACCTGCTTTATTGTAGATGGCAATAAAAAGAAAATTTCTATGACAAATGATGAATTTGATTTGTTGTGGAATTCTATTGAGGGTGAAGTTTCAGACTTCAGCACGGATACAGAGGAAGAAATTAAAAAGGCAAAGGAAAAGGAAAGTAAGAAAAATATAATGATGTATTAAACAAGAAATATAAAGAAGAAGGATACTTTAAAGAGTATTTTATAGAACATGATAAGTCATTAGAATGTGAAAGATGCGGTTGTATGATTAAAAATAAGTTTAATATGGCAAAGCATTTAAGGACTGATAAATGTAAAAGAATTCATAGAGAAAGAGCATATCAGAATGCTGTTGAGAAAGTATGTTATACATATTTAACTAATACAAATTGATAACATTATCTTAAAATAATGTTATTCGTTTATTAAGAGTAATTCGTGTCTGTTATATTTCTTGGTGTTCCCTTCAATTTCATAATACTTATTAAGCATCATATCACGACCTACATTTGTTATTTTGTATGTTGATTGACTCCATTTTGAAGTGGTTTCTTTTCTTGATGTGTAATTTCCTTTTCCTTTGTTATAAATTTTGACTTTATCACCGACATTTAATTTAGGATACTTTCGTAAATACTTTTCCTTCATCAACGAGTTCGCCTTTGCTGTTACTTCGTTTTCGTCTTTGTGTGCTTCATTAGGTGTAAGTTTTGTCGTCCCGTGTGTCATTTGTTGATTATACTTGTTTAAGACTGCTTGCAATAAACTCGTCCAAGTCCTATCAGTCGCTTTTATTCTGTCTCCCAACATCTTTTTAACTGTGCGAATGGAGCGTTCAGCAACATTAGCGTGTGTCAATGTTATAATGCTTCTTATTGCTTCACCTTTTAAATACTCTTGCAATTTCTTAAATGCGAATGCCCCGTCATCATCTGTATAAATACTCATCGGATGACCTAATACTTTGAAGCATTGAAGTATTGCTTTATAAACAGTCTCACCGTCTCTAACCTTCATCGGTTCAATGTGTAGTTTCTCACTGAATATATCTATACATATTAATCCATATCTTGGACTGCTTAAATCTGATGTGCCCGTTGCCTTCATCAGTGAAAGCATATCCATTATGTCTAACTGATATTCATACCTTGCGAAAGGTGCTGAAAAACTGTTGTATTTACTGTATCCTTTCTCCTGCTTGATAGGTTGCTTTTTCATAAATGTCCTAGCTTCATCTAATGTTATACCCAGTCCTTCTTTATTTGCTTGTTTGTATAACTCATTTACTGAACCGAACCCGGTTTCAACATCATAAAACAACTTATGTAAAACCTCATCTTTTGATAATCTACTCATTATTGATAAAGGATAAAATAATTCTTAATATTTATGAATAATATTAAGAAGTATTGATTTAACTTACTCCATTTGGAAGTAAAATTCCCGCTTCTACCATTTCTTCAAAACTCATCCCTTCATCTATTTCAGGTTCTTTACATATTATTTTAAACTGTTCTTTTTCAATGTCTATCTTCTTTTTCTCCATATCATTAAATATATTTGCTTTCTTTTCACACTCTCCACAAATATTAATATAATGTTTATGGTAATAACTCATTCTATGTATTTTTTCAATTAATCCTCTATCATTTTTAACTTCTTTTTCAAAATCCAAATTGTTTCCTGTAATTTTACAACTGCATTTTAATGTAGTCATCAGTTCTCTATTATATATAGGGGTCATTTCTTTAAGTAGTTTTATTTAATCATTTATTTCGTATTTTCCTTCTTCGTTCTTAAACAGTTTGTAATATTCTAATGTTTCAGATTTTGGTTGTTTAATACGCCCTTTGTTTAACATTTCCACATATTGTTTTTGTTTATCTTCAAAAGACCCTTTCGGACGCCCTAATCCTTTCTTTTCAAAGATTTTATCCATCTTCTCCTTATCGTCTTCGTTATTGCTTTTAGGTTGGTTTATTTTTCATCGATATTCTTAATAAGTTCAGTTAATGTTTTAATATTCTTACTAATAATTATAATCTTTTTCATTAAATCATTAATTGTAGAATCACCATTTTCTGACATTTCTATATATAAATATTTATATAATTATTTATTTATTTATTTATGCGTTTTATTATACAATTTACCTGAATAATATAATTTTATGTATGTAAATAAATTATATTCTAACAGTCTTTCATCAATTTTATTTTTCAATTTTATTAAACCTTCATCACTACCTGTAATTTCAAAAAACTTCAACATTTTATCAAATTTTTCCGGTTTAGTTATACCTTTCATAAAATATTTATCATTGAATTTAGGATCTAACCAATAAAAGTATTCTTCGCTCAATTGTTTAGCAAAGTTTACATCACCATTGAATATGTCGTCAATTTCTTCATTGTCGAAAGTTATAATTCTATGGTCTTCTCCATTCATAGTTGGCATTATGATTATATAAATATTTATATATTTATTTATTTATTTATTTATTTATGCGTTTGAAGTGGTGTTAAATCTACTCCTTAAATGCTAATTTTTCATCATTTGTTTAATAGTTTCTTGTGTTTCGTTATCGTCATTTTCCGAGAGTGTTGCATCCTTACCCCATTTAAATGTAATGTTATGAGCATCAGTTTCTAAGTTGATACTGTCTTTAGTTTTATCAATATTCATCCTTTTATCTTGTTTACTCAATTTGAAACTTGTTGGAATACATGAACATTTACAATTTCCTTCCTTTTGTATTTCTAATTCATTTTTCATTTCTAACATCTTTTTGCACATAGGACAAGCAAACTCAATAACAGATGCTTCTTTAAGAATTTCTTCATCTGTTGATGAAGAAACAGCTGGTTCTGTCTTATTCTTTTTGATTTTTTTCCTTCCCATCTATATTAATATTTATATTTTTAATATATTGTATCACAAACTTAATTAATTCTAAAACAAAATAGCATACTCTTTTAAATCTATTATCGGTTATAACAACATCTTCTATATGTTGTACTTCATTTATTATATAAATATAATCTGAATAACTCCTACTCATATAAAATAATAAGATAAATAATTTTTTTTAATTTCTGTCTTTCTTTTCTTATAAAGTTTTTTCATCGTATCGTCTTTATTCCATCTCTGTTCTACAAATTTCTGATGATGTTTTGAATTTAGATGTTTAAATAAATATTTGTCATCATAAGTTTTACCACAACTGCAATGGATAATAGCCATATAAATAATAGGAGAAAATTATTTACAATTAATCTTATTATTTTCATGCATAATAGAATATTGGGGGCACAGCACTTGGAGTTTTCATTGCACTGGACAACGCAAGCGAGGTTCAAACTAATTCAAACTAATTAGCTTCAATGCTTACTGATTGAAGCAATGGAAACCTGTTCCGTTTTTATGATATTCACTACCAGCATATCATAAAAAAGATGTTCCATTTAATATTAAATAGAATATGTATTTAAACTATTTTCTTTACTAAGTTTCATTGCAGTTGATAGACTAACATCTCTAATATTAATATCAATAACTTCTTGTACACTATTTATCATTTCATTTGTATACATATCGGGATAATCTTTCATAAAATTTACTAACTTTCTAAAATTAAAATCTAGGTTATTGTCATTTTCAATTGAGGACTTGGATACTACGATATTTTGTTTTTAATTGCCGATAAAAAGTATAACATCGTATCATAATATATTTGTTCAGTGTCGGGCACTAAGATATCACCAAATTTATATATCCTCCGAATACTATCTACTTCACTTAAATTAATAGACTCTATATATTCTATTGTCATTATGATATAATTATATTATATTTTTTATTTTATAAGTATTTATAATATTATTTTTATTATGCCTGATGTAAAACCAATTGATGAAATCAAATATGACTTTAAGCAAAGCAAGCACGAGGTCGTCCCTAAATTGCCTATGAGAGCTATGATTGTCGGACCATCTGGAAGTGGAAAATCAACTTTACTTGTATCAATGATACTTGATATTTATAGAGGAGCATTTGAAAGGGTTTTTATCTGGTCTCCATCAGTAAATTTGGATAGTATTTGGTTGCCTGTTAAAAAATACATTAAAGAAGGTTTGAAAGTAGATACTGATAAAGAACCGTGTTGGTGGGATGAGTTCAATGTTGGATAGAAAGAGTTATAGTGAATCATGTATGTTGAAGATTTAGAAAGAGTTATAGAAACTCAAAATAAAATAATTGAATATCAGAAAAAACAAGGAATGAAGAAGTTATTTAATATATTAGTTATATTGGATGATGTATCTGATAATCCAGCAATAACAAGAAATAACAAATTGCTAAATTCTTTATTTTGTAGAGGTCGTCATAGTGGAATATCAACACTTGTCAGTCTTCAAAAATCATCAACAGTGCCGCCAATTATTAGAGTAAATATAAGTCATTTGTTTTATTATAAAGTTAGAAACTTCAAAGAGATAGAAATATTACAAGATGAATTATCAGCAATTGTTAGAAGTGATAATTTACACGAAAGCAAGAAATTAATTTATAAAATATATGAGACTGCAACTGATGAACCTCATAGCTTTTTGTATATTAACCTTTTAGAAAAGAACCCTGATAAAATGCTTATGAAAAAGTTTTCACAATATTTGAAAATAACTAATCAATAACATTAAATTTATTGTTTAATGTTATTAATTTAAATTAATGAAGCGTTGCAAAGTTGCAAGTTTGGTAATTTATATATTAGTTTGTCCGATTTTTGACTTTCTAATCTTTCTATTCTTGCCACACATTCTTGAATAGATTTAATGATTAAAGTATCCGCTCTTGTTTTTTCATCTACTCTTAAATTCTTAATGTCTTCCATACTGTTATTTTCATCGTTTTTACTTTGACCAATACCCATTATATATTATTATTTAGATTATAATACAATAATAAATATTTAAAGGAATTAAAATAGGAAACATCACTACCCAAAGAATGGGATTTATTACCTTATCGTACTTATTCATAAATCTGTCGAATCTGTCTTGTCTCCTTTGTTTTTTTAATTCTTTAATATATTCATCAAATTTAGAATGACTAAAATTACATTCTTCATTATTGCGTTTATCTAATGTAAATTCATCTTTATTTAACTTAGTAATTCTACAACCACAGTAACAAATTTTCTCTCTCATACTATCATTTTGAAATAATACTTTTATCTTAACTTTTCTGTCAATGTCCATATATATATATATATATATCTATATATAATAATTATTTATTTATTTACTTATTTATTTAAATATTTATATATTTATATTTAATTATTTAGATTTTTCTTTTTTAAATTCCTTAATTTCTTTCTCAAGTTTATCTACTTTATCATTTAATTCTAATACTGCCTTATGAACTAACACTGGTAAGACTAAATAATTTAATCCTAAATACTCTCTATCTTGACTAACAACATTTTCAAATTCTTTAGGAATTGCTTTTAATACTTCATCTGCTATATATCCTATATGAGTTTTACCGTTATCATTTCTATCGTGTCTCTTAAACTTCTTCGGTTTAAATTTCTTAATAACATTCATACAATTAGATTTGATATTGTCTATATCATATTTCAATCTTGAATCAGATGAATCCACAAACGTTCCGTTGATGGTTACTGTTGTTGCTGTTAAATCTATATTAGTTCCTGTTGATGGTTCAATTAAATTACATAACATTTTTTTCGTTCCTGCAACTGTTACATTTTCATTAAAAGTTGATGGAGCATTATTTGTAAAACTTTCAGTATTTACTGTTGTTCCAAATGTCTTATCAATAGATAATAAAACTGAAGGTGTACTTGAAGCTATCTGAAACTCTAAAAGCTGTGTTTGATGTTCTGAATATTACATCAATTGTAGATAAATTAGTTCCATCATAATAAGTTGATATTTCACTCGTACCAAGCTTTATGTCTGTGCCAGTAGTCATGGAAATATCATTTAAAAATGAAACTGTTGTTAAATCAAAAGATTGTATTGTATTTGTTGCTAGATATGCATTTTGAACTGCTAGGTTAGTATCAACGGTCACTAATGTTCCTCCATTAGGCGCTATATGATTGCTTCTTAATGCTCCATTAGTTTTAACATAAACATCGTCTGCAAATAAATTACCCATAAAATCAGCAGTAGCAGTATTAAAAGTCCATCCGCTAGTAATATTAACTGCTCCAACTATATTAGATTGAACAGCCGGGTCTCCAATAATAAATCTAATTGAAGAATTAACATCAGTATTCCTCATATCAAAAGATGAAAAAGAGCTAACATATCGATATAATTCACAATTTGTATCAATTGTTAATTTACCATCAGTAGCAATTTTAGCATTATCACAATTAACATCAGCATTCGTATAAATATTTCCTAAGACATCGATAGGTTTACTAAAAATGGTTTTATTCACTAATCCATCACACATCATATACTGATTACTAGCATTAGTAATATCGCCAACAGAAATAGCGACGAAATTATTTTGATGTATATAAAAACCTTCTATTGCATCTGGTGTATATGTTTCTAAGTATGGTTCTAATCCATTTATTGAAGTATTGAGATTATCTATTTTTGTTTTAATATCTGTTGAAAAATCATTATTTGTAAATAAATTTCCTTTCATATAAACAGCACCTTCGAAATATGATGTTCCGTGTGCTTGAGCAAAATTATACGAAGTATGAACATTACCATTAATTGTAATTCTTGAAGCATTATTAGGTCTTCGAATAATAAGATCTCCTGTATTCCATCCTAACCATAATCTATAAGGAGTAGCACCTTCTAACCCTTGATAAGAGTCTAACTGACATCCTCGTTTAAACTCGAGTCTTTGGTTACTAACTGCGTCCTGGATTCTAAAAATTGGATTAGTATTATCTGTTAAACTAAGTATTAATGGAGAGTTTACTGTTTGCGCAGTTGTGTTAACTTTGTCTAACTTTTGACCTAATGATACATCCTGTGCGCTATCATTTGTAATTATTGAATTAATTGTATTTGTATTTCCCGTTATTAATCCACTTAATCCATCTGATTGTAAAACATATCTAGCGTCAGAACCTGCTATATCTAAAATAGACGAACACGAAAATAAACCTGATACTTGTAAATTAGATAATATTGTAGTATTATGATTTAATAATATTTTATCATTTTGAAAAGTTGAAGAATTATTAATTTCTACATCTCCAAAACCTCTTTGATTTAAAAACATAGTTGCTCCACTTAAATTTCCATAAATATAACTATCAAAATAATTATTGTACATTTCATAAAAATTATTATAATTTCCAAAATTTGCTATTTTAAAAGTCGATGTTGTTGTTATATTATGAATTAGTGTATTATTTAATATTGATGTATCTAATTTTTCTGATAATAAATTATTAGTTGCTATTTTATTGTAATATAAATCACTATCAAATGAACCTGTTTGTAATTGAGATATTAAATGAGAATTTGATGAAATATTATTAAAATTAATTGTAATAGTAGAATTTAAATTATTTATTAAATTTGTATTTGATGAAATATTATTAATATTTGTATTAATTAAATTAGTAATTAGAAAATTAATAATATCATATTTTATATTTAATCATAAAAGGTTACAGAATTTGAACGGATTTCAAGGATACATTCGTGCACCATGAGCATGTAAAGTCTCTCTGCCATTTTATTTTCAGTATATAATGTTGAACCATCCAACGCCTTTATTTTTACTACCATGTTTGAATTATTTTTTAAATTTAAACCTGTGTAGAAGGCACTTTCTAATTTTTGTAAATTAAAACCATACATAAAAGCGTGAGACCTGTAATCTTCTGCTCTAACTAACATTGGTTTATCAGAACAATGCATAAGATGGGCGTATGCTTCACGGACACCTTGAATTTCCTGACTCGGTATGACTTGATTACCGACTACTAAAGAAGCGGATAAATCATATTCTGGGTTATAAATACCTACATCATTTGTTATATTCCCTAATGGGTGATACATACGATTATATTCTTTCAACAGCTCTCCATAACCTCCAACATAAGTTTTTGCTGATGGGTTTGAAAAAGAAATAAACAATTTATTTAATTTAGATACATTACGGACAATTGTAGTAAATACTTCAGTTGAAGCAGATGCTGTTTGTTCTTGCATGGTTTCAGTTTCAAAAGTAATAGGTAAAGAACCAGTTTCTAAAATTTTGAATATTCTGCGTAAAGGCTATCATCAATAGTATAGACATTTCCTTTGAATAAAGGTTTTGTAACTGACCAAGTGATACTCGTATTTGAAGCAGTAAAAAGTCCTGTTCTAGTAACAATTGGTTTTAATACATCACTTGTTAAATATAATTCAACTGTTATTGGACAATAAGATAAAGGTATCCAGTTTTCACAAGTCTCGCGCGCCGCTGCAGCGCCACCAACACGTCAATGTTTGTTTCTGTTGGGCCTCTCTTACATTCAAGTCCCTCTGAGCATCTGGCTCCCTTGACCCAAACATCCGCCCCGAGCTGGGGAGCAGGAAATCTCTGCCATCCCATCCCCAACTTTTGGGTTGTTTTAAAAAGAAACCACGAGGGTCGGGGCCCAGGCCAGGCTTTGAAGGAAACACCACAAAACAAAAAACACTCAAATGTTGAGTCCCAATTAAAGGCAGACTCACGTGACTACCTTGCGTAACATCACGAATGCACTACATGGCATCTGACTAGAAAAAGAACACAACAGATCGATCGCAAGGTGATACTCTTCGAATTGTCCAAAAGCAACCCTACATTGATATTTGTTTTAAAGGGGCGCATAAAAAGTTGCAGTTTTCCTACCAACCAAAAAACAACACACACCTGCATACCACGACCCCTCAACCCCCGGCCAACCCAAATCAAGACGAGTTGAAAGTTGCATCCCAATCCAAACCTGATCACCCCTCAACCTGTCATGGCAACCCTCAACCACCCCAAAATACTCCAACTTTAAACACGCAAAAATGGGTACCTTGAACCAGCCACAAATCTCAACCCTAAAGCATTTTAAGTTTAAATCGAAATAGACATTAGCACCTTTACCTCCTTTAATTCCTCTAAAATTGTTATTGGTAACATTTCTAACGACTGATTGGGTAGAAGAGGTTGCTGACGCATCACAAGTTAAAAACCGTCCATCGTGATTAAGAAGAGTATTCCCGAAACCCAGTGATTCATCAATCCTCTTTTCTTCTGATGATTTTAATACATCTTTCATTGTACTCGCACGAGAAAGAGAGTTTAAATCGCATACAATGACATCACCCATTAACACACGCACCCTATCAAAGAAACCGGCTGTATCAATTGGTCTGAGTTCATTACTTGCTGACGCATCAGTGTTGTTTAGAGTAAATCCTAATAATAGAGATGGTAAGGACAACCATTGATTAGGTGGTCCAGTAATGTTAAATCTAATTACCGAATTTGTATCAGCGGTATAAGTACTTACCGAACTCGGATAAAAGTTTTTACTTTCTTTTGAGCGGACATAAGAACCGCCATCTTTTAATTTAAATCTTAAATTCTTTTCAACTGAAACATCTTCAATATCTAATGTTTCCATAACTTATATATTTAATAATAGAAAATATTTATATTATTCTATTATTAAATTAATTTATTTTAAAGTGTGAATAATCTATAACTTCTTTTTTAGATTTTTTTTATTTAATAGCTTTTTAGATTTATTTTTCATATTATTATGTTCAACCTTATCACGAAAGCTAGCTTTAGCTAGCTGAAGTTTCTCCTTGCGTAAGCAAGGTAAGGGGCTCAAATGCCGAAAGATTGATTTTTTCAATTATTTGAGCCGAAAAGATTGAAAAACATCAATTATTTAGACCCCCCCCCCCCCCCCCCCCCGGTCTCAGGCTCGATTCCTCCCTGGTCCATCCCCCCCCCCCGGGCAGTGGCTCAGTGTTCAGCAGTCTCGGTTTGCCCGTTTTGGACTTGGTGCTACGAACTTTTACATGTTCCACCGATTCAGCTTGTTCATTTGAGACCTCAGTCTTCTCGGTAAACCACCTCGCAAGAATCTTTGCACACGCAGCATGCAGAACCCAGAGGTGCTTTAAGACAGCTTCTGACGCCTCTCGTTGTTTTCATTTTTCAAGGTTTGCCACGCCACCATGTGCGTTTGCGTGTCGCATCCTACGAATCTTATCGGGCCTCTGGTTGTACACAAGCTACCTATGAATCCACTCTTTCACCGACCCATCTCACGCAACAACTGCTAGCTTTCGTTCACCCGCTCCTCAAGTAATTAGGTTCGTCTTCTACAATCTTTTTAATGTCATCATAACTGACTTTCTTTTTAGGATTTATAGTATTTTTTATATCATTATTAGGCATTATATTTATAATACTATAAAATTTCCTTTACGGGCTCAATACTTCTTGATACATCTTTACCTGTATCTGCATATAATGAGTGCTGATGATTTGTTAATGGGTTAAAACCTCCTCTATTTGTTGTTATACTGCCTCGGTCTAAAACACTGACTAAGTCGCCAAAATTTCTTAGGCTTGTGTAGTTGTCATTATTTTTGTTTGACATTGAAACAAAAGGAGCGCCGTAAGTTGTCAAACGAATATTTCTATCAAGGTTATTTTGTAAATATTTAGAAGAAGCTGATGCTCCAAGACTATGACTAATCACTTCAGTTACATTATGGTTTTCATCAAGTATATCACTAATATCTCTATACCTTTCACTGTATGAACTTAAACCAAATGGAATTGTAATATCACTTAAAATATCATTAATATTTGATATAATATTAGACTTACCAAATGTCCCAGCAACATATAGTTTATTGCCATCAATAAAGAAACCTTTACCATTTGTATATGCTTTATTTAATCCTTCTGTGTCAGATAAATTATTATTATATTTAGGTTTGAATAATGACTTTTCTTGTTGAATTTCATTAATTATTTTTCTATACATTTCG
Organism: Effrenium voratum; assembly: GCA_963377175.1. NCBI lineage: Eukaryota > Dinophyceae > Suessiales > Symbiodiniaceae > Effrenium > Effrenium voratum. Next base: position 812,767 of record CAUJNA010002724.1, on the reverse strand, counting down.
CTATGACCTTGATGAAGTGGATTGTACGATTTTAATTGTCGCGACGCAGGAGCATCGCATTCTTTGCGATGCGACGGCAGAGCCTCGCATCCCAAGCGTCCTTCTTTTAAATAATATTTATTATTCATTATATTAATTATTGATATTTTTTATCTAATTAGTTAATATAAATATGGCAAGATTTAGAAAAATATATATTGACACACAACATAGAAATCTAAATGAAAGTTTGAGCACTTCTGACTTTGTTATAGATTTACCAGAAACCCAAGAAACAGGAGCAAATACAAAACTATATGTCCACGAATTATCGATACCTAATACTATTTATCCGATTGAAGAAAATGTAAATAATAGATTATATTTAACATTAGGAGGAATATTAACAGGAGCGCCAGTATATTATTTTATTGTAGCACCAGATAAAGGTAGTTATGTAGGTAGTGAATTAGCAGCCGAATTACAAAATAAATTGAATACTGCTACTAATGGAACTGATGGAAATAGCGACTTTTTTAGTTGTAGTTATTCATTAAAAACAAATACTATAACTATAACTGTTAATTATGTTTCTTACTTTTTCGTAATTCATACTGATAAAGAATTGCAAACCAACTATGGTTTTAGTGTTGATTATGACAGAAGTCACACAATGACTATTAACAATGTTTTAGGAAACACTGTTGAAAAAATCAATTTTGCGCCCGACCCTTTCGTTAGTGGTTTTGTTGATTTATTACCAATGAAAAATATTTACTTAACCAGTGATAGTTTAACTAATGGAAATCAATTAGCTCCTTATGGAGTTGCCCGTGTACTTCGTAAAATTCCTATTACTGCTGGATTTGGAAATGTAATCTATGATAATGAGATTTTAATGAATGACGCTAATGATGTTTCAATGAGACATTTAAGACGCTTACATTTTAAATATGTTGATGCTTATGGAAAAACCGTAGATTTACACGGAGCGGACAGTAGTTTTAGTTTAACATTTGTTGAGACTTAATAATTCATCATAAAAAATAATTATATAATATAAATATATGAGTAAAATAGAAGTGATAGATGTTGTTAGTGAAAATAACGAAGCAGTAGAAGAGGTTAAGCCTGTTGAGAATAATGAAGTAGTTGAAGAAGTTAAACCTGATGAGAATAATGAAGTAGTTGAAGAAGTTAAACCTGTTGAGAGTAATGAAGTAGTTGAAAAAGAATTTACTGTTAAAAAACAAATGAAGGAGAAAATTAACTGTCCTACTTGTGGAACTTTAATGACTGCTTACAACTATAAATATAAACATGCTTGTCGTGGAGTGAAGAAGGGCACTAACAAAGTTATAGATTTAAACAAACCAATTAGAAAAAAGGTCATCAATCCAGTCCAAGCAGAAGAATTCAAAGAAGATGTTTATAACAGAGTAAAAAGCGATATTCCCAAAGTGGATGAACAAGAAATAGAAAGAAGAGTTGAAGAACGATTGAAAAAGCATTTAGAAACAACTGCTAATAAAGTATTTGAAACTGCAAAAGATAGATATATTAATATGAAACAGCAGAAGATGGAAAAGAAACAAGAACATATTAATAAATTAGTATCAAAAATTATTTGATAAATAAATTTATAATCTAATTATTAATATATGAACAAGTCAGATTTTGAAAATATAACATCAACACTTACAAAGAATGGTAAAGCAGGTAAATTACCAACATCAAACAAATTTTATAATCCCATAACAAAACCAAGTAAAAAATATAAATCTAATGTCCATTACTATTACGACGGAGACAACAAAGCACACCAACCAAGCTATACATATCTGAAAGAAATGAAGGAACAGTTAGAATTTCATAACGCTAAAAAAGACTACGCTATATTTCAAAATAGAAGAAGATATCAAGATGAAGCACAGGCGTATTTTAATGAAATCCAAAGGTTGGAAGGTGAAAAAATAAGACATCATCCATCAAGTGAAACAGGTAAAACCTATTCGGAAATGATTAAGAAGAAAAAAGGAATAATCAATCAATTAAGACAAGATTTTAATTTTGAATAAATTAATTAAATTAATAATTTTATAATCTAATTAATTACATATAATGAGATTAGACAACACACAGATGAAAACGCTAAAATCACAATTAAGATTAAGACCGTCTTATAATGAACTCATCAAGGAAATTACAAAGGAAGAATATAAAAATAAGAATATCAGAGATGTAATAGACAGAAACGCTTATTCTTTTCGTGATAGTCCATTAGGAACAGTGTATGACAATAATACCGTAGATTTGAGACAACAACATTTTCAAAAAATGCTAGAAAAACCTAAAACAGTCGCTCATTTTGATATGGCAAAGGACGATGAAATGGATGATTTAAGAGATGAAGCAACAGAAGCGCTGGATGCTACAATGGACGAAGCAGAAGAACAACACGAACAACAAATCAGTTATATTTCTCAAAGCGTTAGACAACAACATTTTGATGATACGAACCAAAGATTACAAAGAATGAAACAAATGGGTTTAAGTTTAGGTCAAGATTTAGCAAATATATTTCAAGGAACACAAGCATTTCAAGATATGTCAAATCTTAACGCAACAGTTGCTTCAAGTTCTTCCCAGTCGCCAGAGGCAGTAGCAAAAGTAATTAAACCATCAAAAACGAAAAAAACAGAAGCAAAAGCAAAAGCAAAAGCAAAGGCGTCATTGGAAGCAATAACAATGGATGAAAGCGAGACAATGGCGATAGAAAGCATCAGAGATGACGCACAAAAACGACAAGAACGAGACGCACCAGAAGAGATGAGACCAAAAGCAAAAAGTAAAACAAACAAAGAAGAAAAAAAGAAGATGCTAAAAGCAATACAGCACACTCCTGAAATAGCACAAGGTGCAACGTCATCATCATCTGGATTACAACCTGACAAAGATAAAGACGACAAGACACCTGAAATAACCAAACCAAAAAAGACAATACAAAAAGACAAAACAGCACCCTCAAGAATGAATATACAACTGTTGGACGAAGCATTCAAAGAAGGATTGAACAAAGGGAAAATATCAAAAAATGAATTTAGTAAATACAAAGATATGTTTGATAAATGGAAAAACAACAAAAACAAAAAGGACGATATAAAACCAATTCAATCAATATACCGTGAATTAATATATAAGAAATAACAAACATGATTTAGACATAAAATAATGCTGAAAGTGAAAATGATGAAACTGAAACCCAAAATACCAACCCCAAAAAACTAAAAATACTTAAAGAAATGACCCCTTAATATATTAAGGAAAAAATGAATAAGTGTATCAGAGAAGAATTGACAAAAGAAATTGTAAAATGCCGTGGTTGTAAGATATACAACAACAAAGTCAAAAAAGCAAATGACATATTTCCTGACTGTATCATTGATAATATTTTGAGTTTTGTATGTTGTAAAAGATGCACCATTACAAAACATTTAATGAAAAACGAACCTGACAATTTAAAAGAAATGGATAAGTGGATTTGGTATATGACGAGGTTAAATAAATGTCCAACGAAAAAATCATTACGGACAATATTTACAACTGGTTTAGACAAAACATTAAAAGAGTATGGATATGACAATAGGCTAATCTTGTATTATGAAACCGCTACTCAATTTCATTATAATTTACTTTTTCATAATAATGATGGTTATGTATCTTGTAAAAATTTTAGCATTTCAATGTGTAGAGATTTTCTTAAAATGTTGAAATGGCAATATATAGAAAACAAAGACAAAGTCGTTTATAAAAACATTTTTGACAATGAGTTTTACCATAAATTCGTCTGTCATTTGTTAGAAAAGAAAAGGTTGATTATAGACTGGTTTAATTATAGAGATTTATGATTAAGTTTATTCATATTAACTTATAATATGATTAAACTACCTTAAAGTCAAATATATACTTAAAGAAACAAGACCTTAATATATTAAGAGAAAATGACTAACTTACCTGTTGAAGTATTAAAAAGTATCATTTCATATAAATTAGGAGAACCTGAGTATTTGAAAATAAAACATAATCATATTAAGACATTAAAGAGAATACAAAATCGTTATAAAATAAACAGAACTGAAACAAAAATAAAGACCAAGCACTATACTGTTGAAGATAGTTATGATATAAAGAGACACGTAATTAAGTATTGCATTTCTAGAAATATACCTTTAAGCATTAAAAGCATTGAAAATATACTTGTTAATGAAAATGAAAACTTAGATTGTTTGTTAGATGACATTGAAACCGATGAAGGTTATGAAGCAACGATAATAGTTATGATAGATATGTTTGTAAGATTTCATCATTTCAATTATTATGAAGACGATGAATTTAGCACTTTTACTTTAAATTTTCATAGTGATGATGTTGTAGATAATATAACCATAGATAATATAGCTGATGTAATGAGAGCGGCGCATCAACAAATATACAGTTGTATTGATGATGAAAGAAGTAGAATGAATTTTGAAGGTTTAAAAAGCATACGGTTTAAACTAATTGTTGATGAACCTGTGTAATTCAGTCAGTTTATTCATATTATTATCTTATAATACGATTAAATTCTTCAATCCCCCAGAAAGCCTTAAAATTGTCTGAAACCCGAACCTTGAAAATGATGAAATCTTAGACTGTTTCATAATGAAAAAATTGTAATAAAGTTATATTGATTTCCCCAAGAACATTTAAAGGGATAATGGGTATAAATATTATGGAGGAACAAAATGAGCGAAAATGTAGTTGGTGTAAAAAGTCAAGTCCTGATGTAGAATTTACTGATAACAAAAAACTGTGTAATGGTTGTGGTGAGAAAAGTAGAGAGAAGCATAGAGAGAACCGAGAAAAGGAAAGGCAACAGGCAAAGGAATATTATGAAAACAACAAAGAGGACATAAAAGTACTTAGAAAGCAATACCGAGAACAAAACAAAGGAAAAATACAAGAACAGGGCAAACATTACAGAGAAAGAAAGAAGGAACAAATCAAACAAGCAAAGAAAGAATATTATGACAATAACAGAGATGTTATTTTAGAAAAACAAAGAGAACGGTTTAAGGTAAAAGTTGAATGTCCTATTTGTAAAACTGAGTTTGTGGCACATCAGAAATCAAGACACAAAGAAACAAATAAACATAAGAAGAACCTAAATAAAGAGAGTGAAGTAGAACAGTGATTAGATTGATAATATTATGTAATTATGATATTATGAATCACCATTTTTACAGTCTTATAGAAAACCCACCCAAGACAAAACATTTTAACATTTTATGAGAACTATACTTTTAACCTTTATGGGAAAACAGAACAGGCGCGATGATATGGTAAAATGTAATCTTGAAAAAATGCCCTGAAACTGAAAATTCCCCGCCTTAGAATCAATCTTTTAACCATTTTTTTTTTTGGGGGGGGGCTGTTTTTCTTTGGTTTCACTTTAAGCCGCCGTGGCCTGTCTCCTTTACCCGCAAGAAGCGTGGGTCAACCCCCGCGCAAACGAAGGGCACAGGATCTCATGTTTTTCGGTTTCCAGGCTCCAGGCGCGTTCCGAGGCCTAGCGGCGCAGTGTTGTACAGCCTCGGCCGCGGCCTTATCGACCAGCGTAGGAAGCTCCACGGAGCTTTGCAACTCTTAGATTCAAAGGGGCTCATGCGTTTTTTGGGGTCCAAGCGGTCCCACAAGGGACGCTTCTTGGTCTAAGGGGCACTCTTTGTAACTTTGTTTACAACCCTTGTTGGCGTTTGGGGAAGACAAAAGGAACCCACCCATTTTGGGGAAAGGGCATGGCATGTGCACGGCCTTCGTCGACGTTTGGCCTTCCTCGGCGTTGATGGTGTGCCGCCTTGGTTGTTCGAACCCTACTTATGCTTGTTTGTTGCAGTGGTAAAGGCTGTTTGCAACAGGGCTCCCTGCACTGTAGATGGACAAAATTTTGCACCCTGGAATGATGATTCCCAAACAATGGTTTTGCATGGTTTCAAAGTGATGCAGTATGTGGATGTTACACAGCTTTTCTGGGAGTCTCAAGCCTCCCTTTTGAAAATGCCAATTTCAAGTGAGGTCGGCGGTGCTTATAGGTTACAGTTTCAAAAGGAAGCCAAAGGGAACTTGTCTCGACGTCCTCTGGAAAGTGACATGACAAGTTGGGGACTCTTGCTGTTACAGTGATAAAGTCATGGTTGTCATGAGAATCAGTGGGATGGGAAAACCAAGGAGCTGCAGGATTTTGTCTGTCCGCAGCGGATTTTTCACAACCCCATCGTGGGCCCGTAGCCGAAACCCGGAGTCGCCGAGGTGAGGATGAGAGCAAAGCCATCTGCATTCGCAGCGCGCCCGGCGAGCGCGTTGCAGCCATGGGGATCGAGGTCGGGCTTATCTAGGTGTTGGCACAGATCCTTACCCCTTGCAAAAATGCCCCTTCCAGGGCTTGCAGTGACTGCGACAACGCACCTCTCCCCCAAAACAGGTATATGTGGGCTCATAGCGTCAGGCTGCAAGCTCGACGCAACAAGCTGCCGCTGGTTTTCTAAGAACCTTGACTGGTGAGTGAATAGGAGAGAGAAGTGAACAGAGATGAATGGGATAGAATGAAAGCGAAGGGAGACAGCTTTCATCCCATTCATGTCACTTCTCCTTGTCTTTTCATTCGTTTCCTGTTTACCTTGTTTGGAGTTCTTGTTCAAGGAATCTCTAGAAACCTCCAAACGAAGGAAACGAAAGGAAAAGGAATCTGTCATCTCTATCATTCCCTTCTCTATTTCAAGAGCTTAGGAAATAGAAGGGAATGAAAGAGATGGCCTTCCTCTTCCTCACACCTTCATTCACATCCTAAAGTCGTTCATTTTGGTTACATTCTGGATTGGACGGAAGGACAAGGAACAGAGTGACGAGTGAGTGAAGCGAACGGGAAAGGAAGAAGATGTAACCGAGTGAAGCGAGGAATGGAATGAAAAAGACAAGGATAAAGAGATAGAATGTGAATGAGATGGAAAGAGAACCATCATTCACCTATCTCTCCTGTCTTCCCGGTCATTCTTCCCTCCCTTTCCCTTATCAGCTCTCTGTTCCCTTTGTCAAGAGCTGGGGAAAGGATAGACAGTGTATCATCTCTATTCATCTCTTCTCTCTATCCTTCATTCCAAGATGTAGAAAGGAATGATAGGAAGGATAGAGATTCCGAACGAAGAGAGGGGGAAGAGATGGGCTATTCCTTCACCATTTCCAGTCTCTCTTCTCTTCATTGCCATACTCCCAAGCCGGGGATACCAACATATGCGGGGTATTTTGCCTTCACTGTTGTTGGCATGTTCTTGTTTTTTGAGTCTGTTCATTTTTGGTAGGCTGCACAAAGCAACGTTTGTTGCTAGCATGCCAAAAGTTGAATACCAAGGGTTGGAAAGTGGCCTCTTTGCCCTTAACTAAGACAATGTTGACCAAGGTTTTTTGGGGCCCTTCTGGTCTTTTGGTTTTGGCAACGTGTCGAAGATTTCCTCTTCAAGCGAGTCTTTGACCAAGGCCGAGCCTCCAGGAGATACGGTGTCCGGGGACGGGAACGGAGTTACCTGCCCTTCTGGGCTGCTCAAAGGCAATGCTTCTGAGTTACGAAAGGGTTCCCGTTCGTGGTTGGATTAGGATTGATCTTGATGTTTGTCATTTTTCCCCATGATTGAGCTACCCTCTCCCCAACCCGCCCAGGATCCCTTTCAAACGGACATGCTTTTGTGCCCAATCGTTTTTGCTTGGGGGTGTATCCTGACTCCTTCCGGCCTGCCGAAAGGAGGTGTCGCCCCATTTCCCGCTCCAGCGCTGTTTCCTGGAGCCCAAATCGGGGGTTGTCCTTAAATTTGCTGAGAAAGCGGAACAGAATCCTCGAATGGGAAGCCTCAATTCGTTTTGAAGACACATCAAATTGGAAAAGCCTCAAGCAGGAAACCTGCAACCCAAGGGGAGTCAAGGGGGGAAGCCAAGGGAAGAATGCTTCGGGGAAAAACGATGTTAAGGGAGTGGTTCACCTTGCTGATCAGGAACTGGGGGGGGAAAAAAGCCAAAACAAAAAACAAAAACAAGGGGGGAGGCCAAGGGAGCTCAACGTCGGCTTCAGGATGGCACTGCGACTGGACCCTGTGGCGGAGGGTGCGGGGGGATTCTCGGGAAGGGCAGGCCCCAGGGCTTTTACGTGGGAGGCTCGTCCTTTTTGCGGGGAGCCCCCCAAGTTGTTTTTCTTAAGCCAACCAAAAACAGTTTAACAACAGGGGTTTTCCACGGAAAAGACGCGCCGACATGTTTGAGCCAAAGAAAGTTTAGGTCTGCATTTCACGCACGGACTAGGGGTTCATACCAAGACATGTCAAGTGTATCACTTTAAATCCCAAAGATGTGCTTGGTGTGCTTGGGGTCACCAACCAACCAACCAAGAAGGGGTTCAAGCTCGTTTTGGTTCTACCAGGGTGACTGGCCTGGGCATGACATAGACAACTTGTTCATTTGAGCCATGGGCAAGGGTCCCCAACAAGCAGACTTATTTTGCTAGAAGATAGACGGGACTGGGTTGACCCGGTTGTTTCGCAATCTACCAGGGCGATCTACTTGTCCAAAAGGTTGTGGTGGTTGTCACGGGATCCCACCCCTTCCGAGAAAAACCGTGGCACCCCCCTTGTTTTTCCTTTTGAAAAGCACAAACATGGAAAGCAACATCTCGTCAGTCGTCACCAGTTTCCTTTCGCGGCAGTGTGTGGGGAGCGATTTCCATCTCAATAATAATATAGTTTTTCTGAGCCTGACTCGCCATATCAGCGAAAGTGACTCTCATGCTTTCCCCGGTGACTCGGAACAACTCCAAAAAACGGAACAGCTTCCGGGCATTCCTCGAAGCCTCCAAGGTGCAAGGAGGCACCTCCGAGCTCGGGAACCGGGCCGCCCCAAAACCCCCAGGAGTTGGCCACCCTTCCCAGGAAGCGGACCCCAAACCGTGGGGGAATGGGGGGGGGGGGTTGCGTTCCTGGACTTTAGGCCTCCGAAAGACATGTTTTTTGGGGGGGAAACTGTGTTTTTGTCCCCATGTTGTGTTGTTTTTTCTTCTGAATGAATACGTTGTGTGTTTTTCCTTTTGCTTTTTGTTCTCCGGGAATCTATGACGGAACATAGGTTGTTCGCTTCTCTTTCGAGACCGAAGAAGCACAGTGCCAGGCAGCACCACCGTGTTCTGCTTTGCCTGGACCACATGGAAGCGCCTTGGCTTACGCGAGGTCTCCGGAGACGTCGGAGACGTCTGGACCGTTTCCCCTCTGTGGGGGTGACTAGGTGGCGCATTGCCCGGGCTCAACTTGGGTGTTGGATTCGAGCAGTTCGTAAGTTGTGGGTTACAACCTCAGATTTCCCCGGTGAATTTGGGGTTGACCAAGTTGTTGGTAGGTCGTAACCCACTCGGTTGTTCCTGAATTACTCTTCCTCTTACCAACATGGCACCTGTGGGAGCAACGTGGGAGATAGAGTAGGGGATGAAAACCCCAAGTGGCTAACCACTTACCAGACTTGCTGGGGCTTAGTCGGGAATGACCCTTGCGGGTGTTGGGAATGAGCCGTTTGGGGATTCCCGAATAAAGGAAACCACCAGATGGGTTGTGTTTTCTTCTCGGGGTCATTCCGTTTCTCATTCCCTGCCTATCGCACCAGCAAGATGAGGGTGTGGTTCAAAATTAAACGATCGGAGGGGCAAACCGCAGGTTTTGGTCCAGGTTTCCACTTACCGATCGGGCCACCCATTTTTGGAATTCCGTTTTTTTTTGAATCCCTGGCCCAGGCCCAATGACTTGGAGCTCCTCCCAGAAGTGAGGCGCGGTTCGCTTTTTTCGCGAAACTTGTGGGTCTGGTCCCCCCGCCCCCAAAACGAACCGCTCCGGGTTTCCTCTTGGTTTCCCTTGCGAAACAACAAAAAGGGGAGAAGCTCCAAAAAAAGACCGACTCTTTTGGTTTGTGTTTGTGGGTTGGTTTAAAGTTTAAAGGGAACTAAAAGGAGAACCACCATTTGCATGCCCCCCACCCCCCTCCAGTTTGGATCATTTTGCTGTAGTAGGGGGGATGACACTGAACTTACGAGCAAATCACGTCAGGGACAATGATAAGGGAACCGTAGCTCAAGGAGTCTGGCTCTGAGTCTGAGAAGCCGAAAGGAAGTTTTCTCACAGGGTTGGCTGAAACATGATGATCCATCACTGGGCCTACCCCTGAAAGATCCCTTTCTCGATTTGTCACTCCTTTTGGCGCCTTTTCCCCCCTTGAAGACATAGAAAAGGTCGGCCGGAAGGCATAGAAAGGGTGAGCGGCTCTCAATGCCCCCCAAAGGAGTCAACTCAAGCTTGTAAAGCGACCTGAACAACGAAAAGTTTGGCAAGAAAAAACGGGTTAGCATAGGCTCGGTCCCAAGATGCGGTAGCACCTCTCCAGACCTCGCCCTAAATCGCCAAGGGCAAGCGGATATTTCAGGCTTTGGGTTGGTTTGACATGGGACATTCCCGTGGAACGGCTTCGCGCCATGAAATGTCCTCGAGTTGTCAACATCCCAGCATATGCCAGTTGTTCATCATGAAATAAACTCTGTTGCCCAGTGGTGCCCTTTTTCCAGTTTTTTCAGTAAGGGTTCCCCTTTAAACTCAGTCAAAAAAAAGATGCCGATCCTTTTTTCCCATTGAAATCCACTGGGCATCTGAGACTCTCAAAGGGACACCACCTCATGGTAACCAAAATGGGCGCGGCCATGGGAAAAATAAAAATCCAGCGTCTCTTTCTTGCCAGACACCTCCTGGTACTGTAGATGAAGC
>CAUJNA010002724.1:774417-794417 GCA_963377175.1 Effrenium voratum | reverse complement strand
CAAGCGCATGGGGTGAAATACGTTGACTTGTGGAATTTATCCAACATTTGGGTGCAACTAATGCGTAGGTTCAAGAATGCTGTCCGTGCCACAAACGTTTAGTCATGGCCCCAAAGGGTAATGTCCGGGTTTGGGCAACTGAGAAGCCAGGGGAGCCACCAAAGACCAGGACAGACCTACGGCTTCACGGCGACCAAAGGCACGGACGGACAAATGCACACGGAGAAGTTCGCGTCGAGCGCCGTGGGAAACACGGAGAAGCAGATGCAGGACTCATCGCCTACAATTCTGTTTTATTTGAGGGCAATGTTGACCCTGGATTGATAAACCCCGGTTTGTTCAACATTAGAAGAGGAAACAGAATCTGAACCTCACTCCCCCATCTTTTGGGGAAGTCTAGGCTAAATATGATACAGTTTTTTGTGTGCTCCATAGATAGGCCAAGTCTGGTTGCCAAAGGGGGTCGAAGCATGCCAAAGCAGGTCTTCCTGAAGTCTCCTATTGTCTTGAAGGTTGCCTCCTGTTTCTTCCCTTCAACCTCACTCTGCCAACGGGAAGCTCGCTAAATAAAATGCAGCCATGAGGTGATGTGATGTTCAAACGGGCCTAAAAGGGACACATCGTGGACCCTATTTGGTTTTTCCCCAACTGTGAGCCAGTCGCAGGAGGTCCAAGAGATGTACAGCAACAGCCAGCGGCTTGGCAAAGAAAAGCACCTCGCGAGCGACCGTTGTTGTTTGGAAACGCCCCTGCGCTTGTTGCACTGCTTCTCGCTCTTGCAACAAACGCAAGAGAGAATTGCGGTACACAAGTTCCGGGGAGAAATCTCGAGCCCAACCCTCCTTTGCATTCTGAAAAACTCCTTCTCTTCAGAAGATGGGCGAAACTCCTGAGACAACATGGGTGTCTCCTTAAAAACGAATGGTGGATAAAGAGAAGGGTGATCTACCAGAAATGACAAAACGTAGCTTCAAAAATCTATCGGACGAAGAAATCATGGGCATTGCCCCGAAATGCAAAGGAGAATCAACTTGAAGTAATGCTTGGTAACTCCGGGCAAAGAACCACAAGAGTCAAGGCTGTTCACAGCTCCCGTGGCCGTTCCCGAGGCTTCACTCCCCAACGCAATGCTCCTCTACAGGTTAACACGGAGCCCAAAAAAGGGCCGGCCCATGCCCACGAGGAGTTTTTTCTACAAACTGGTGGGTGGTTTGGCTTCCTTCCATTCATGTGTAGAGTAAGGGTCGACCAATTTAGACTTGACTCGGTCGACTCCGATGGTCCGAGGAGTGGGGAGGACAGGATGTCCCTGGAACGCCAGCTGGGCAGTCGAGGGCGCAAGATGGTCAAGGAGAGGACTGGCCAGGATCAGCGCACAACGAACCTCTTCAAGGTGGGGGAGTCCAGACGGTCTAGCCCTGTTCCGACTCATTTATTTGTTTGTGTGTGTATGTGTGTGCCTGTCCCAGTTGTTCCTGCCTATCATGGGGTGACTAGAAGCACTGCCCCTCTTGTTTACCTCAGAAGGAATCTGAAAGGCGCCCTCTGGTTCCTTTGCCTGGTTTGGGGAAACCAAAAGGACATCTGAAGTCGAAGACGTCTTCGACTTGCGAACAGGATTGTCTCTCTAGGATTGCGTGGCCATGATCTGTTCAGGAAGATACCAGCTTTTCTGCTTGCTCTTTCCCCGTCAATGGAGTCATGCCCTACAAAGTTTTGGGTTCCGTCAACCAGTCAGAAATCCAGGGCATGGAAGAGAAGGACACCGCGGACTTCGACCATCAATGGACCGAGGCCTTGGTTTTCGCGGGTTTCCTTCCACGTGTTTATGATCCCCACTGGTTTTAAAGGGAGCCTCTCAGTGGACATAATTTGTCCACGACAAAAGCACAAATGCTCCGGGTATGTTTCGCGTGTCTGGGAAATTTCTGGTTTTGGGAGTGCTCAGAGTGTGTGTGTGTGTGTGTGTGTGTGTGTGTGTGTGTGTGTGTGTGTGTGTGTGCGCCTCCTACTGGTCTCTGCAAAGTCGTGTGCACCCGCAGATACTTCCAACTGTGCTCTGCGATGGTCAAGTATCGCCAGCTTTGAGTTTTGAAGAGAGAAGACCATTCGTCTCCCCCGTCTTGCAAGAAAAAACAAAACATCGCCGTTTGGCCACCGCCCTCCTGGTCACCCGGCCCCCCCTGTCAACCACCCGCCCACAGAACCCGGCAGGCGGAGGTGTCTCTGCCGTGGCGGTTCCACATCCCCCAAGCCATGGACTGGCGGGCGCCGGCGCTGACGGGCGCGCCCAGGCGGTTTCCCCCGGCGGTTTTGGGCTGCGGGTTCTCCGCTTCGAGATTTGTAGGGGAAGCAGTGGAACAGGGAGGAATAAGAATACGCCGGTTTTCATGATCTGCAATTCTCGGATGGCAGATGTACCTCTCTAGTGGCAAGCAGTCCTGTTCTTCATGCTCCACTGTGCAGAAAAGCATGTGCCGCGTAGCATCATTCAGGGTGGTTTAAGCATCGCCAATTGGGCCTGGGGTGTGTGCTGTTTCAAGGTGACGCATACCCAAAAAGAGTTTTGCAACTTGTTGGACAATCTCATGGAAAGGACCCTTTGATCACCCTGGCAAGCGGCAAGCCAAAAATCACTGGAGCACCCTCAAAATAGCTGGTTGCAGAAATCTCCCCTTCAATAATAATTCACATATTATTGTCTAAAAATGGGCTTTCCAACATGTACACACATTGGCATAGTGGCAAAGATGGTCATAGGAATGATTAGTCAGCCAGCCATGGCTTTGTGCACCTCCCTCCCTCCTTCCCTCCTCCTCAACCAAAGAGGGAGAACCCCTATTTTAACACACACACACACACACACCTACACAACTGAAGGTGACTGAAATGCGGGACCCTGGAAATGTTTCCTTTCAACATCCCAAGAGGGTCCCTTAATTTTTGTTGGGGGCCCTAAACGGCTGGACTCTTGTTGGTTCTCTTCCTTGCTTTGACACACGCCGTCACGTCACCCCGTGAAGTGTCCTTCCATAGGGATTATTGACGATTTGTGGAGGGACATCAGCATTCTGTTGGGGTTCATGTCAAACCAACCACTTCTAAGGTGGTTCCGACTCTTAAAATTCATGGCCATATCTGGAGTTGCTGCCAGGCCCGCGCTTGCTGGCAAAGCCATGTGAGCGGCTAGCCGTCTAGTCGCAATGAAATGAGACCGTCGCCGTGTACAGCACATAGCCGGCGGCTGAGTCAAGCCATTTTGCCGCGGTAGGCGTCTCGACGTCTACTGCGCTAGGCGTTTTTCCCTCCGGATGCGTTTTGCCACCGCGGTTTTTGCCCGAAGAGCATCGTTTCGGCCTTGGGCCCCCCAGTTTGAGGCTTTAAGGCTCCCTCCCTGGATCCCGGCCCAGTTTTTGGTGTTGGCTCGGGTCAGTTCAGGGTTCAGAGGTGTTCTTAGAATCGGTTTGCAACCCCCAGGCTGAAGGAGGTTCGTTGACTGCTGTTCGGGTCGGGACGCCAAGGCTTGGGGGCTCTCTCTACGGAGCCAAGGCTCAGCCGAGCGATCCCTCGGGCCGCATCCGTTGGTCAAGTTATCCGGTCAACTCGGGCTTGTGCAGCTGCCCGCAGAAACCCGCAATGTCCAAAGACGATCTTGGGACAAAAAACGCCGTACAACGTGCGAGTCTTGTTGGGGAATCACTATGCGCCCCCCAAAAAGGGGGTCTTTTTGTTGGGGCACCTCGTAAATTGTGGTGTCCTTTGGGTTTCCCTCCAAAACCACAAACCTGAGTAACCTCCAAGAAAGACACTCCCAAAGAAAGCCACGCTTGTGTTCGAGTTTTTTTGTTTCCGATGAATCACTCTCTGTCGCAAGTCCAAGCTTTCCAGTGGAATAACCTGACAGCTCAAGCGCGGCTTGTTTTGTAGTTGAACTTCCGGACGCTTCTAGAAGGATGTTTCCCTTGAATCTTGGATTGCTATGTATATATATATATATATATAGGATATTTTGAATATTTATATTTCATTTAAGCTCAGGTGATATCCCCAACAGCATGCGGTGCTCTTTTTAGTGCTCGCACCACCCCGCAGCCCTCGTAGAGTGGAACCGTGATGGAACCCTGGTGGAACCCTCGTGGAACCTTACCTCAGGGCCGGACCACCCCGGAACCTATCTTGGCTGAGATAAACACTATTTGACAAACACATATAAGAGCACCGAAAGACAGATGAGTAGTATAGAATACATTCGGAACATGACATGACATATATGTATATATATATATATATACATACACAATTGTATAATGTTCAGAATATCTGAATCTTTTGGCTGCAACCATTTTGGCAAGCAGTAGTCAAGAACATTAGCTTCCTACCGATAAACATGGAAGTGCACAGACCCCTTTGAACCACGACGGTTTTTTTTGGCAAAGCCCTGTTTGGTGGGAAGGCAACCCAAGCGGTGCTGCAACCATGTGCTTTGGACATGCTTTCCCAAGGATGAAGCATTGACGGACCCGTGTGACGAGTTCCTTTTAGCAAGCTTCCAATCGCCTGCAAACGCGTTAAACGAAAATCACGTGTGTAGCATGCTAGGGCCCATTTGCCACACTCCATCTAGGGTCACCAGCATAGGAGATGCGCAAGCCAGCAAAAAGCACCGAGCGGGCGAGCTTCCTTTTTTGGTGATCTCTCAGCGAGACATCTTCTTTTCCTGGTTGACCTTTGCTTCCATTTGCTTGAGAATATTTTTTTCCGTTGTTGGTTTTGAAAGGCCTCTAATCACTACTGGACATATTTTTATTCCAGGGGTCTTAAATGGAAGTTTGGGAGTTCACAGGAGCCTGACGTGACGGTGGTGTCGGTGACGCAGCAGGCCACTGAGCGTTCCGAGCCCTGGAGAGGAACCGGGCCATGGGTTGCCGGCCGAGGCCAGTGGTGCCTTTCTCCCATCTGATAGGAATCCCAGCTGGAAATGCTGAGACCTGGCCGCGTGTTCCCAAGGTCGCCTCATCCGTCTTTGAGTGACTCTAGACACCCAACAGCCAGACCGGGCAATCTTCATAATATGTCCATTGCCTAGTCTTGTTCTCTAGAGCCCCAACTTTTTCCTTTGCATCTGATGTAGTTTCTAAGGTTCACCATTCGTTTCCAAACAATCATATTCTTGATGATCTCTCCTTCCTTGACCAGTCAAGACGATCCGCACGGCTTCCTTCGCGCGTACAAAGCCTGCTCTTGTGCCGAGGACGCGCAGTGGCTCTACCACAGGACTGCCGCGCGGCCTGACAATATTTCCATAAGCCTTTTTGATATTCAATATGTGTTGGAATTTCGTTAATTACTGACAATATTGTTTAGTGTATGGAGAGACCATTTTGGATAGACCAGTTTAGATTGCAGATAGACCTGATACTATGTGAGACGAGCTCCGACACCACAGGGGCCATCGTCAAACTGTGGCTTGGGGGTGGTGGGAAAGTTTAGCTGAAATTGCTCGTAGGCTGACTTTATGTCGGTGGCCAGGCGAAGTTCCTTCGGCGCAGCCGATTTGCTTGGAGTGCCACAGGTACTCGCCTAACATGAACTCCAAGGAGTTTTTTCGACAAGTGGTGCGTTCTTGGGTTCCATCTTCGTCTGTAGTCGGGAGACTCGTGTGCTACGTGGCTTGGAAGTCTGCTCCCATCTGACCAAGACGCTGCTTGAGCTTTGGTTCCCATTTGGGCTTGGTTCCTTTGTTTGAGTGGGTACCTTTCCTTGTGGTTTTAAAGGGACACCAAAAGGAAAATCAAAATTTTGAAGGACCCTAAGAGACTCTCCTCATTTGGTTGACTCCCGCCGCGAACCTCTAGCCGGTGGCTACAAATTCCCAGATCCTTGTTTTTTCACCAGACACAGCCCTCATAGCTGGCAACTTGCGTCACACTTTCGTTGAGATTTCAGGGGATTTGGACCCTTCTGGTTTGATAAGGTGCTGAAGAGTCATGTGAGAGCTCCTGAAACCTCCATGGGCCATTTATTTGGACGGGCCTAAGCTCTAGTGAGGCCCCTGTCAACTGACATGGAACTCACCAGAGGGTCCCGTTTAAAGGAAAATATGCTTCCATCCCTCGCTCAGGTTCCATGTGGACAGAAGGGTAAACCTTTTACAGCCTGAGTAGAACCCAAAGTCTCCGGTTGGCTTCGGGAGTGAGTCGCCGCGAGTTGGGCCAGGAACATGGTGGGCCTCATGCCGACCTGGCAGCATCTGCGCCCTTTCGGCGCTAGAACTGTGCGGGCTGCGTTTTGGTTTGGCCAGGTGGGACGAAAAGCAGGGACCCCTGGAAAGGAAACATGGGTCCACACCCACATCAACAGAACGCATTTTGTTTTTGCCGCAGCTTGAGGTTCACAAGATGTGGGAGGCATTGGTTGGGGGGGGGAAGGACTGGAGCTGCCCGCAGCTTAGCAAGAGCCCTGAGTTGGTTGGTTATTTGGTTGGGTTGGTTGGTTGGTGGGTGGGTGGCTTGGTTGGTGGGTGGGTGGGTTGGTTAGTTGGTGGGTGGGTGGGTTGGTTGGTTGGTGGGTGGGTTGGTTGGTGGGTGGGTTGGGTTTGGGTGGGTTGGTTGGGGTGGGTTGGGTTGTTAGTTGGTGGGTGGGTTGGGTTGGGTTGGTTGGTGGTGTGGGTGGCTTGGTTGGTGGGTGGGTGGGTTGGTTAGCTTGGTTGGTGGGTGGGTGGGTTGGTTAGTTGGTGGGTGGGTGGGTTGGTTATTTGGTTGGGTTGGTTGGTTGGTGGGTGGGTGGCTTGGTTGGGTGGGTGGGTTGGTTATGGTTGGGTGGGGGTGGGTTGGTTAGTTGGTGGGTGGGTTGGTTATTTGGTGGTGGGTTGGTTGGTTGGTGGGTGGGTGGCTTGGTTGGTGGTGGGGTTGGTTAGTTGGGGTGGGTGGGTTGGTTAGTTGGTGGTGGGTTGTTAGGTGGGTGGTTGGTTTTGGTTGGGTTGGTTGGCTGGTGGGTGGGTGGCTTGGTTGGTGGGTGGGTGGGTTGGTTAGTTGGTGGGTGGGTGGGGTGGTATTTGGGGTTGGTTGGTGGTGGTGGGTGGGTTGGTTGGTGGGTGGGTGGGTTGGGTTGGTGGGTGGGTGGCTTGGTTGGTGGGTGGGTGGGTTGGTTAGTTGGTGGGTGGGTGGGTTGGTTATTTGGTTGGGTTGGTTGGTTGGTGGGTGGGTGGCTTGGTTGGTGGGTGGGTGGGTTGGTTAGTTGGTGGGTGGGTGGGTTGGTTATTTGGTTGGGTTGGTTGGCTGGTGGGTGGGTGGCTTGGTTGGTGGGTGGGTGGGTTGGTTAGTTGGTGGGTGGGTGGGTTGGTTATTTGGTGTGGTTGGTTGGTTGGTTGGTGGGTGGGTGGCTTGATTGGTGGGTGGGTGGGTTGGTTAGTTGGTGGGTGGGTGGGTTGGTTGGTTGGTGGGTGGGTTGGTTGGTTGGTGGGTGGGTGGGTTGGTTGGTTGGTGGGTGGGTTGGTTGGTTGGTTGGCGGGTGGGTTGGTTGGTTGGTGGGTTTCTTGGTTGGTTGGTTGGTCGGTTGGTTGGTTGGTTGGTGGGTTGGCTGGTTGGTTGGCTGCTTGGTTGGTTGGTTGGTTGGTTGGTGGGTGGGTGGGTGGGTGGGTGGGTGGGTCGGTGGGAGGGTGGGTGGGTGGGTGGGTTGGTTTCTTGGTTGCTGGCTTGGGCTTGGCATCATGGGGCTCGGTGTCAATGAGCAGATGCTTGCTGCGCTGGTTCTGAATGTACCGCCTGGTTTGGTACGGCTGGTTTCGGGCTTCTGAGAAGAACGGTTTGGGCATCGCTCCGTTAACCTACCAAAAAAGGGCCAAGCAAGTGACAACCCATCCAGCCACTTCCTGGCCGCCGTCTTCCCAATTTCTGGATTTTCAGCACTTTTTGGGATGATCCGTTTGATTGGTAAACCAGCAGGTCGCGGCATTTTTCCCGAGACATCCACCCAGGAAGTGGCCGGCCACCGGAAAAAAAGGAAAAAAAACAAGGCAAATGGGCCTGGGCCTTGGCAAGGCCGAGGCTTTGCCCGTTTGCTTGGCTCCGCGCCCTTTTTGCTCCTCTCGCTCTGAGGTTGCAGTCGCCAGAGGTGGAGAAGTACGTGCCTTGGCCTGAACCGGAGGTCTGCTTTGGGCTCCGGTTCTTGGATTTGAGTTTGAGTGGGATGTTGGCCCGTTGGGTTTGTCCATTTTTTTGGGTCCGCTTTCCTTGCAGCTTGTTTCGTCTAGCGGGCAATACCATCCGGGGGTCTTTTGGAAGCGCCCAAGAAATGCCAGGGTCGAGCAGGATCATGGGCGCATTCTTGTTGCGGGTCATGGGGGTCTATGTGGGTGTGGGTCAAAATTAAACCATCAGACCGCAGGTTGTAGTTGAAGTTTCCATTTGCCGGGGTTCCATTTTGGGTACATATTTTTGACCCACAGCCATGTTCAAAGCGCCACCCATACCCCTGTGCGGCAGCTTGGTGCTAAGTAAGGCTTAGTTGTTTTCTCGGAGCAATGTTTCTTGGTTTGGTCAAGGCGGGTGATTCTCAAAGTGGGGTTCTTCTAGAAAGTTTGGTCTCCTTTCGGTTCCCGCCAAATACCAACCACACAGGGGTGTCCAAATCCCGCACCGAGAACCTCCCGGTAAATCATCTTTGGTTAAGGGTACCCTTTTTGGGGTGGTTGTAAAGGGACGCCGAAAGGAAAACCACAATCTCCACCTATTCTGACACATACCCAAGGTGTGGATGTCACATAGGTGTCCGTTTTAGGTTAGTTTGATTAGAAATAGATGGGTTGTATTGGCTTAGATGGGTTGTATGCGTCGTTTGCCAGGGGCCATCTCTTTTTCCAAAAGGTTACCTATGGCCACATCTCCGAACCAAAGGCAAAACCACCGCCAGTTTGGCGTGTTCCTTCTTTTGACACATGCCCAAGGTGATGTCAAAACGGCCCTTTTCTTCCCCAGAGCTAGCTCCTTTTTGTTTTTCTGCTTTTTGGGGCCCCCTTTCTTTTTCAATACCCAGCCAAACGATTCCTGGTTTACCTGGTGGTTTGATCATCTACCAGGGAAACCCATCTATTTCCTCTAAAAGGACACTTATGTTACCGTTTTTTTTCCTTTACGCGTGGCTGTGGTTGTCAAAAATGGGGTAACCCCAAAATGGAACTGGTAAATGGAACCCAGGACCTACTGTGGATGGACGAAATCCTGCACCACCTCAGAATCCCTGGAATGATACGATTCCCCAACGTAAATACCAACAAACACTGGGTTCAACCATGATTTCAAACTGGTGCGACCGGATTTCGCAGCCATCCACAGTGTGAGGACTGGCTGCTGAATTTGGAGTTCGACCACCTGCTGCGGGTCCGCCAGCTGCGTTTGTCCATAGCCACCTACCTGGCACGGCTGTCGTCGGAGGCGAAGGCGGCGGAGACGGACCCGCTGCTGCTGATGTTCGGCGCCGCGGCTTTCCTTGGCTTTTCCGGGGGGTTTGGGTGGTTGTTGTTTGTTTTTTGGGCAGTATGGTCGGTTGGTGGTTTGGAGTCTTTTTCTTGCATGTTTTTCTCTCCTGGGTTGCTCTTTTTTTTTGGGTTTTGATTTTTGGTTGTCGATTTTTTGGAGCGGGGAACCCCTTTGAAGTCTAGGAAGGAAACAAGGCGACCTGTCTTTGCGACGGCCACTGATTTGTTTTGGTACTTTGATGTTCGCACTGCCCTCAGTAGTTGCGTCACTTTTGATGGTACCATTCTGGTCGCAATCCCCTGCAACAGCCACGTTTTCGAGAAAAAAAGGCTGTTCCGGATTTGTTCCACAAACGTCTCAGAAAGCTGCAGATGTTAGCATGTAGGCACGCATGTGGCCATGCATGTAGCCATGCCTGGCACATGATAAGCACAGCCCACACACACATCCCGTTCGTGTGTGGCACACCCGCCTATGCGCATTTTGTTCGCACAAAAAGCAGGTTTTGCCTGATCAGACTACAAGCCCATGATTGCAACTGCCAACCCTCGTAGGGGCGGCGCAGCGGCCGACTTCCATGATTCTTTCGTTTTTTTGAGGTTCCTCTTAAGCAATTAGGGGAAAAGCTTTTCCTGGCCACCATGCTCTTGTCCTAGCTACGGATGTTTGGGGCCTTGGGCAAGAGAGGGAGGAGGGACAGGATGTGTCTTTCTTTGGCGGAACATCTACAAAAGCGAATGTTTCAAAATGAGGGGAATCCTAAAATGTGTGGTTTTCCTCTTGGCTTGCCCTAAAACCACGAAAAAAAGGTGCCCTAAAAGAGACGCGCACGTGCCCTTGCCATGGCCACACTGCGGGAGGCTTCCTTGTGCTTGCCGTCGGCTTCGCTGGTTTCAAGTGAGTCCTGTGATAGGAGACGTATGAACTCGCTCGTCTTCCTCTGGGAATCGGTGCCCCCCAAATGGATGTCGGTCTCCCTTTGTGCTTTCCCTCACAAACAACCAAAAAGGGGTTCCATGTCTTTTTTGTTTAAACAACAAAGCGCACATATCCATATCGAGAGCACCCTCAAACACAATTGATGGTTGCATTATCGCATCAATCCCCGTTTTCATGATGTCCGCCCAACAGTGTTCAACTTTTTTCCCGCAACAGGGACCTGTTTTGGTGTGTGTCTGTGTGTGTGTGTGTGTGTGTGTGTTTTTCTTCTTTTCTCCGGACCTTGCCCGTGTTTTGGTGAGAGCCGTCCAGGCAGATGTCTCGGGCGCTTGCGAAAGCCGCAAGCCGCGTGAGCCGCGTGCGCCGCGTGAGGCAACGCCTTCCTCTTCAACCGCGGCATGGTGAAGGACATGAAGCGGCAGTGGTCTTCCCTGGGGCGGACGGCACCGCCAGGCCTGCTGAAAGAGAGGTTGGGGGGTTGGGAGGTGGTTGGGTCGGCTTGAGGGGCCCAACTCAAAGTTGCAGCTTCAGGGTTCTCAATTCCATGCCTGGTCCACAGCTGAAGAGAAAGTCTAAACCAGGAGAGGTTCGGTAACCATCGTAAAGGTGATTTGGCCAGGATGTAAAGTCACCACGGGAGGGAACTTTGGAGGATGTCACTTTTAGTGGCCCAGGATTTTCGGAGGCTCCAAGACCTGACCAGCTGAGGTCACTCGGCCAGCGGGTGTCCGATGTTCATGGAGGGCCACTTCGAGTGGCCGCAGTCCTGCTCCCAGGACGTTGGGTGAGCCTTCCCAGTTGAAAACCCCTCCCAAAAATTGGGCAGCGAGGCTCGTCAGTTGATCCTCTTTGCCAAAGTGAAGGTGTGCAAGCCGGGCTTCAGACAAGCTTTTCGTTTCCCAAGTGGAACTGGATCTCGACACAAATCGGGCAAGGTAAAATTATGGGGTTCGAAAAGGATTCGCAAAGGCCAAGTGTTTGCGTGTGTGTGTGTGTGTGTGTGTGTGTGTGTGTGTGTGTGTGTGTGTGTGTGTGTGTGTGTGTGTGTTTTTTGCGGGTACCCATGTGGGAAATCACAAGGCACAGGGGGGGGTGTTCCCTAAAAAAGGCACACACTCTTGTGCTCTTCAAAGATGAACAATTTCTGGTGGACCTTGCTTTTTCATGGTCTTCGACTTTCAAGCGCTTTGGTTTGGGTCCCTCAAGCAAAAATGGTGGCTACATTCTGAGGGGTGGCTAGGATGGTTTCGCAAAAAGTACATTTGATGGGGGGGGGGGCGGGGTATTTCGGTGTGAAAATATTTTTTCAGGCCTTCTCATTGGATGACTTTTGGGGGTGGGGACTCCCTTCGTGTGAGCCACAAAACCCCACTGCCGATTTAGTAGATAGTTCTGTTAGAGTTTTACAGTCAGGCCTATGCAAACCTTTGTAGCTATGTTCTAAACAATCGTCCAAAAGAAGCACTCCCATTTCCCATGGTCGCCAACAAGAAGAACAACCGCGTCCACCTTGACATGGCTCGCGTGCCATCATGTTCCAACCAAACACCCTGCCAAGTCAATCTCATTTCCTATGGCCACCAACAGAAGCAAAAAGAAACAAAACCAACGCCAGGCGGTTCCCGAACACCACCACCAGCAGTTGAGGGTCAGACGAAGACTGGTATTTTTCAACTCAAGCAAGAACCAGTCTCATTTCCCCTGGTCACCCCCAAACGAAGCGAAAGAACAGCAACGAAAAGCCCAAGCGGATTCTTATGAGGATTCTTTCCTTCCCCACTTCCCATGGAGGACATCAACTAGCCGGGACACAAATCCATCTCTTAGTCCTCCCCCTTCCCCAACCTAGGGGCTACTTTCCATTTTTTTGAAATGCCACGTGGTGGTTTAAAGTGAGCTACTTTTTTTCTAGTTTGAAGTGCTATACTTTGCAGGAATTGAAAGACACTAAACGGAACCCCCCCAACCAATTCTGGGTACCTGTTCCGTGACAGGGTCTTGGTTGGGAATAAAAACCAAAAGAAACCCATCTTTGGTGTGTTTCTATTTTAAGACCAACGCAGGGGAGAAGGTCTGGGACTCGCATCAAATCAACTCGAAGCCATATTTGTATTTTTTAGATTAGTTTGATTAATAGTAGATGGGTTCCACTCGTTTAGATGCGTTTTTTGAGGTAAGTCCGTCTATTTTGCCAAAGTCCAGCCATGGCCACATGTCCAAACCAAAAGGAAGACCGAATCTTATCTTGACCACCTACGCTGCCTTAGACATGGACACTTCCAAAAAAGGGGTGGGAGCTTGAGTGGAATCGCCTGGGAGGGGTCATGGATGTTCAACGCCGCATGGCGGACACCCAGCCGTTGGTCCAAAGGCCGGCCGCATGTCCGGGTCTTTCAGGGTGTCTCTTGTTGGTGGATGCCAAGTCCCAATTGGCAAGTGAACCAACATCAACGAACTACAAAACCATTGGACATCACAGCAAATGGGAGGGTCCCCTTGTTCCCTTGAAATATTAGCAAAGCTCCAAGTGGGTTCCACTTGTTTCGAGGATTGTTTTGCCTCAAGGAAACAACCCCCCCCAAAAAAACAAGAACAACAACAACTAAAAAGGCACCAAAGCAATGGCTACTGACGTTTTAGAGGATTGTTCTGCCCCATGCAAGGAGACCAACCACATTTTTTGAGCAATGGCTACCGGATTGTTACCCCACAGTTCATTCGAGGATTGTCATGCCCCCCTTTTTTTAGAGCCATGGCTCGCGGAAATCGTCCTCGTCCTCGTCCTGGTTGCTCACCCGAACCCTAAGCGCCAACCGCTGACCCAACGTGGCTTCCGGAACTCCTTCGTCTCGTTTTGGTCCGGAGGACATCGTCTACCCCACGCTGGTGACGCTGATGTCGCCCCCGGTGGGCGCCTTCGGGGCCCCGGGCTGCGGCCAGCCGCCTGGGGATCAGCTGCCGCTGGCGTGCTTCGAGTTCCAGAGGCGCCCGGGGCAAAAACGCCCGGGGCGGAGGGGGAGGGCCCGGAGGGGGGGGGGGGTGCACGTGGTTTTCATAGGGTTTCATGGGGTTTCATGGGGTTTTATGGGGGCTTTATGATGCTTTGTGGGGTTTCACGGGGTTTTCATAGGGTTTCATGGGGTTTCATGGGGGGGGGGCTCCAAACGGATGGAGGGGGGAGGGGGTGGGCGGGGGTGGGGGGCGTTGGATGGGATGTGGGGAGAAAGTGGGGGGATAGGTCTTGAAATTGTGTGCGTGGTGTTTTTGTTTCCTTTTCTTTGGTGTGCGTGTTTTTGTTGTTGCTGTTTTTTGTTTTCGGTGTGTGTGTGTGTGTGTGTGTGTGTTTGCTTGCTTGCTTGCTTGTTTGTTTGTTTGTTTGTTTGTTTGTTTGTTTGTTTGTTTGTTTGTTTTCCGAGGGGGGGGACTTTTCTTTTGGGGCTTGGGGGTTCGGGGGGTTGTTTTGTTTGATCTGGCAGGCACACTGGGTCTATCTGGCAACCCTTCCCTCTGTTTTGGGAGCCATGGGACCACTCAGAATTATCTAGGGTCGCTGGATGTCCCTTTCAACAGCTGCAGTTAGCTGCACGCCAGGGAACCTGAGAAACTTGCCTTAGACTCTAAGCGGGTCAGGGGGCCAATTGCGGAGCTTGCTGCATCGTTATGCGAATGTGCAAAGAGGCTCTGGCTCGAGAATCGCAACCTTTTAAGTGCGAAAGTAGCAAGCCAAGCTGGTTTTCCAGCTGGGGCTTGAACATGGCAATTTTGCGTATCTGTTTGATGTATCCGTCTGACTGCCTTTCTATCTACCCTTTAAAGTACTGCGCCTGCCATGAACATCAACCCTCCTGCGCATCGTGCTCCAAAGTTCTGCGCCTGTCGCGAATTCCAATGCGCGACCCTACAAAGTACCCGCCTGCCACAATCAAGACTATGCGCTCCAAAGCGCTGCGCCTTCCACAAAACGTGCACGCGACCCTCGAAAATACGCCTGCCGTGCAAC
The DNA here is from genome assembly GCA_963377175.1 of Effrenium voratum. Lineage (NCBI taxonomy): Eukaryota > Dinophyceae > Suessiales > Symbiodiniaceae > Effrenium > Effrenium voratum. Next base: position 780,002 of record CAUJNA010002724.1, on the reverse strand, counting down.
TCAACCCCTCCGGTAAGACTTGCTTCAAAGTGCTGCGCCTGCCACGAGATTTGATCAAAGCTCTCCGAGCTTGCAACGTATTCAATCATGTCAAACGCACTGCGCCTGCCACGAAATCCAACTTTGACCCGCACTCTCCAGGCAGCCCGTGCACGACACCGGGCTCGACCAGCCCCGTGGCCTACTTGTTTTGTTGGGGAGGGGGCCAACCAGATTTTTGCGCCCATAAGACCAAAGGTTAGGGTCAACCAGGCTTGGGGTTGGGAAAACAAGGTGCTCGAAAGGAGCGAGCTCAGTGAATTGGGGTACAACTTTAGGGGTGCAGCGTCATGGTGAAACGACACTGTGGTTTTCGGGACGGTCAACCCCCAAGTTGGAATTTGGACAATGGTGAGAATTCCTGCTGTGTGAGGGGGAAACCGTGGCCTCGACCTAGACGATAAACGGGCCCAACCAAAAAGGCTCGCTCTTTCCGTAAAAGGAGATTCTTAACATGTTGTGTTTGTTCCTGCTTTCGATTGTGGCCACGTTCGGCTGGCAAGAGCGGCTTTGTTTACTTGCTTGTCAGGTTTTCTTTGTCTGTTTGATTCTTCGTTCGCTTGCTTGCCTCCCTCGCAGGCTGGCTGGGCTGGGCTGGCTGCCAGGTTTGCTTGCTTGACAAATCCTTTGCGCATCGACCCGGCGTCTACTTAAAGGGGCATTGCACTTCGTAAGTGGTGATCGTCAGCCTGGGACAGCCCCCTGACCAAAGACTTTTCCCCATGAGTGGGCTCTCTCGCCAAGCTTACGATCACCAACCTCACGCCCCTCGATCGCCCCCTTGCCTCGCCCCTCGCCGAGGCTGAGCCTCGTCAAGGAGGTCGCGGCGTTGGCCCGCGGCCTCGACGCGTCGGCCGCGGAGAGCTCCAACGCCACGGCGGCGCTGTTGCGGGGCGCCAAGGCCGCAGGGACCGTGGGTGGTCCCAGCGTGGCACGCCTCGGGCCTCGGGCTCTTGGTGGGACCCATGACAGCTTGGTTTTCTTGGGAGCCCGTTTTGTCCTTGTTTCAGGGCGAGTGATATTTCAGGTTGCCCGCATAGCCACGCAAGAACGGCCCTAGTCCCCGGAAAAGGTTCAGTGCTCACCTGACTCGAGATTCTTCCGTTCGAACGTTTTCTGGGTGGTGGGATTTGGGGGCCTTGGGCTGGGTTATTCAATATCAACAATTGATCCTTACACCAGGTGGTCGTGGTTTCTTTTGTTTTGGTGGCATCCTACTACAGATTAGGGATTCGGGATCCACTCTTGTTCCCCCCCCACCACCCCCCCCCCCCCCCACCCACCCACCCACCCACCCACCCACCCCCACCCACCACCCCACCCACCCACCCACCCACCCACCCACCACCCACCCACCCACCCCCCACCCACCCACCCACCCACCCCCCACCCACCCACCCACCCACCCCCCACCCACCCACCCACCCACCCACCCACCCACCCACCCACCCACCCACCCACCCACCCACCCACCCACCCACCCACCCACCCACCCACGCACCCACAGAGAACCTGCAGGATGTGCCGCTCTTCCACCACTTCAGCCTCCTGGCATGTCCCATCGATGGAATCCAGCTGGTGGAAAGAGAGCCAGACGCTTTTTTGGGTATCCGTTTTGCTTCAAAAGCCACACAGGGGGCTAATCAAAGAGCTACTGATCGGGGTTCGGTGAGGACATTATAGTTACTGAGGTCCAATGAAAGCTTTTATTGCTTGTGAGTGCTGCTTCGGTTTGAATTTCATTCCTGCGCTCCGTTTCCAAGACCACCAGCCATCTTTGGCCATCAGTGTGTGAAACGAAGGAGACATGGAGGGACCGTGCTCCTCGAGTCGTGCCCATTGCAAAGGGTGCGCTTGGCAGAGTTGAACAAAACAGGCAGACGGCGAATGTCTGGTGAACACGTTCCAACTGGTGGACATAAAGTCAACAAGATCTAGGACCCATCTACGGATGGGTGGGTTCCTGAGGCCACAGAACATCATGTTGACTCCTGATAAATAACCCCCCAGTTTAAAACAAATCATGGTTTTTGACCGGAAAAGAAAGGACTCCCCACCCCCCCCCCCCCCGACATATGAGTGGGCGGGTTTATTATTCAGGGGTCAACGTTGCCAGAACATTCAGCTCGCGTCGCTCCGTCGACCGAGTCGGAATGGAGCCAACCAACCTGGGAGTTGCTTCCCTCAGCAACGGCCTGGAATGACCCGCTTTCAGAGATGTGAGCTGACTGTCAATGAACAAATCTATGGGTCTGACGAACTCATATGGGTGCTTCTCCAAATTGGGGAGCCGAAAAAATGGGTGCTTTCCATTTTGGTTCCTTCAAACACCAGCCAGCAGGGGGCACCATATTTTCTGAGAAACCGCAATATGCACACAGCGCGTGAATTGCAGAAACATGGCCTGCTTGCCATCAGCTCTTCCGAGCAAAGCCACCGGTTAGCTCGGAATGTTTCCCCTGAACCCATGCAAAGTGCCTTACATGGATACTTGGACTTTCCAGTACCCTGTAAAGGAGGGGGGTAGTTGTAGCTCAGGATTCTGAGATACAATGCCGCCTTTGTTGAACATGGAGACTTCAGGTAGTTCGGGTCTGATTGCTATGAGTCCTGTTTGTTGTTGGTGTTGGTCGATCTTATTGAATCTTCTGTGGGGCTGGGACGTTGGCCTTGACCTCACCTCTTTCCTCGACCTGACATGGCACTTAACTTCTTTCTGTTGACGACCATTCTCCTCTTGGGCCATTTCTCTCGGGTTTTTCATGGCCACGGGAGTGTGGGTCCTAGTTTGGCCCCCCCCCCCCACTGCACCCCCCCGCCCCAAAGCCATTGCACCAAGATCAGTTTCGCCAGCTCAACATGCTCTCCCCGTTTATGCCGTTTGCGCGAAATCCGCGCAGCCAGGTTTTGGTGGCTTCGGCTTTCGCTTTCCTTTGGTGTTCGTGAGTTAGACTGAGCACCCGTCCACCCCCTTCCACCCCCTTCCCACCCCACCCCCCCCCCACCCCAACCCCCCCCCCCCCCCTGGTGGCTCCGGACTCCGCGCTCCTTCCCTCGGACAGTTTGAGTCAAATTGAGGCGACCCCGCGGCGCGGCGCGCCGCCGTGGAGCTGCTGGGCGCCTGAGGGAAAATCGAAACCGAGCGCGGCTCCGCCTCCGAGCGAGCGCCCGAGTGCCCTCCCCCCGCGGGACGCCTCCATGAGCCCACCATGAGCCCACCATGAGCCCTCTAGGGGGACTTGTTGAGTGGGGGAAAAAAGAAGCACTAGGTTACACACCAGGTTATAGCCTACCAAGTTGCTGACTTGGCGAGTCGAACAGGCGAATCGAGCTGGAATAGCTTATTGGTTTGCTTTGGTCCGTAGTCGTTTGGTTCCAAAAGGTGATGACCTGTAAGTTTTGGGTCCCCTTAATGGGTGAGTACTGGTTTTCGCTCCCCAATTTCGCCTGAAGGGGACACCGCAAAGGAAAGCATCAGTCCCTGAGTTCCCTTTCGGACTTTAGTCACTTTTGGTCGTTGAACCACTTCAGTTTTGATCGGAAGTGAGAAGCAATCATCTTGTGCTGCAACTCCAAAATGCCCATACAGTCGATGGTTTTGGTACCCTTCTAAGGTGGCCTTTTTTGGTAACTGATTTGTGTGGAAGACATCATTAGTATGAATTCAGCTTCCTCTATTCCACCAGGAGTGAATTGGTTTCTCTACTCTACCGAAAGGCTATCAAGCCCGGCTTGGTCACCTGTTCATTTCCACCTACCTTCCGGGCCCCGGCCGTTTTTTCCAGGTGGCCGAGACGCATGCCCGCCGTGCGGGGGCTCCGGAAGCCGCGGGGGCTCCGGAAGCCGCGGAGGCCTTGGCGCGCAGGCGGCGGGCTTTTTCGGGCCGGGATGCGGGCCAGCTCACAAACGGGAATTGGGTGGTGGGATTGTTCAGAGACAGCATTTCGTCATGGTGAAGGCGCAGATGATGATTTTGGCCCCTTTGAATTAGCATGGTCAAAGTGGTCAAAGCTATTTTTTTCTTCTTGCTTCCTTCCCTTGAAGGACGCCACAAGGGATTGGTTAGAGGGGGTCATTTCAGTTCTCATTCCCACAGCATGAGGCCACTCGAATTGCTCGAATTCCCATTGGATGGGCACAGCTGGGATTTGACAAATCCGGAAAACGAGACTCGTTGGCGACGGGCGCCTTCCTGGGGGTAGGAATGCGGCATCCAGAAAAATGTGGTGGGTGTTTCGTTTCCCTTTCAAAGGCCAACAAAACAGGCACCCTCGAAGAAGACGCTGTCATGTGTTTTGTAAACAATTTTCCTGACTGACGTGGAACGATGCTTGTCCTGAAGCAGCCGGGTACCTTTTGCCCTCTGACACGAATTGAGATCTGGGTGTGGCTCAAAATTTAAGAGCTGGGGTTACGCAGGTGTTGGTCTTTGTTTCCATCCAAGGGGCCCAAAAATGGGTTCCACTTTTTTAGCCACAGCCATCTGACGCCTAGAGCAACGATAACATGTGGAAATGATTTCCTTAGGGAACCTCAAAAGTGATCGGTGGACATGAGCCTCCTTTCAGGGTCCCCCAGAAGTCACACCCATGTTCAGACCGAGTTGTCAAACACATACCCATTTTTGACAGTTTCAAAATTGGCGAACCGCTCAATACTGGGTGTTCCTTTCGGTTTCCCTTTAAAACCAGGCACAAACGGCCGGGTTCTTGACAAGAGAACGTGCCTGACAGCGGGCGGAGCGGTTTCTTCGGCAGGCCCAGCGCGAGAAACGACGGCCTTTGGTGCCGCAAGGCGACGGCTTTTGGAATCCAAGACGTCTGCTTTTCCTTTGCTAGGTTTTCCAGCTAGGTGCCCTTCGCTACCGTTTCTTTTTTGGTTGGGAGGGTTCCCCTACTAAAATAAACAAAACAGAAAAAAAGGGTACCCGTATTCCAACCTCTCTACTGCAGGACCTAGTTTGGGATGGTTGTGCAGAAGTTTTCATTTGTTTTTTTGCATTGGGCCATAGCATTGGCTTGGCTTGTTGGTTTGCTTGGTTTGGTTTGGCTGGGTTAACTTGGTTGGCTGACTGGTCGGTTGGTTGGTTGGTTCTCGTGGGTTGCTTGCTTGCCTTGCCTTGCCTTGACTTGCCTTGCCTTGCCTTGCCTTGCCAAGCCTTGCCAAGCCTTGCTTGTTCCGGTGCCCCAGAACAAGCTGGCATGAATTCTTTCTTGTGCAGGGCTGCTTTGTTTGAGATTAAATTGCTTGGCGCTGGGGACGGCAGGGTTGCCCGCTGCCCTACGTTGCCATGGCACCTGACATTCGGGGGTGCCATGTTAGTGGGAGGATAAATTTCAGGCTGGGCTCCTTGATTGCTATTGGGTAACGGATCTTTAGACTTTAACTTGTTGGTTGAAATCATTTGGGTGTTTCCATGAAGCCCACACAAAGTTTAACACTTTTTGCAGGGGGGTCGTTGCAACCAAGAAGTTCAGGCGTTCCTTGGGGCTGTCTGGCTTCGGGTCAGCTGATGCTGGGCCGCGGGTTGATATGGGGTTGTGTCG
>CAUJNA010002724.1:761917-771917 GCA_963377175.1 Effrenium voratum | reverse complement strand
AAGATCCCCTCCCCCCCTCCGATCTTCTCCCCAGTTCCCCCTCTAAAATCTTTTGCCCCCCTTTCCCGCGAAGATCTTCATTTCCCTTCACTTTCCTTCACTTCAGTTCATGTCATTCATTTCCATGCATTCTCCTTCATTTCCAGATTTTCCTTCACCAGCATGGGCAACATCCCCAGCAATACTTGCATCATCCGCATCATTGACAGGCGCTGCTGCGGATGATGCAGGTGATGCTGGCGATGTTGCACAGGAGATGCTAAGGATGCAATCCGGAATCGGGGGGAATTCCCCAATGTCACGGGAGCTCACCAGAATAGCCTGTTGAGCCGATGAAAATAACTTTGCGGAATTCTCAAGGAGCTCAAGCCTTCTGACATGAAAAACTTTGCGCAATTGGCACGGGAGCTCACCAGTACCTGAATAGCCTGTTGAGCGGCTGCCCCAAACTCGTTTTCCAGCCTAATGAAAATCTCTTTGGGGAATTCTCACGGGAGCTCACCAGAATAGCCTCTTGAGCGGCTGCCCCAAACTCGTTTTCCAGCCGATGAAAATAACTTTGGGGAGTTGTCATGGGTCAGCGGGTGCCGCATCCTTGAATGTGAGCCTTGTTTGCCTGCAGCTGTGTGAGGGATGCCCCCAAACTTGTTTTCCAGCCGAAGAACATTATTTTGGGGCTCTGTGTGATGTCCAGTGCAGCCGCAGCCAAGACTCCCCAAGATGTGGAGGGCATACCTTAAAAGCTGCCCCATCAGGCAATCAAACAAAACAGGCCGAAGGCTCAGAGGCGCAGCAGCGCACACAGACACGCAGAAAAGCTCCACTCCCTGAGCCGCAAAAGCAGGCGTAAGGGCGAGCGAAAGGGATGTTGGTACTAGCAGTGGCAACAGAGTAAAGATCAACCCCCCATATGTATATATATATATATATAGATTTATATGTATACATGCACACATGTATACACACATACATACATACATGCATACATGCATACATACTTGTATACATTCACACATACATACCTTCGTACGTACATACATACATACATAGATCTTTGCATGCATGCATGCATGCATGTATGCATACATACATGCATGCATACATACATGCATATATATATATATATACATATATATATATATTCACGTACATATACATATACATATATAGATGTATACATATTTGTATATACATGCATACGTGTGTACACACATACATACATACATGCATACATGCATACATACTTGTATACATACACACATACATACCTTCGTACGTACATACATACACACATACATAGATCTTTGCATGCATGCATGCATGTATGCATACATGCATATATATATATATATATATGTATTCACGTAACTATACATATACATATATAGATGTATACATATATGTATATACATGCATACATGTATACACACATACACACATACATGTATGCACACATACATACTTGTATACATACACACATACATACCTTCGTACATACACACATGCTACATAGATCTTTGCATCATGCGTGCAGATACATGCATACACACATACATGCCTTCATACATACATACACACATACATACATGCATTTATATATAGTCACGTGCATATACATATACATATATAGATGTATACATTTATGTATATACATGCATAGATGTATACAGTCATACATACATACATGCATACATGCATACATACTTGTATACATACACACATACATAGATGTATACAAATATGTATTTACATGCATACATGTATACACACATACATACATACATGCACACATGCATACATACTTGTCTACATACACACATACATACCTTCGTACGTACACACATGCATACATAGATCTTTGCATCATGCATGCACATACATGCATGCATACATACATGTATGCATACATACATACATACACACATACATACATGCTTGCATACATACCTGCATATATATATATATATTCACGTACATATACATATACATATATAGTTGTATACATACATGTATATACATGCATACATGTATGCACACATACATACATGCATACATGCATACATACTTGTCTACATACACACATACGTACCTTCGTACATACACACATACATACATAGATCTTTGCATCATGCATGCACATACATGCATGCATACATACATGCATACATACATGCATACATACATGCCTTCATACATACATACACACATACATACATGCGTGCATACATACATGCATATATTTTCACGTACACATACATATACATATATAGATGTATACATATATGCATATACATGCGTACATGTATACACACATACACAAATGCATGCATACATGCATACATACTTGTATACATACACACATACATACCTTCGTACATGCACACATACATACATAGATCTTTGCATCATACATGCACATACATGCATGCATACATACATGTATGCATACATACATACATACATGCCTTCATACATACATACATACATACATACATACATACATACATACATGCATGCATGCATACATACATACATACATACATACACACATACATGCATGCATGCATGCATACATACATGCATATATATATATATATGTATATACACGTACACCCCCTTTTGTATCGTTGTGCCTTTTTTGGCCGCGGCGAGGCGCCTCCGAGCCTGGGCCTCAGCGCCAGCCTTCCCTCCCTGCGCTGACGGCGCCTGGGCCTCCGGCGCCTGAAATCGGCGCGGCGCCTTGGCGTGGAAGTTGCTGCGGGGTTTTTGGGGGTTTCTATGATTTAGTCCCGCAGAAAACTGGCAAGTGTTTCCATGAATTGTTTTTTTGGGCTTGTGTTTTTTTGAGTCACCACCCAAAGCGAACCGGCTTGAAATGACCTCAAATCGTTTTCCGGTTTTGGCGGCCATATTGGTCACGGCCCCAATACAAATGCCTTCTATTTGTGGATCCTTTGGGCAACTGAGTTTTTCTGGTTGTATGATTTTGCCAAACTAAGAGATCCTCGAAGGTTCGATGCCAGTGTCCATTATTTTTTGGTCGGCTTGGGCGAAACCGTACTTGATTTTCGGAGACATTTCGTGGTCTATGGTCAATTGGCGAAAAACATGGCGCACGAGCAACAAAAATGCACGGAACAGTTTCTCATTTTCCCGCGTCCTTTTGGGGGAAACTCGTAATTTTAACTGTGGCTCATGTTTAGTCTGCCACTTGTCAAGAGAAGCTGCACCCCCCCTTCTCGGAGACATAGAGCCTTTCCGCCACCTTTGGGCACCTTAGGTTTTGCACTTGTGAATTGTGTGCTTTCCTGTTGGGTTTTTGCGTAGACGGACCCTAGTTTTGTTTTGTTGCCGAAGCCAAAGGCTTTCTAGTCGTCCCAGTACTTGCAGTTTCTATAGTGGTTCAATTATTTTTTTTACCTTAGGTTTTGCAAGGTGGTTTCTCTAATTTGCCATCGTGGCAAGCGAACGCACGTGTGCCTCGCCAGGTACCTCTAGGCCGACCTCCGGCCGTTCCGCAAAGGGGGGCGACAGCCAAAGGAGCAGCGCACGAAACCTCCCACTGAGCCACCAGAGTTGCCCCTTCGACTTGGGTGAAGCACAAAGCGACGTCAACGTTCCATGGGGTATGTCACTAGGAAGGTTCCTTTTATAGAAGGCTTGACTTGGCGATAGTTGCCCAAAGGCAACAGTTTCCGCTTCCAGATCGTCTTGTGGTTCCGAAAGGTGATCGCCCCTGATTTCTGGGCTCTATTTTTTTCAAGGGCAACTGAGGGAAGACCCTCAAGCGATCTTGAGCAAACTGAGCCGTGAGCGTTGTACCGGGGGGGTCAGGCAGGCCAGAGCCCCGAGAGATGGAAGAAACCTGCGGAGTGATTTACCCACTGGCCATTTGCCTTTGTTTGAGGGACGACCTCAACCCCCCCCCCCAAAAAAAAAGAAGGAGAGAGAGGGTGGTTTCCCAAGAAAGCTGACATGCCAATACCATCAGTATAGATGCCGGACATTGGCATCCATTTCTCAATTTGGTTGGCCCAGGGAGGTTTTGCTGGCTGCCAGTTGCTCAAGGCCCCTTGCTATGTGAAGTTTCGTCAATGTGTCATTTGAATTCATGTGCCCGGCGATTGACATCGGCGCATGGCCTGAGAATGGGAGGCTTCCCAGTACACATGTTTCTTTGTGGTCTCCCCTTTCCCGAAAGATTCCGCTAACTAGTGATTGCACTCCAAACGATGAGGGGGGCCCGGCTGGGGACACTTGTTTCTCCCAACAGTTTGTCGTTTTGGAGAAGGGTACCCTTTCTTGGTGGCATTGGGTGGCTTCAAAACTGGGGTGTGGCTCAAAGTTTAAGAGCCAGGAAACCATAGGTTTGGTCTACTTTTCCATTTACCAGCGTGCCATTTCGGGCCCCTATTTTTGAGCCACGGCCACTCTCCCGCACCCGACAAGGACACGTTCCAAGTGACAACCTTTGGATTGACCAACATGGTTTAAAGGCGGTCATCTCTGAAAGTGGAACAATCAAGACCCCCAAATCTGAGCGTGTCTTTTTACAATCCGTTTGGCTCCCAAAAACACATCCACAGAAAGCTTGGGGTAGTACCGAGCCTCAACCCCATGCGCCGGTGCTTTTCGCCTGCCACGCTGGGATTGAAGACCGATCCCTGCATCAAAGGTCTTTAGAGGGCTGATCCGAGCGGTCGGATCCGCGGCCGAAGGCCGACTTCGGGCGGTCGAAAGCTGCTCGGATCGCGATCGCCTCGTGAGTGGAAGTACGCGGCCGGTATTTCGGGGGTGTCAAAGTCAGAGCATCGGGTTGTAGCGATTCCTTTTTGAGCTACCATTGAAGTGGCTGACTTTGACGGGTAAGAATGGAAACAGTGGTGGTCAGATACATCCTTTGGAGCGGCATGGGCAGAGCGGCTCTGAAGCACGCAAACAAAAGCAAGGGTAGTTCCAGCCGGTGAAGGATGCATCATTCTCCGGAACCGTGGTCCCGTTTGTTGTTCCTTGTGGGTAAAGGAGACGGAATTCGCATAGAATCACTCGACTTGGCGGCATTTGCTTTGGTCGATTCGACCTTTAACCTTCTAGCCTTTAGCTCTTGGCGCAATGGTTTGTCGGTTTTGAGGGCTCGGGCAAGGTGATGAAAGACCCCGGAAGGGTGAAAAACAATGATTTGTAGGGTCACACACTTCCGATTTCTCTGAGGAAGTTGTTGGAAGGGTTTTTTTGTTTCTGAGAACCGACTGCTTTTGTCCGCCAGCCAGTGCCAGCTCTGCTCTTTGAGAGTTCAAGGCTCAACCACTTAGTCGAAAGCGAATCAACTTTTTGACCTTTTGGTTTTCCAGTTTTGGCCGCCTTCCAAAAGGCTTCCAAAAGGCTTCCAAAAGGTTTAGTCCATTTTTTCTCGTTTTGGTTCCAAAAGAACAGGTGATCGCCTTGTTTTTTTCTGGGTCCCCCCGTGAGACCAAACGGGGACCCTCGTGGATTTCTGGATCAAAGTTTTCGACACGGCAACTTAGAGAGCAACAGACTCGAGTTGACGCAACCCCTTCTCTCGCCACATTTTTAAGATATCTGAAAACAGACGAGCCGCCCATGAGGACATAGCGCCACTTGGTGTTGACCTGGTCGCCAGCGGCCCCTCCCCAAAAGCAACCTTTGGGTGGGTGGAAACCCACCTTTTCATGGGCTCGATGGCTCTGCTCCACCAAAAACATCCAAACTTGCGGTTTAGATGGTCAAGCTCAGGAGGTGAGGTTTGTTGTTGCGATCCTCGTTGCTGTAGTCGACAGCGTCACGAGCGGAGCCGTGTTGCGTGCCACAGCCACTGCTCAACAGGAGCAAGAACAGCTTCTTAGTTGCCCAAAGCGAATCAGCCTTTTGACCTTTTTGTTCCAGTTTTGTCCCCCATATTTTGTCTTTTGGTTCCAAAAGGTTGGCCTTTTCGTTCTGGGTCCTCTGGGCAACTGAGACTTACCATGGGTAGCTGATGTGGCAGGAATGCGCCGAGAAAGCCCATTCGGAGTCCAAGTCTCAGAGATACCAAACCAGGCTAATCGAGACATGGTCACGGTGTCTCTGTTAAACCATATTTTGATGCATTACTCTTAAGCCGCACGCGCAGATCGTGAAAGTTTCCAAGCCTGCGCACCAATTACTTTGAGCCTTCAGACCGTTTCGCCTTTGTTCCTGCCTTGAGTCGTCCACCCAAGGGTTTCAACATTTGATGTCAAAGTCTCTTCTTGTGCGGGTTCACCCCAAACGGGTTTTCCTTTTGGCTTCCCTTTAAAACTACCAAAAAAGGTAGAACCCTCAAAAGGGACAGGCCTATTTGGGCGTTCCAGTTCCTTTTGAGATAACCAGCACATTTCCCTCCCTTGGCGCGAGCTGGAGCATCCGCGTCCCTGGTGCCATGGAGCAGTTGGTCGGCCCTGCGGGGAAAGGCCAGGCCGTTTTTGTTTTTGGGTGCGGCGCCAGCCAATCTTTGCGGGTCAAACAAATACGGAGACCTTTCTCGTTTTGGACCTGCAAAAGTGGCAATTTCATGGAACCGGTAACTTCATCAGCTTTTGGGGAACACCGGCGATCGATTCCTGCCTTTTCTCCTTAGTCTTTTTCATAGAAGCTCAACATTTTTTACTTTCAGGGTAGTTTCCCCCGTTCGGCGAAAAAAAAAACACGAGCATCTTGCACTTCTGCCGTGTGGCCCTCGAAATCGGGTGGACGCCTCTCGAGGCCGCTCCGGCTGGACCTCCGCCCTCTTGGAGCTGAACCCCACGAGGCGCACGCGGGCGGCTGCGGGTTCGGGGAAACCTGAGTGGCCACGGGAATCCGTGCGTTCCGTTGCTTTCGGGCGGTGGAGCGACTTTTTGCCGCGGTTTTGGGGGCCATTTTGGTGGCAGACGAAAAGTTGGGCCACTCAGGAGGCGAGAAAAGGCCCGACGGCGTTTTGCAGTTCTCGGGTGTGCCCGTTCTGGGCTCCCGGCTTTGCACGATGGTTTGTACTAGTAAACTAGGGGTTCACACAGGGCTCCTTGAAAGATATATTTTAAATATTTTGCCCATTTGAAACATGGCTTTTTTCACCGAAAGAAACGGACACCACCATTTACCAGGCAATGTTCAGGTGTATAATGTAAGGATCCCGGTCATACCAGGGGGGTCCTCCTTTGGGCAAATTGTTACGGGCTTTTAGGGTTCCAACAGCCAGTCGCCCAGTTTTTCCTCGAGAAGCCTGCATGCTTTGGCCTCAGATAGGTCCATTCAACCCTCCCAGGGAGTTTCTTAGCTTGGGGGATGTGGTTGGTCCAGGGTTCCATTTTTTGACTATATTTAAGGTGGACTGAAACCTGGGGTGGTTCATTGCCCAAAAAAGAGAGCCCCCCAGTTTAAGTCCAGCTTGGGGTAATAAAAAATGGACCCCTGGGTGGGTTTATTTTGGATGCGACTTGGGGGGAAGAATTCGATCCGAGCCATTGCTTAAAATGCGGCCCAAGGCCCGGCCTAAAGGCCAAGGGGTGGTGTCTTTTCCTCGCTCGCTTTGTCTTGGGGGTTGAATGGATCTCAGAGAGGCGCACTTGAAGATGGGGGGCTGCGATGCGGGTGTGTCAAAATGGGGGATGTTTGGAGTTGCCTTTTGTTCTCCACCGTAGAGGGTCGCCTCAAAAAGAGACAGACCCATTTGGTCCATGTTGTGAAGTTGAAACTGAGGGCAAATCAGTTGACCAGCAAATGGCCTGAGTTCCTGTTCCCTGGAGTCTGGGTACCTATTTTTAACCCAGCCGTTTTGCCGTGGCAGCTCCCTATAAGCAGCGCGCCCGATTTTTTTTGGCCAAGTCGGTTGCCCAAGCGCCCACAAGTCTAGATGAGGTAGATCCATTCGCTGAGATTTGTGTTTTTTTCTTCTTTTTTCTTCCCTTGTTGATTTGAAAGGGAAATCTTTCACCATTGGACATATTGTATTTTTTTGCAGGTGGCTTAAGCAACTGGAAGGGTTCCCATGGCACTTTTGCTGTGACGAAGTTCTTAGACTTGTCCGAGCACAGCCCGAATGTCACCAAGACTCCCTTTTCCTTTGGAGCTTCGCTTCGCGAGTTTGCGCTTTGATCAATTGTGACAGGTTGCGAAGCACTGTAATTAGTTGTGATGGATAAGTCGTAAAACAACTGTGTTCAATTGTCATGATTCGCGGTTTCAGGGTTCAAAGAACGTCTTCCAGTCCCATCGTAGGAGCGGCGGTTCCTTCTCGCTGGAGCTGTGGCGGTTCTGGGAACAATTCCAGGACTGCAGTGGCTGCTTTTGCTGCGGACTCCAGCGAGCAAGCGGACATGAAAGCGATTGCAGACCAGCAGCTTCCGTAAACCGCCATGGAATTCACTTGTCGCTTGCTCCTTGCTTCAACCGAAATGGTTGACGACATCTTGTTGCAGACACGCAGGGATTCAGTTTAGGCGAGCTTTGGCAGGCTTCCAAGAACTGTCCGGCCTCCATATTTGCTTGACTGAGGTTGATCATGTCTGGTCGCAAAGTGACAACTGCCTGCAGCAAGCCAAAGCACTCTGTCCATGTCGACATGCGAAGATTTCGGGTGTTTCTGCTCCTTCCGCAGGTTGCCAACCACTACATGCCCAGCATTTTTTGGCTCTCCAGCACCCAGCCACCAGCCCTGCAGATTGGCAATCATCAACCCCCCCTAGTCCCTGGATGCGTAAGTGACCCGATGTAAGGATTCGGTTGTCGTTGCCTGACGAATGCCAACCCCGGACGAGTAAACCAAAGGAGGGTGTTCCCATCTAAAAGTCGGACACCCCCAACCATTCGAGGGTCAACAAATTCGCCTCGAACCAGCAAGTTCAATTCTTTTTGCGTCGGCCGGTCTATCCAAGTTGGGTACGCCGAAAAAAACAGAAACCGGCCCGTTTGCGGGTAAATAGGAGTCAGTCAGTCCCCTCTTCAGTGGCACCTTTTGTTTCTCCCTTTGAAATGGGTGGCTCGTTCTTTTAGAAGGATCCTTCGGTGTAATGGAAAATATGCGGGCAACACCAGACGTGTGCTTTTTGCTTGAGGGTATTCAACCATGGGAAGGAAACTCAACCATGGTCGTTGGTCAGGGCCAACACCATTGCCAAAACTACCCTCCCTAACATGGAAGCACAGGCGTCTGTGCACTTGCCCTTCTACCCTTTTTGTGGGGAGGGTTCCCCTACTAAAATAGACTACAGAAAAAGGGTACCCTTATTCTAACCTCTCTCTGGAGGACCTGGCTTCCATGTTAGTCGGTGGGAGGCTAAGTCAATTTTGTTCTCCAGACCCCAGCCCAAGCCCAGCTTGGACTCACCCAAATGAGACGGGAATTCGGCGAGGAGCCCATCTCCTTGAGCACGGGGACCTTTGAGACGAAGGCGGGTCCCTGCTACCCCCGTGCGGGCAAAGGGGCATGCCGAAATTGATGAAAAGGGCGTACCATATGTTGTTTTGAAGTTAGAAGTGACGTCTGTCTGTCTGTCTGTCTGTCTGTCTGTCTGTCTGTCTGTCTGTCTGTCTGTCTGTCTGTCTGTCTGTCTGTCTGTCTGTCTGTCTGTCTGTCTAACTATCTGTCTAACTATCTGTTGGTCTGTCTGTCTGTCTGTCTGTCTGTCTGTCTATCTACCCATCAATCAATCAATCAATCAATCTATCTATCTATCCATCTATCCTATTTCACCTATTCATCCTATCTATCCTATCTTATCTATCGTATCTATCGTATCTATTTGTCTGTCTGTCTGTCTGTCTATCTAATCTAATCTAATCTAATCTAAGCTAATCTAATCTATCTATCTATCTATTTATCTATCTATCTATCCTATCCTATCCTATCCTATGCTATCCCATCCCATCCCATCCCATCCCATCCAATCCCATCCCATCCCATCCTATCTATCTATCTATCTATCTATCTATTGATTCTAATCTATCTATCTATCTATCTATCTATCTATCTATCTATCTATCT
>CAUJNA010002724.1:711092-759317 GCA_963377175.1 Effrenium voratum | reverse complement strand
ACCACACACACACACGCCACACACACAAACACACACCAAACGCCACACATACACACACACAACACTCACACACACACGCACACACACACACACAACACACACAACACACACACACCACACACACACACACACACACACACACACACACACACACACACACACACACACACACACACACACACACACACACACACACACACACACACACACACACACACACACACACCACCACACACACACACACACACACACACACACACACAACACACACACACACACACACACCAACACACACACACACAACACACACACACACCACACACACACACACACACACACACACACACACACACACACACACACACACACACACACACACACACACACACACACACACACACACACACACACACCACCGGGGGCGTTCCGCGCCTTGAAAGAGGAGCCATCCGCATAGCTCGGCGAATTTGCCATGCCCCCCAGAAGCTTTCGCCAGGCGAGGCGCTCGGTCTGCCGGGAGGCCGGGGGTGTCCGGGGGTTTCGGGGGTTTTGAACATCGTTTCGGTGGCCCAAAAGGTGAAGACGCGTTTAGTTGTAAATATGTTTTTTGCCGATCCACCCAAAAAATTAGTCATGAAATGGTTTGCGCGATGACTTGTTTCCTCCCGGCGCTGGATTATGGAATCTTGACTGCTATTGGCTTGGATCTTTAGACTTTAACTTTTTGGAAAATCAAGGGTTTCTCACTAAACCCCCAAGAAGTTATTCACTTTTTTCAGGGGGTCAACAGCACCAAGTAAAGGTGAAGCTTTCGGAGCCAAAAGGACCCCAATTCGCTAGAACGGTCTTTTGCCAGGCTGCCTTTTGTCCGTGAGGCAAAACCATTGCCAAAATTACCCTCCCAGCAACCAACATGGAAGTGGTCCTTCTAAAGGGGGCTTTTTGCATTCCATGGTAGCTGGTGGGAGGGTAACCTTTTGGAACCAAGAGACGAAATATGGTTGCAAAAACTGGGAAGTCCAACGGTGAAAAGATTCGTTATTTTTGAGGGCGGCGTCTTCACCTAGAAGGGAAGCAAAGGGAAATCCAACCGAGATCCGTCTTTGGGAGCCCGAAATGTCGGTTTTGACTACCTGGATTGAGGGAAACCGAGGGAAGCCATTTCTGCTTGAGCATGTTTTGGCAATGGAAACCATGCTAAGGGAAATCGACCCTTAACCCTGGACCCTTGGCCTTGACAATTTCGGCCCCAGAAACCAAGGGAAACAAAGCAGTTGCAAAGGCAATGTTGCTGTGTGAGGTTCTTTCAGGAGCGACGCTTGTGGGGTGCTTAGCCGTTTTGTCGGGTAGGGTTCCCGGTTTTTGGGAGGGTAATGGATACTGAAAAGCTTTCTTCGTTGTTTTGGGGACAGAATTCCACAGGTTAGATTGGTTTTATGCCCTCCACTTCCAGGTTTTGATCTGGAAAACAGGTTTGGATGTGGCGAATCAGGAAGTGACCGGAAGAGGAAGCAGAGGGTCCAAGCCATTTTTGGGACCTTGGGCCGGTTTCTCCACGTCACATCTATCGCCTTTTAAAATGGCCCGCCTGAGTCTCCGAGTTCGCGGCTGACTGAGTCCAGCTGGCCTTCACTGTGGGCAAGTTTGAAAGGAGACCCACAACTCAGTTGTTCAGTGGCACCAATGATTTTTCCCTTTTTTTGGTGGCTGCCCCACTAAAATGGTCCAAGCCCAAAAAGGGTTCCCTCTTTTTTCCAGGCTCACTGAACAACTGAGACAAAAAGCAACTGACCAAAAGAGATGCGTCATGTTTTGCCCATGCCCTGCGGAGCAGACAAACAGATTGCTCACCAGCTTGGACTGGTTTTGAAAGAGGCCACAAGGCACAACTCCCTTTTGGGGGGGGTTCCCGTAGGTGGTCCTTCTAGTTTTCACAGCGCCAAAAAAAGGGGACGCTCAAAAAAGGCAGCAAATCCAACACGTCAACGCAGAGCGGAAGAGCGCTGAGCAGCTTCTGAGTGTGATCCGCCAGGATGTTCGGGTGGCCTTGTCTGGGCACTACAAGCTCACTGAGGCGCGTGCGTTGAACCTCCAAAAGTGGCTTCAATGGACACCACAACTAGGTCCAGTGCCCCCTTTGTTTTTTTGGGAGGGGGAACCCCCTACTAAAATAGACGGCAGAAAAAAGATCAGGCCCCCTTAATTCCAACCTCTCTACTGGACCTAGACAAGTAAAAGGTGGCAGTTTCAACTTCTGAAGTTACAGGTTCCAAGTTCTCGTGAAGAGACTTTGGGTGAAAGTCATCGTGGACGCAACATGAGCCACGTCCTCAAAACCGATTCGGGTAAGTGAAGAATAGGGGGACATTCTCCCTGCCATAAAAAGTTGCGGAACAGACACATCTACCAAAATGGCACCTTGGTAAATGGAACGAAAGACAAGCACCTGCGGGTTGCGTGGGTTGCCTTAGCTCTTGAGTTTGGAGCCGCATCCAAGATGCGGGAAGCATAGAACAAAAACCAGCAAATTTGGACAGGATTTGCTTGAAACACTACTGTCCATTTGGGGAAGCCGTCCACCTCCATTGTTGGAAAAGCTCCTTGCCATATCTAGATGTGAGAAGCACCTTCTCATTCTTTATCCTGGGTGTTAGTAGCCGTTGGTAAGGTCGTGACCCCAGATTCAAGTAGAAGCCCCTGGTGGAAATTTTTGATTGGAGTCCCGGTGTCCAAATCCTGGTGGAGTTCAGACTAGATGTACCAGCTCGCTTTTGGTTGAGAGAAGAATTCACCTCATGAAGATCTTGATATGCCCCCGGTTTTAGAGGGGAATCTCTTACTGCAACTACGTTTTGATGCTTTCTCCAGAAAAACCAAAACGCAAGCGGGTTGGAGTTCCATCCCATCGAACCTATGCTTGAGCGTCAGCAGGCTCGCCCAAGGACTTGAGTGAGGTTAAAAGGTGCCTGCAGAACATGGCAAGTGTAAGACCCTCTCACAGATCTTACCAACATACCATGAAGCTACTTGTTCAAATCTAAGCTTTCAAACTGCAAAACACGTCTTTGTTCTGCTATTATATATATTTATATATTTGTATGTATGGTAGTAATATGTATGTATATAATGTGATATAATATGGTATACATGTACACATTAAGACTTATTCCGTCCCACACATACACATATGATATGGTAGTAGAACAAATATATATATATATATATATGTATATTCATAATACAGTATACGTCTACCAATTCGGCATCCTATTTCTGGTTGGCTCTATGTGGTTGCGGCCCGGACCCCTCAGACCCCTCCCGGACCCCTCGAAACGGCCAGGTGCCCGCGGTGCGCCTGGCCGGGTTCTGCGAAGCGGGGCTGAACCAGGCACGCCGGTCGCTTTTTTTTCGGTCGCCGCGTGAGTTGGCGCTGCTTTGGACAAAAAGAAACGGGGGGAACACGTTAAGGGTTACAACTAAGAAAGGGGAACACGGAGGAGGTGGCCCAAAAGGTTGCAACGCCATATTTTTTAAAACATTTTTTTCGTTGGGGGGGGGGGGGCGGGTGCTGCCCCAGTTAAATAGAAGAGACACTCATATTGCCAACCTTGCTGCCGGTTTAAACGTCACCATATTGGCCGCTTTTCGATGAGTTTCCGTTTGGGGTGATGTTGAAAGCAGAAGCAGGTTGGATGGTATTCACATTGCCGGACGTCGGCGTATCATGGCGACCTCACTGATGTTTTGCAGGTGATCTGGGACCGGAAGGTGCTCCTGGCGACCCTTCTTTGTGCCGACATGTGCTGACCTTTTTACTGGAAGAGAAAAAGCAAACTTCACGAGCGCCCTGTTTTACTTTGTATAGATGTGAGGCTTTAGCTGTGCTGAAAGAGGGGCGTGCCATGGCTAACCCTAAAAAATAAAGTTGGGCTGGTAGTGGTTTTAGTCGTACTGGCAGACTGTGCTTTTTTTGAGGAATCCAATGGAGAACATGTTGTGAAGATACGGTCTGAGTTTGGGCGTGTCTTCTTTTTTAAGGGAACCCCATTTTTTGGTTTTAAAGGACGGCCAACAAGAAAACCAGCTTTGCTTTTTTTTGGGGGGCTCCCCCAAAAAAGAGAGACTCGTTTGGATCTATCGAACTTTCGTCCCATCATGTTGTTTGCGCGAGAGCAACAGCGAGGGTTGGGTTTGAGCAATTTTTCCAGTTTGGGATTGCCCTCACTTTGGCGGGTTCGAGAGTGCTGGGGATACGCCCAACTGGTTCATAGCTGGCCTCTTTGAGGTTAGTTTGGTTGGATATAGATGGGTTCCACCAGCTTAGATTGGCTTTATTCCAAAAAGGACATTCGTGCTTGGGATTGTCAGGGGTCCCTACATTTCCCTTTTAGGTGGTTTTAAACATCACCGTTTTGGCCCATGAAAGGTGAGTGGGGGTGATGTCTTAAGGGGAAGTATAGGGAGCCGTGTTTGTGTTTCACAGGGGCACCGTTGGCTTAGAGGACTGGCGTTGTCACCTTGTTCAGTAGGCGAAAGGGAAGGAACCCCCCCCTCCCCCCCAATTGCTGACTTTGATGGCCCCTAGACCCTGGACCGCAGTAGTCAGTAGGATTGCACTCTTGAAATGTCAATCAGGAAAAGGCGGGGATTCCCCGCCTGTTGGTGACACTACTAGATTCTTGCAACCCAACCAACAGCTCACCCCATCGTCCCTCTGAATGCCTCTAGAATCGGGCACATGTTCTGCAGCAGTTTCTGTGAACACCAGGCTTGGGATTTTTTGCGAGCTTCGGCGCCAGAATCGCACCGGCCGCGAGGCGTTTGCCCTGGCGACAGGGCTCACCGTCAGCGGGCTGCCCACTTGGTGGTCCGAGGAGCGAAGCTGCCGAAGCGGTCGCTTTCGCCCCGAGGGGCCCCCAAAAATGGGCTCGCGGACCAGGCGATGGCCTGAAGCTGCTTTTCGGACCACAGCTATGTCCTGTTTGGTGAGTTTGGTTGAAAATGGCGGGCCCCTGGTAAACCTGGTTGACACATCTACCGAGCCAGGACATCTGGCAAACCTTCAGCTCATTTGTTTCCCCAAAAGGACACCTGTGGTTCCAGGGGGCAAAGCCATGATTTTCAGGTTTGTCCAGCAGACCCTTAGGGACACGAAAAGAGAATGGCTGTTTCTATTCAATTGGTGTGCCGGCACATGTTGTTTTAGTGAAGCACCACAACACACCAAGATTCACATGATCACTACCATTCTGTGTGTTTTCTCTTGTTGCTTTTGTTGTGTTTTCCTTTATAAACGTTTCACAAACTCTGTCCAGTCCGCTCTGGTTGACCAATGGCCACGCCAGAGCCAGAATCGTCTGGCTACAACCATAAAAGGGGACTCCTTCCCTCATGGAAAACTTCTTGGTTGCTGTTGACCCCCTCTGCAAAAAGTTTGAGCTTTTGTGGGTCCACTGGATGATCCACTGTTTCCCAACACGTCAAAGTCCAAAGATCCAACCAAAAAGCCATGAAGACTTGCACCAGGGGTCTTAACCAAATGGAAGAAACTCTTCCACTTGTTCAAGAATGTGTCTGTGTTTTTGTGGCAGGTAAGTCGTATTTGGTTTTTCTTCAGCCCATCAGCGGCACTCAACTTTAGTAGCCCATATGGAAGTGTTTTCGCCAACTTCAATGTGCTGAAAATAATATGCTGTATTTCCCTAAATATCACTGGACTTTTCATTGTTCAGGGGACTTCAGCAAGTGGAACTTGGTTTTTAGAGGAATCTGTCACTGGAAGTACTTTCATTCTTCTCGCGGGACTTAAGCAAATGGAATGATTTTGGACGGCCACTATTGCAATGGCGAGATGATGGGATGTGAAGAACAAATGAGCCAACAAGGACACCCAAGGAGAGTCCAAATTTTCCCGAACCCCGTGCGTCTGTGCAGAGGCGTGCGGTGAATGGAACCTCAACTCCCAGTCCGTTCTCAAAGAACTCATCCCCATCAATGTGCTCCGCGTGCGCTCCGAAGGTAGTGCCCTCAAAGGTGGCATGGAAACCGAAGCGCCAACTCAGTCGCAGGGCGCTTGATGCTCCTCGCTTGATAGGAATGAGGATCGTGAGCTTCATAGTCTGCCTCGGTTGCTTCCTCCGAGCCATTCCGGCCTTATAAACTGCTTGGAAAAGATTCCATTTGGAATCATTGCGTGTTTTCAGTGTGTGCTTATACACATACATGCCAATGTTTGGGCGATTACAGCATTGTAAGTTAGAAACTGGCCCTCGGACTTGAACAGTGTACCAGGTTCGTTCCCTTTTTGCAACCCCCAACACAATTTTGACGAACACAACCTAAGATCATCTTGCGCGCGGGTTTCGTGGCATGGATTCTCTGAGTCCTTCCCTTTCAGCCAAGTACAATCCACACCCCAAGCTCCTTGGAACGAGTCCGGCGCGAGGACGGCCAATACTTCATGTACTACGCTGAGCAATACCAGCACTGGAAGGCCGGGCGGTCCGAGTCGATCCGTTTTTTTTTTTTTTTTTTTTTTTTTTTTTCCGATCCCAAACGTGGGCGTTTTGGAGGAGGGGCCCCTCCTTTTCAGGAGGGGGGGGCTATGTTTCTCCCGGCCGGCTGAAACCTCGGGACAGATGAACGAAATCCGTCTGATGAACAAGATCCGTCCGCAGCACTTTCTGATATATTTCCCCTGCAAATACCAACAACCAATGGGAGGTTTCAAAGTGGCGCGGGGATTTCGTCCATCCACCGTAGGGTGGCGCTCTTGGCGGCTTCGGACCTTGCACCCTCCGCGAAACCCTGCGTTTTTGTTTTCTGCTTGCGCCATCTTCCGAAGTTTTTTCCCGGTAGGTTCCATGGGGAAACCGACAAGTCTCATGTTTCGCTCAACCCAAACACGTGGAGCCTGACGCAGGGCATTTTCTGACGCAGTTGGTATGTTTGCCTGTTTTGTCACCCTGGCTTTGAGGTGAACGGACTGCGGGCCGTTGGGGGAGATGGCTTCTTGGCAGCAGGGCCGTTGGGGATGCCACTTCGTCAAAGTTGCGGCTGGGTGCCTTAGAACTATCCCTTCAGCTCAACCTATGCCCATCTGAAGGGTTCCAGTTCCTTTTGGTGTGTGGCTTTTGAAGGAACGTGGGTTGGTTTCAAGGGAAAGCACAAAACAATTGGGAAAGCAACAAAAAAAGGCCCTCCGTTTTCAAGGCTCCCTTAAAGATATCCCCCTTGGGGGCTGGGGGGGGGGGGAATGCCTTTGGTCGGTTTTCACAGGTAATTGGAAGGCTGGGCCAGGGAGCTCCTGGCAGGCTGATGTTGATGGGTGTCATGGGGTTTGGGGGCCATACTCTTTTCCTTTGTCCGCAAGGGTCAGCGATTGCTACTTGCCTTAAATGTGCTCCCCCCCTCTTCCTTGGGTGTCTTTTCAAAGGACATCTGGAGTGTCATGGGCCTAGGTGTCCTTTTCAGATGTCCTTTTTTTGGTTGGCTAGACCACCGGCTTAGATAGATTTTTCATTTGTCAGGGTCATCCTTGTTTTTTTTGGCAAGGGCCACGGGGAGGCTTGGCAGCGGTGGGGCCTGGCAAGAAGCGCGCCGGCTGCGGCTTCGCGCACTCGGGTCAGGCTCTGCGGGTGCTCGGCGAGTGCGTTTTTTTCTTCCTTGTCTCCGGCCGGTTTGCATCGGCCGTGGATGCCAGGAATCTGAGAGTCAGACTTTTCGCGGTACGTCCCAAGTTGTGTAAAGTTCCAGGTTGAGCTTGATCCATTTCGGGGGGGGAGGATTTAGATGGCTCGGGGTTGGTGCTGCAAGGCCCCAAGAGGGAACCAGAAGGAGGTCGTAGCAATCTTGGCCCACTGGGAGAAGATCCCACGTTGAGGATTTAGGGAGAGAATGACAAGCCGTAAGGATAGAACGTACGAGCTTGCCTCATAGACAATTCGTGACATGCGACATTCGACGCGCTGGTCACACATGTAAACAGAGGTTTTCCAGCTCCAGTTTCCGGTTTTGATGATGTTTATACACAATCTGTTGGTTGCAATTGAACTTGTGTTTCCTTCTGGTGAGAAATGTTTAAAGAGGAGCTACACAGAGCCAACCCATCCTAAAGATTGATTCCTCATTCTTTCCCCCAAAACAACCCATTATTCTATGAGGTGTCCGTAGTTAATTTTTCAGAAAAGCAAGATCCCTGGATTCGAAATCGTCGGGAACTGGTAGAATCATACCCTGGAGTCACCACCCCATCTTCTGCTGTGGCTTCGTTTTGATGAGATTTTGAGGGTGCCGCCTTGATTCTTGCTCCCCTTTGTTCCTGACCAGCCCCTGCTTTCCTAGACGCGGGCTGGGTTTTTCTAACACACGAAAAGGTGTTTGCAACCCAAAGGAAAGGACGCAAACCTGTGAGGCCCCCTGTAAAGCTTCAATGGGTTCTTTGGCAGGGGGGGGGGGCTGCAAATTGGTAGGGCACCGCCTGGAAAGAAGAAACATATCATAGGACCAAGAGACAGGACCTACGGGGCCTGTCTGATTGATGATGCCAGCTTTGCCACCAGGGCACTGCCACTGACACCTGAGGAGGCGCAACGCAGCTTGCCAATCATGGCTGATGCCATGTATGGGTCGCTGGGGCTGAGGCTCGATGCCGTGGAAACCCTCAGGACATCGTCCATCGTGCTGTATCTCAACCGCGTATATGCAGGCGGCATCGAGATCCCGCGGAATACGCGGTTGAGCTCACGCATTGACTCCGACCGGGAGTCTAGATACCTCACTGAAGTCGACAGAGGGCGGCAGCTCAAGCTGGTGCCATAGGGGTATGTTGTTTTTTTGGGGTCCTCTTTCGTGGTGGTTTCAAAGGAAAGCCAAAAGGATACCCCCCTGTACCTAAAAAGAACCACACCCATAGGTGTCCGTCTAAGTCAATCTGGGCGCTAAGGCCAAAAACGACACCCAGCCATAGGGGATTTGAACCGCAAAGCCACTCCTTAGAAAAAGGGAGCCCTGTGGATGGTCTGGATTTTCGAGGCTTGCTGGGCGACCTTCTACTTGGCTGTTCGATTCGCTTGCCTATTTACGACCAGGCTACCTGCACTTGGGGACTTCTGAGCAGGAGACAACTCGCTGGTGCTGAGTAGGGAATGAGAAATGGAATGACCCTTATAAACTATCCCATGTGGTTTCCTTTAAGGGAATCCCTTGGTTCATTCCATTTCTCGTTTTCTTCTTGTCGCACCAGCGAAAGAAAACAAAGGTTACCAACCACTCATTTCCTTGGCCGACCCCAGTGCGCACGCAGGCCGATGGCCGCAGCCCGGCCGGGCTGCTGCAGGCCGCCGGCTGGTTCGAGGCGGGCTTGGTCTTCCAACCCCACTCGGGGTTCAGCCTGAAAGTCAAGAGCTATGAATATTTTCAAGGCTGATTGTCCAACACCATGTATGTGGTGTCAGGGCCCCTGTGCCAAATTCAAAGCTTGTGGGCTTCATGCAAGTGGACTGGCCCTCTTGCATTGACTTTCGCAGTGACTTCCGCTCCTTTTTTGCTTGTTATCCACCCTTGGTTTTCGGCCGGACCCCTTTCGGCCAAACAGTTTCGGTCGGATGCCTCAGGTGGACGATGGGGAGTGGCTGTCTGTGACGCCCTCCACATTGCGCGGGCCTTAGACGAGTCCGAGCGAACTTCCCTGACTTGGCGGTAAAGTCAGGAACTTCCTGGGCGGAGTTTTGCGAGGGGGGGCTTCAAGGATGGGTTCCCCTTTTTTGTCTGACAGGAAAAACAGAGGGCTTTGGCCATGTGATTTGTCTCAAAATAGGATCCCCCCCAAAATGGCAAAGGTTTCTTTTTGACTTCCCTGGCACTGCGGCGCATCAGCGAGCGTTCCCTTGCACAGGGTCCATAAAAGGATACATTTGGGCCGGCTACAAACCACCATTAGCTGATTTGGAGGAACTCTTTGAACGTATGCTGTTATTGAATGTGTCCTTTAAGGAACGCGTAGCCCGGTCATGGGGGCTGGATGGCCAACCCGTCCATGTCGAACAGGCTCCAGGTGGCTTGGTCTGGACCATTTGAAGCGATCGAATCAAATGGATTACTCTTGCGACCCATTCACCCATGATTTCCTTGAGGCCCAAGAAGAAGGTTTGAACTGTAGAGTGTGTGTGTGTATATATGTGTATGCGTATGTGTGTTGTGTGTTGTAAAGCGCGGAATTCCAGACTCGCAGTTTGCTCGTGGTATGTGTCAAACTGGGGAGTGCTTGTGGTTCGCCTTGCCAACCTGAACAGGGTACTGATGGGTCAGCACAGAATCCGCCCGGCGTGGGATCCCAGCCGCCGTCAGTCCCTCTTGAAAGGCTCCCGTTTTTTGGAGCCGCAGGAATCTGACACCCAGGGGTTGGTGGCAAAATCTGTTCAACCAGCTGGTTTTCTTGAAAGGGGAACCAAAAGAAGTGTTTGCAGAGTTGTTTTAACATGTTGAGGCAAGGGGGTATTGACCACCCCCCTGAGCCTACCCACACCACTACTCAAGCATCCCCAAACCACCCACCGTAAAGCAGCCAAACCAACCAAGCCAAAGCTGAAACCAACGTCCAATAGAAACCAACCAAGCCAAAGCTGACACCAGCGTCCAATACATGCCGAGGGTGCTGAAGACAATGCTGCAAAACAGCGCATGTGGTTAGACAACGCCGCAAATCACAGCATAGCACTGGGACTGGACACCCAAATTCCTGCAGAGCTGAATTTCTTGACCCGCTTGGAGAAAAGGGCCGAGGGAAGCGAACCTAAGGATCGGAGTCCTTGCAGAACCAAGGAACGGGACACCAGACCAGTGACCCTGTCAACATGTTGAAATTACACACACACACATGCACACATGCACATATTTCTGTTTGGATGTACATCTTCAAGCAGATGTACATAATATACATGTACAAATTACACATGCAGACACACATGCATATATGTTCACAGACACAAGACACATACATAAATAAGCACATGAATTCATACACATACAATCAGGCGAACCGGCCCAAAAGATCTCCTACTGCCTGCCACATGTCGTCCGCTTGCCGTTGGTTTTGGACCAGTGTTTGCCTTGAGTGTGCTGCATGCGGAAGCTCAAGGAAGACTTTCGCAAGGTCATCCTCGGCGCGAGGTTTGGCCAGGAAGCGCGCGGGGTACTGAGAGATACTGTGGAGGGACGAAATCCATTTCGCGCCACTCGGGAACGCCACTCGGAAACCATGGGAAACCATTGCCTGTGGGTATTTGTAGGAGAATCATCGTTCCAGGGTTTCTTAGGTGGCGCGAAATGGATTTCGTCCATCCACAGTTTGATAAGCGGCCGAAGCAGGGAGAAGTCGCAGGGGAGAGTTTGCTTCCTCGCAGGCCATCCATCCCCCTTTGGCTTCCCTTTGAAACCATCCCTCAAAGCCAACCGGGATCCTTGGAAGATGGGGTTTTCAGCGCCCGCGGTGTTTTTTTTCAGACCTGGCTTGACAAGGAGGGGCCTCGATCCTTCGATTGATTGATTCCTCGAGCCCTTGGCTCCTCGATTCTTCGATTCCTTGATTCTTCGATTCCTCGACTCCTCGATTCCTCGATTCCTCGATTTCTCGACTCTTTGATTCTTCGGTTCTTGGAGTCTTCGGCTTTTCGGTTCTTCGATTCTTCGGCTCGATTCCTCCGTTCCTCGAGTCCTCGATCCTTGTTTCTTCGGCTCCTCGATTCTCTTCGATTCTTCGTTTCTTCGATTCCTCGGTTCCTTGCTTCCTCGGTTCCCCTGTTCCTCCATTCCTCGATTCTTCGGTTCTTTCTTCGATTTCTCGATTCCTCGATTCTTCGGTTCCTTGATCCTTCGGTTGCTTGATTCCTCGGTTCCTTGGTTCCTCGACTCGATTCTTTGATTCTTGGATTCCTCGGTTTCTTCCTTCCTCGATTCCTCCGTTCCTGGTTTCTTCGACTCCTCGGTTCTTCATCGATCAGTAGCTAGATTCTTTGACTGTTTCCGCCGGGACCCTTGTCAAGCCTACCCTCGTTTTGGAGGGAAACATTGCATGACTTACGAAGCCCGCAAGTCTGCGTTGGCCTCGTATTTTAGCACATCCACCGTGCCGCCCGACCGCTGGGGTTCCGCCTTGGATGGCTTCTGGCTTCAGTGCTTGGGAGGCTTGTTTCTTCGGGGCCGGGAGTGCGGAGAGAGAAAGTTCGCGCTCACCGCGCGCGGCACGCTCGCGTTGCTTCTGCTCAAGGCCCGTTCCCCTGTTGACCTGCGCGCCTGAAATTGTTCAAGCTTTTGCTTCTACACCGTGCCCGGGTTTACTTCAGCTTCATAAGCAACGGTGGCTGGCGCCGCGAAATCTCGCCTGCGGAATCTGAGCAGCTCCTAGCAAAACAATCTGGAAACAAACCCATCCTACGGGTACAAATCTACGCCCTGTTTAGGCTTATCTAGCTTGGTTTGGGCCTTTGTTTGGCTCTGTGCGGCCTTATTTCCCGACGAAGTTCGTCGCTCAGCTCTTCACGGGCCTGGTCCTTCCGCTTCCAAGCCGAGAAGGGTAGCACCGAGGAGTGGGTCTGATGGGGACGCCGGTGCAGTAGAAAGGGGTTGCCTGCTTGTGGCAAAGCAAGGGTGCCGGAAATCGGAAACGTGCATGCTCTTCCCAAAGCATACCTTCATTTCCTCTTCGAGGTATGGGGCCCAAAGTATCTAGGGTGTCAAAATAAGGGGACGGGCCCCAGAATGGATGGTTTCCCTTTGAACCAACCACTTGTGCTTGAACTCACGCCTCACGGTTTTCATGGCACTCTTGCGAAGCAGGCGGTTCTTCGATGTCGTCGTTAAGGAACCCTGTTCACAGTTCCTTTAGCAAAGACCATGTGAGTGGGAACCAAATCAGAACATAGTTGCTGGGAAGATTTTGCTTTGTCGTCTTGGTAACTGTGTGACCAGCTTGTGTTTGGCTCTGTTTACGAGTGGGCGCATGTTCAGCACGGATGCTGGGGGGGGGGAGGTGTTTGCACTTGTTCGGGAGGATTGCAACAAATATCGGGAAAACCAGCAAAACCACAATCGTGGTAAACAGGGGACCTCAGGACATTGGGCCTGCTGCTGTTGTGTTCTTTGTTGGGTTTTCGCCAGGTTTTTGCACTTGCGGGGCCAAGAACATCGGGAAAGCCCGCAAACCACAATTGCAGATCCCATGGCCCCTTCCTCATCGAAGTGGTTTGTTGTTTCGGTCTTATCGAGGTTCTTTTGGTGTTTAGTTCTTTTCTTGCTTGTTCAGGTTTTCTCGTTTAAGGGGGAAGGCAAATTGGAAGAAACAACCAGATTGTATGTCCTTATTAGGTTCTATTTGCTTTCTATTTCAATTTCTAGTTCGCGCCCTATAATCCGTTTTGTCAAATTAATTCAGACATTTGACTTTTGATATTTCCTGCTAAACATCTACTAAAATTCAAGCACTCTATCTTCGTTGCCTAGAAACAACCAGCTTGTTTTTCCTGATTTCGTCTAGATTAGCATTAGAATCTAATTCAAACCCTAGATTCTCCTAGATACTTGGAAAGGACACCCTATGTACAATTTGATTGAGAAGAAGAATTCTAGTTGAACTGCGTAGAGGAAATCCTCTTGTCTTCCTTACTAGGTTCTAGTTAAATTGTAATGGGGATCTAACTAAGTCCTGACAAAATTCAACCAATGTCCTGTTTGGAGAGGAATTGGATTTGCTTGTCAGTATATTCTAATTGAACTCATATTTGGCAAGAATCTCTTATTTTCACCTACATTGAAATTAGCTTTCTATTTGACTTCTACTTGAGATCCTACCTGGAAGGAAGTACTAATTCTCATCGAAGACAAAAAGCTAAGTTGAATTGACTCATAAGCAAAGCCTCGCAACTTAAAGCTTGCAAACCAATTGGAACGGAATCTGTCATGGGCTTTTGCCTTAGGCTCACTCCTCTTAACAGGCTTGCAAAGTGTTTGAATCCAAATTAAATCCTACTTGGACGGGGCATCCTACTTTAAGTCTAGTTCAAATGAATATTTTCAACTTAGATCTAGTTAGAATCTGATTTAAACATAAAATCTGACGCTTGCAAGCCAATACAAATTGAAGTTGCAGTGTGTCTCTCCTTTTAAGGGCTACGCAAATCAGACGAAACGACCAGCTCGGCTTTCCCTACAGGATTCTACTGAAGTTGCAGCCGGTTTAGCCGGTTTGCTTTCTCCAGGCGTTTGGATGAGAAGAAGGAGGGGTCTCGTCGTCAATTCCTTCTTCTGTTCAACCATCGTTCTTTGCGCACAAACCAACCGATTCCCCAGGTTTGTGTGCTGAAAAGAAGGACCCCTTGAGAAGAACGGGCGTATCTTTTTTGAGGATACCCTTTTCAGGTTGGTCAAAGGGACACCAAAGGGACCAAAAGTCAGTTTTCGGGGTCAACCTATTTTGACACATACAATGGCTATTTTTCCACTGGAAAAGAAGTTTTTAAGCCATCAGAGGCACATCCCCGAAACCAGGGGTCGCTGGAATTCCCCTTCAAAGGTTGCAATTGACGGGTTGCATCGAAAAAACAACTTTCGGAGGGAACCCCTTTCCCTTGAAAGGGCCCGGAACGCCGGCCCGGAACGCCTGGTCCAACCTCAAAAAACTAATTCCAGGAACTCTTTGGGAGTGAGAATGCAGTTATGTTGCCACACCAACAGGAGAGCGCGGCGCTCGGAGATGTGTTGGGGGCCCGAACAGCTAGCTGGGGGGGGGGTGTGCTGCTGCTGGCAGGGGTGAAGGTGTTCGTTTAAAACAGCGGTTGAAATTATAATTGAAAGGGGAGCCAAAAGGAGGCTGCTGGACAGAATTTTGGTCGTTTGAACACCGAAGAGGAACCAATCAGAGAGTTAAACATCAGAGCAGTTTTGAAGGGGGAAGAAGGGGCGGGGGTGGAGGGTGGGGCTAATTAGACTGCATGGGCGTGAACGGGTTTTTAGAGACCTTCCTGTAGCTGGTTTCCAAAAAATGATCCCTAGAGATGTCTTCTCTCATATGAATGGCACCAATCCTAGACTCACAACTAGCCAAATCCAGGAGGCCCAGGGGTTGGAGCCAGCCTTTCAGGGGCGCGTTTCGGCCGGGGATGAACGTCAGTCCCATTCAGCGGTTCCTACCGGGTCAAAAGTAGCGGCAGCAATGTCGCGTCCTCAAAGTGCCGCTGGCCAGGGTCTTGTTGTAGGCAGTAATGGCAATGCCCACTTTGGGAGTCAGACGGGCAGAAGTGTAAAGCGTCACAGGGTTTCCCAGTAGTGCCCTTTTACCCATTTTTTGGGGAGAGTTCCCCTACTAAAATGGAGTACAGCAAAAAGGGTACCCTTATTCTAGCCTCTCTACTGGAGAACCTAGACAAAGTCAATAGCTCAAGTCGCCACAGGCACTTTGGTGAACAGCTTGACCTCTAGGATGTGTCGCCTATCTTGGAACCTGGGACTTGCTCCAATGAGAATGTGCTGGGGACCAGCATGCTAGGTCCCATCGCCCCCCCCAGTGCATTAGGACCTTCACCTCGCCGACTCCATTGCCTCGTAGGAAAACCGAAGCAAGTCTTGGGAGGCTCCCCGATTTACATTGGGGGATAAGAAACCAACAGCAGCATTGTAAATAAATGAATAAATAAATAAATATATATATATACACATATATTTAAACAAACACATAATAATAACAATAATAATAATGATTAATAGTAATAATAATGAAAAAAAACAAACGCACACACAGACAACAGGGAAGGCGAAACATCCCTCATCCAACCAAAGGCACCGAAGTTCCAATCGTTTCACGCGACCGTTTGCTCGAGGCTTGAGGTGGCCCAGCGAACATTTTTTTTTGTTTTACACATATGAGGCGTGGCGGAAAAGTAAAGAGCCAGGGCAAGCCGCAGGTTTTAAGTCTTTGGTTCCATGTAAGGTGCCAGGTTGGTACATGTATTTGAGCCACAGCCATAGTTCTTTGGGTGGTTTCAGTGGCCAGTCTGGAGTGAGTTTCTTTTTGTGGACATGTGGGGAGCCCATCAAATGAGCTCTTTACATGGTTCTGGGTCGACCATTTTAGTACCGGGTTTTGACCCCCCCCCCCCCCCGGCTCCCCAGCTGCCCCGCTCCGTGAAGGCGCGCGGCCTCCAGCGGCAGCGGCTCGGCGGCCTTTTGCGGCCTGCGGCACAGCAAGGCACCCGCGTTGCGCGTCGCGCGCGAGCGCAACGAGCGCGGACAAAGCCAAAACCCCTCGAGGAAACCGGTGGATGCCCCAAAAAGTTGCAAGGGAACACTGGGGTCAGTAGTTTGACGGTTTGTGAGGGTTATCAACGTCAGAAAAAAAGGGGGCCTTCTGTTTCCCTTTATCCCACTTGGGTGACTTTGACCAGGGTAAAATACTGAGGCCAACACCGCACTGGAAATTCTAACCTGGGGGCCTCCCGGAGCTTCTAACCTGCCGCGAGTCTGGCTGCTCAGTCGAAGAAATCGGAAGACCATGAGCTCGAGTGTGCCTTTGGGCCAGAGCATGATGCTATTCCGCAGGTGCGCCAAGGTTTGGAGGCGGAGCAAAGCTACAAAAATAGCGGATCTGCGCGAGGAAATCCTCACCACATCCGTTGAGAAAACTCAAGTATTCCCAGAGCTCCAGTGAGTGGCAAATCCAGTTGTCATTTTTTTGGAAGTGGAGCCCTGATGGAGTCATCTGCAAAACACAGAGTTGCCCCCTTAAACAGTCTGAACCCAGAATTGCGTAAGCGAAGAGTGCTCATTTTGGGAAGCGCGTGTGTTTGCCTTGCAATGTTCTCACAAATCCTGCTCAGCTGGCAAACTTTAAACATTGTGTTGACATGTTTCTGTATCAACTTGACAAAGACCCAACAAGTTCAGACCGGCCAGTGAAAACAGCAGGCACCCCCCAATGAATCCGACAGGTTGATTTATCCGGGGGTATCCTTACAGGACGCTTGACAAAACTTAGCACCCCTTTTGTGCCAAAGTTCAAGGCGAGCGAAGAAACGGCATTTTGGAAGGTGGATGCCGGGTTTGCTGCGATAGGGTCTGTGGCAATATTTCCTTTGTGTTGATGTAAAACATGTCCCTTGTCCTGTGGTTTTGAATGAATTTCTGTTGGCTGGGGTGATGTTCAAAGGAGGCATGTAAGGGACCCTCACGTCTGGCGAAGGTGGCTCGATGCAAACTTGACTGCCGTTTCCTCACAACTCTCTTGGCTGCCATGTCGCTTTGTAGCAGGGTTGCAGCAATGGGTCGCTAACGTCCTCTTTAAATTTCAACATAGTCATTTGGACGGCCTTCCACTGCCTTTAATGTTTGCCGTCTGTCTCTCCCGCAAACCATGGCCATGGCAAGCCTTATGCTTTGTGTTGTAAGGCTATTCAGGCTTACAGGGCTTGCTAAGGCTTGGGCACTGAGTTAGCAGATCCAATGCTGCTGGCTAAGTCCCAGTTGTCCTCATTCTGCGGATTCTTTCAACCAAAGGAAGCGCGTGAAGGACTTTTCTGCTTGCAGTTTCTGGCAATGGTCATGGATCCTGTGCGGACGTCAGGAGGCATTCCTTCGAGTTTCCTTTTGCACAACCCAGATGGCGCTCAGCGCCCGGGGGAGCTCAGTGGATGCGTAGACAGCTTGCTGGTTTTAGATGGCCGGTGTAAGGGTTTCTACAGGGAGCCATTACTTGAAGGGGCGCTCGGGGACTTCGTAAGCGTTTAGTAAGCCTGGTAAGATAGCCCACACGGAGACTTGCAACCATCATAAGTGGGTTATATATATATATATATATTTATCCAGGCTTACGAACCACTTACCTGAAGCCCGCCCCTTTTTTTTGTTTGCCCCAAAGGAGTTTGGCAGCACGAGGTGTATGGCTCGCCGCTCGCTGGTTTCTTCAGGCGCTCTTGCTCTTTCTCCCGCCGAAGCCTGGATCCGAGGCCGGGGCCGAAAAAGGAAGAGCTGGAAAGACAGGTGCGTGTGAGAGAGAGTGTGTGTGTGTTTTTTGAGGGTACCTTGTTTTGGGTGGTTTTAAAGGGGCGCCAGAAGGAAAATCATTTGCTTTGGGGTCTCCAGTAATTTTGGGCCCTTAGAAATTTGTTGCCATAGCCTCAGTTGCAAAAAAAAAGCTTTTGGACCTTTTGGTTTTACAATGGTTGGTCAGAGGCTGCCAGGAGGGCGGCTCCCACTGGAGCACTTGGTTTTCCAATTCTGCAACCTGGGTGTGTCTCTTCTTGGGAGGGAGCCTCCAAAACGGTGCATTTCACCCTCAGCTCCGAGGCTGCGCAGGACTGCCTGATCGTCCGGGCCCCGGCCCAGCAAAACTGCGCATCTCTGGGCTCAGCATGCCACAGCGAACAGCGGCAACCCCCCACATAGTTTTTTTTTTTGGGGTTGCTTTCGAAAAATAGATGGCGATTCCTGGTTTACCTGGTGGTGCAAGATCATCTAGCAGGGAAACCCATCTATTTCCCCCAAAAGAACACCTATGCCCCTAGACACTTAGGCTTGGGGCCAGGATTTTTTTTCCCCAAAAAACACCTATGCTGGTGGGTTTCCTTCTCGGCACGGCCTTCGAAGCGCCCGCCTCCTTTGGCGCCCCGCTCCCTCCTCCCCCCCCTTTTTTCTCGGGGGGTTTACAGGAAAACCCACAAGGCAAGCGGGGATCCCGAACCAAAGACACAGCCATGTGATGTGAACCTCGGATTCCAGAGCGCTCAAGCCTCATCAGAGGCAACCCCTCCCTCGCCACTTGTCGTTTTAGCACCCCCTTATAACAAGATTAACCCCACATTCAAGGGGATCACCCAGCATCAAAAAGCAAAAGGGAAGACCAAAACATGAGCCCGCCCGTTTGGGTGCCTCCAATGTGTATATATATATATATATGCATACATACATATGCTCGCCCCCCGCATGGACCTGGTTTTGCTGCCATTTGGGAAAGCAAATCTAGAATCTCAAAGTTTGTATTATTGAAATTTCCAATTGTGGGTCCCCAAAGCCTGATAATTTGGAGCCCGGAGTCCTCCATAATGTTCCAAGATGATACCCTTTCCAAATAGGATTTTACTTCAACTAAAATTGGAACTTTCAATATAGTATGGTAAGGATATAGTTTTCAAACATGGGTTTATGTTCAATTACAGCTTTAAATAAGCAAATCCTTTCCAAACAGGAGCTACATGAAAATGTAAATATTGTTTCGGGTAAACTCCGACTAATCTTTAACAACATAGGTTAGATAGGAGTTGATTCCCAAATATATACTAAGTGTTAAACATAATCTAATACGAACACAATTCAATTGGCTTTTGACAATCATCTACAAGGAAATTCAAAGTACGATTTGTGGTGTTTACATTCTGGCCCTTTTGTAGCATAAGAAAGGTCCGACATCTAACTTGTGAGACCGTGTTCCAAAGGGACGTTTCAACGGAAGAGAGGTTCAAATTCTAAAACTGTCTCGAACAGGGATTCTAGCTAGATCAGTTGTATTTAAAGTTCTATTTGCACAGGAAACAAAACTCATTCTATCTCAAAAGGTGGAGGTAGTGCAGGAGCAAATGTGGACAGGTATTTCAAGAGGGAGGGGGGGGGGGACGGTGTGTGAACATACATACATATGTGTATCTATATTTACACATACATACACACATATATAGTACCCCTAATGATCCTGCACCTCTTCATACAATAC
Organism: Effrenium voratum; assembly: GCA_963377175.1. Lineage (NCBI taxonomy): Eukaryota > Dinophyceae > Suessiales > Symbiodiniaceae > Effrenium > Effrenium voratum. The sequence continues at coordinate 739,567 of CAUJNA010002724.1, read as the reverse complement.
TGGAAAATACATTGTTTTGGAGCATTACACCTACCTTTGTTTACCTCCTTGGAAACGGGTCATCATGAGCATAGCTGACATGAAGCTCACCAAAAGCACTTGAAAGTTTGTCTAACCAATAACTTGAAAGTTTCCGCTGGATCGCTAAGCATTTGAAAGATTTTACCACTCGATGGAAGATTCAAGATTGAAGCTTACACAGAAAACTTTCCTGAGAATCGTCAATCCTGGCCAAGCCCAAACAACGTTCAAGTTCTTCTAACACTTGAACGTGCTTTACCACTGGATTGTAGGATTCAATATTGAGGAGTGCACAAGCGACAACTTTCCTGAGAATCATCCTTCCTGGTCAACCCCTAAGCATGTTCAAGTTGTTCTATCACCTCGAACGTATTCTACCACTGCATTGAAGATTCGAGTTTGATAAAATTCACGGAAAACTTTTCCGAGAATCCTATTGAACACCGAGCGTATTGGGACCACCCTTTTTTAAATAACAATATATGGGATTCAAGATTCAAGATTCCCAGAACATATTTTCTCAGATTCTTGAATCTTGAATCTTGAATCCAGACATTAAAAAAAAAAAACACAAAAAAAAACACAAAAAACAAACAATCTGAGCTGTTCTTGCACTCTTGGATGCATTCAAACTCTTCCAGATTGCAGATGCTGATGTCATTGCTTTTATCACATTTGTATGCATGCATATCCTATATACAGCACGCCCCTAATTTTGACAAAATCCAAGAAGCAAAACAAAACATACAACACTGAAAAGTACAGGTCAAACGCGCCAAACCAGGGTCCACGGGGGGGGGGGGTACCATAAATATACAATATGCATGTGCTTTTCCCCTTGGTGTCCCTTCAAAGCCGCCACCGGAACCGGCTCACTCCAAAGGCCCAGGATGGCGCGACAGCCCTGGATGACCAGCTGATGAAGGAGACAGGCGCGGGCGCGGCGAAGGGGGTGGTCAAGGTGTTGAAATGGGGAGAGATCCGCAGGAAACAACCAGCTTGTTTTGGTTGTTGGATGTTTCTTCTTTGAATGTTTGCTTTGTCTCTTCGTTGGCCCTTTGTTTTCCTCTTTTTTTTTTGGCTTGTTTGTTTGTATGGTGCTTTCTTTGTTTTGCTTGTTTGATGTTTTGTTTGCGTTGTGAAAGGCGTTTTTCTGCGTTTCTTGATGTCGTTTGTTGGTTTCAATTGGACGGGGAGCTCTCCAAAAACCAGTTCTACCGGCTGGAGGACAACAACCGAAGACATGCAACTTCGGCCATGAAGTAGATGGAACTCAGTTCAGCTGGGTGGTATGTCGCCCAAATGTTTGGGACTTTGCCCACCTCTTCCTTCTTTTCTTGGAGGTGGTTCCTTCTCGCGGGGGAGGGCAACTTTCGGAATTCTCCGGCCAAAAGGCCAGAAGAATAACCCGGATGTTCGTGACTTTCCCAAAGAGAAGCCAAAAGGAGTTTGAGAATAAACCTGTGTCTTTTCCAAAAACGAACCCAACAGAAAATGAGAACATTGCACTGTTCCAGACCCGCTCTTTACGGGCAACTCTAGCCTTGCCCCCCATTCCGCTTAGGGACCGTTCTGAGGAGATGTGGCCAAAATGTTCAATCAGGTTTCTTAGAGCCACTCAGAGAACACCTCCTCTATCAATCAACCAGGGGTTTATTTAATGTCTATTTTGGTAGTAGATAGAGAGTTTGGACTCTTTATATCCAATCCACTCAGGAAGTGAGGAATCGGGGTCAACCCCCTCCCTCCCCAACCCTCAAACTCCCCTCAGTTCCCGCCCAACCCTCATCCCTCAACCCTCAACCCATCCCCTCAACCCTTAACTTGCAACCCCCCAAGACTCGACTCAATCTTGGGGTTATTTCAATCCCCCCCCCAACCCCGCCACCCCCTTTTTCTCCCCAACCCTCCTACTTCCTCCCCCCCCCAAACCCACCCACCCCAAAAACACGCAAACCTCCCAACCTCAGCAGTGGTGCACCACTCTGCGTGGCTCGCTCGCTCGGGTTTCCCGCACGCCAGGGGAGCCCGAAGTGATGACGCTGCAACCGCCGAAGTCCAAGCTCTGAGTTGCTCCGGCGGATGCCTCGACCCGGGAAAATTCAGGGGCCCCCACGCGTCCCTCGGTAAACATCAGCCTTGGCCTTGGCTGTGAGTGTTTTTCTTGGTGGGGGTGATGCTTTAAGGGGAACTGTAGCCGAAACTGGCGCACCCAGATTGTGATGGAATCTCCCCTTTAAAATAGTGGTTCTTTTATGCCCACAGAAGTGTGGCGTCTACCAACGGGTTTCCTAAGCCCATATATAAGGGGCATAAGGGGCATAAGGGGCTAACAAACTCGAATGTGGTTTTGGGGGTGCTAAACACATCAACTTGAGTCATTGTCATAGTAGAAAACGGCGAGCAATTATTTAGCCCCCTAATATGGTTGGTTTGGGCAGCAATGTCCATTTCGACTGGGCCTGACAGCCATCAGGATTTTGACCATGATACGTATAAGGGTTGGTAAGGCAACCGTAACCTGCAGAGAAAAAAACACACAACACGACACATGTAGTGGTAGCCTGTTGTTTGTTTGGCAGCTTTTTGCATTTTGGTGGGGATGCTCATCACCCCCTTGGTTTGGGTTCTAGACAACCATGCGGAGAAGAATTCCAAGCAAGTCACAATCCAGCCCTTAGGGTTTAGGCTGCTGTAGCCGCGATTGGCAAAATTACTCGTTACTCCTCGTCCTTCTAAATCAAGGTCCCTTGCAGTCAAAAGGACCCTGCTCTTTGGTACGCCGCTATCTCCTTTCCAGCGAATCAATTGGTGGGGATTGCCGCTCCGCTGCTCCGCGTAGTTTGGGTCGGCCGGGCCTTTGCCCGGCCGCTGCCATGGGGTCCGGGCTTCGGACGGACAGCCAAGCCCAAAGGCGACTAGTGCAAGTTGCAGAAGTTGCAAGAGGCTTTGCTTTCATGGGATGTTTTTCCTTTGTTTTTGTTGATGGTTCTTTTAAATTCTTTCGTTTTTTCTGTTTGGGGCGGGTGGTCATTGATTTAGGGTGTTTTCTCTTGCTTGTCTGCGGGGAAGTGGTTTGGTGGTGGCAAAGAGAGAGAGAGGTTCAGCTTTAAGATTCGCAGCTGAAGATTCGGCTTTTGAGTGGTAAATCTTAGAGTCCCAAAAACATTGGACATGGTTACTTGCTTTAGCGGCAGTGAAATCAGAGATGAACACTTCAAGTGCTCAAAACCGAGGGCTTTTGGACAAGTTGGGCTATGCACTTTCCACGTCTCGAAAGACTTTGAGAGCAACACCAAACAAATCTCTGAGACAATTGTGTTAAGGACAGATTGAGGGACACAAACTGTGGGGTTTCCCTTTGTTTTGAGACAGGCCCAGATGGGTGTGTGTTGTTTTGAGGGTGCCCTTTTTCGGGTTTGCTTGTTTCAAAGGGACAACCACCGCTTTAGGGCACATTTTAGGTCACCCGTCCCCATTTTGAGAACCCAAACCTGTGCTTTTGCGGGGTACCGCATGAATCAGCTTCCCTGCATGGTGGTTTTGGTGGTTGCTCCCACTTACCCTTTACAAGGGGTTGAACTCCCACCAATCCAAACCACCAATTTCGGGAATTGACGCCAAAAAGTCGATTCCCCGTTTGGACCCCCAAGAAGTGATTCACACAAGAGCAGTTCCCTCGTGTGATTTTCTTTTTCGTCTCCATCCACCTTTCAATGATCCCTTTTGGTACCCTCCCTCCAACAATCATGCACGCTGACAATCGGGGTTTGGAATACTACTTTCCTTTTGGGGACCCAAACGCGTCCACTGCCGTTCTTGGAAAGGGTCGTCCTTTGTCCAAGACCAACCCCGTGTCCTCCCCGGGGTCCCCGATGTTTTCGCGCAGCCGAAGTGCCTTCCGTCGGCCGCGCAGTGCTTTGCAGCCTCCGTTGGCTGGATTTTCGCGGAGAGCCGCAAAAGGACTAGGTCCCCCAGTGCCCTTTTACCAACCTTTTTGGGTGAGGGTTCCCCTAAAATGGACTACAGCAAAAAGTTGGTACCCTTATTCTAACCTCTCTACTCAAAAAAGCCTACAGCAGGGAGGGGCCCGACTTCACAACAGGAACACCTGGGAGAGCAGCAAAGAAGCTCACTGCGCAGTTTGCAGACGGAGCCCAGTTCCTTAGGGTCCCAACAGTATATGGCTTGTTGTTTGAGCCCCAGAAAACACGAATCCCACCCTGAGTTTCTGGGCTTTAAACTTTTTGGACAGATCCACTTGAATGGAAGTGAGTTGGAGAGGACCCCAGGAAGGGGTGTTGCAGAATGGGTGCAAGCCACTCATTTAGTTTTATTATTTATTTGTTTGTTTATTTATTTGTTTGCTTATTTATTTATCTGTTTGTTTATTTATCTATTTGTTTATTTGTTTATTTATTTATTTATTTATTTATTTGTTTATTTATTTATTTGTTTATTTATCTATTTGTTTATTTATTCATTTCTTTCTTTCTTTCTTTCTTTATTTATTTATTTGTTTGTTTGTTTGTTTGTTTATTTATTTGTTTATTGATCTATTTGTTTATTTGTTTATTTATTTGTTTATTTGTTTATCTATCTATTTGTTTATTTATTTATTTAGTTATTTATTTATTTGTTTATTTATCTATTTGTTTATTTATTCATTTCTTTCTTTATTTCTTTCTTTCTTTCTTTCTTTCTTTCTTTCTTTCTTTCTTTCTTTATTATTTATTTGTTTGTTTGTTTGTTTATTTATTTACTTATTGATTTATTTATTTATTTGTTGCGCGATTTAATTGTTTCATTCATGTAGTCATTTGCTTTCAGAAGTATGGATTTTGGTGAGTAGAACATGACGAGCGTGAAAGCAGTGTTGACCCCAAACCCCAACTTAGATGTCACTCGGGCACATGGAATATTGACGTATATGTCATATGGACATTGCCCAAGACAACCGCACCACCGACGACATCCTCTGCAGGCATCCCCGCAAGACACCCGTGGAACACCCAACATAACGTTTTAAACGGGTTGGCTTCGTGGCTTCTTCTTGAAATACTGAGCAACGGGCTCCATGCTGTGGATGAACGAAATCCTGCACCACTTTGAAGCCATGGTAAGCCATTGTTTGCTGGTATTTACGGGAGAATCATCATTCCAGGGTGTCTTGAGTGGTGCAGGATTTCGTCCATCCACAGTATTTCGAGAAACTTCCTATACTTTGGGGAGTTGCCAATATGTCCGGAGGACTCCGGGGTCCGGGGTTCTCGAACTTCCCCCATGAAAACCAGTCAGATTTGTGCCGGACCCGTGGGTGCAAATCCTTTTGTCTTCTTGTAATTTGGAAAGGTGGGACGATTGGAGGTGGGAAAGAGCGAGAGAAGCGAGTGGAACCATCATGCCACACTCACCTATCTCTCCCTTCCCTAACTCGCTCTTGGTGGAACAAAAGAGTGCCCTTTCAATAGAAGTCCACAACATAAATTTGGGTCCATGCCTTAGCACGGCGACTCAAGGCTTTGGGGCTGGGCTCATAGGCGGCCAAGCACATTTCATTCCCTGGGGAGAGGTTGATCCCAGAGGTGTTTTTTTTTTGGTTGTTTTGGCGGAAAAATAGATGGGTTTCGATTCCTGGTTCACCTGGTGGTGCAAGATCATCTAGCAGGGAAATCCATCTATTTCCCCTAAAAGAACACCTATGGTTGATCCCCTATTCCGTCACCGACAAAAAAGGATTCTCTGCGTTGGTTGTTGCGAGTTTTCTAGGGGTACCTTCCATATCCATTCTTTCCAGGGATCCTTCTTTCTAGAAAACCTCCAATCCCAGGGAAAACGGCTGGATTTTGAAAAGAACGATGGTTGAAAAAGAATGGACAAGGAATCAAGCCCTAGTTTCTGAGAAGGATGGTAGCTCAGCAGGTTCGCGCCCATGCCAGAGCTGAGCCAGATCCCTTTGCTCGAACGCGGGGCAAAGGACCCGCCGGCGACTGAGCTCGAATGAAGCGTGGCTCAACGATTCCAAAGACGACATGAAGCATGAAAGACCACAACAAGAAACACAGACAACCTATATGACTCAAACACAACACCAAAGCCGGAAGATACAATCATTGACAACAGCTACAAGCAAATGAGGAGCCTACGCAAGTGTCCAGCCACAAGCTAGTCAGTCAGGCATTGGGGATGTACGACCCGCGTCCCTGTTAAGGACCCGGCCAATATTTTCAATTTTGCCTATGAGAGTAAAGGAGATCCCATTGTGCGCACTCACCAAATGTCCGATTAATTTTTGGATTAGGTTGACAGCTCACATGGGAAGCTGCAGATCGGTGGGAATGCATGGTTCAGAGACCCCCCTCAAGAGGGGTGCATAGGATTCGCCAGTTGACCCCCTTGCAACTTTCTTTGTCAAGGTTGTCAAGAGGCAAGCCGCGGTTCCAGAGCGGTTCTAAAGCTGCCCACCCGCCCTCTGTGGTCCAAGCGACCCTATGGTGGGATGAGCGCGCCTCGTTCCAACGCTGGAGCCGAAGCGGAAGCGGAGGCGCGAGGTGGGCTTCCCAGTTTCCTTGTTGGGGTGTGTCTGTCCTTGACCTTGTTTTGTCGCTTTAAAGGGGACCCCCCCCAAGCTCATGACTCCGTCGATCCAAGAAAACCCTTTTAATGAGGTGGGGGGGGTGGTTCGACATGCACCGAACTCCAGGTTGGGGTCCGATTCAGATCGGCTTCCTTCCGGTGCCCTTTAGCCCTGCTCGACATTGGAGCAGCTCTCATGCGACCTTCGAGACTTTTGGACTTAGGGTTTCTCCACCAGAAAGCGACTTCCGTCCTTGTTTTAGGAATCGGACCCCCACGGTTCCCTCTGGTTTTCCTTCAGCACCCACAAAAAGAAGGGGTGGCCTCAAACAAAAGGAGCCCCACTTTCTTTCTGCGGGGGTCAGAATAAGTACCAAACCATATTTCGTCAAGCCAAAAGCTGAACCGTTTCTTTCCAGGTTTTTCAGGGGCAAGTGAGGCTAGTGTGTGAAGTGTGTTTGAACAAGCAGTTGGGAAAGGCCGATCCTGATTTTTCGTGGGACACCATTGCAGGCACAAGAACTCCTTGGAACCCAACGCAAGAATCCAGTGAGTTGGAGCAGTAGTCTTTTTTGTTTAATGTGGTCTTCTTTATCAGAAGATGCCCTGAAAAAACGGATCCATATTTGTTTTTTTTTCCCGGCGGATTCACAGGCGGCGTTGCACCCCAAAAGCGGCATCCGGATTGATGGAAAATGAGAAATCACCCGGAAAACTGCGAGTTTCGTACTTCATCTTGGGCTCGGAAACTTGAGGCTCCCCAGCCCCCCGCTCAGACGTTTTTCGACCTTTCGGGGGCTCTGGTTTGGTCGATTTTCCTTACAAAGGCCGAAGGTTCCATGGCAGGTTCCATGGCAACGTGGACAGGAGGGTACCATGGGCAGACATACCTGGACCCTCAAACCCATACAAAATGGAACTAGCCCATGTTGGGTTGCAAGAACCGCATGCTACCTCGTGTTTCTCTCGTTGCACATCCCGCACAAAGCTTCACCCACCCAAACGCCTGGAGCTTGGGAGGCGCCGCCGCGCCGGACTCAGGACACGAGAGATCCGATCCCAGGCCAGTGAAGTCCCCGTTGCCCACGGGTTTTCGCTGATTTCCCTCAGGGAAGCTCCGAAAGCGGGGATCGTATTGCCAAAAACTGGAGGTCACGGAAACATCCGGAAGTGATTCAACTCACAATTGGGACACCACCTATTGATTTAATCTTGACTGTTTGCCTGGATCTTTGACCTTGACCTTTTTGGTTGAACATGTTTTTTTTCCCACCCCCACTATCCGGGGGGTCAAGCCACCATGAAATCAAAGGGGGTTAATATAACCACCATTAGTTAACGACGGAATTGCATCATCCAAAGTGGGTCGACGGTTCTTTTGATGGGGGTTGACCCCTAGGATTCAACTCAAAACATATTATGTTTTTCCTCAGGGTCACAGCCACCAAGAAACAGGGGCTTTCTTGGAGGCAGATTTCAACCTTACCTTTGCGTCCATCAACTATCAACGGGTGAGTTTTTACCTTGGGATCGGGGTCACGTTTAAAGAAGGAAGATAGGGGCCCCGAGCAAAATAGGTTTTTCTGTGCACCCCAAAACTTCAGTGAGCAGTTGCCGCGAAGGAATTTGGCTTTGTTGTCGCAAAATAAGAATCGGACCCCCCGATTTGGGGCGGTCTCCTTTTGGTTTCCCTTCAAAAACACCCAAACAAGTCAACACCCGAATAGAGCAGTTGTCCTTAGACTACTTTCCTCAAACTTCAGCGTAAAGCCGATGCGAATTGCACGGATGTTGTCACCTAATCTCACTTGTTCAAAGCCGACCTTTGAACCTTTTGGTTTTCCCTTGGTCCACTTTTAGTAAAGGTCCCAAAAGCCCTTGATCACCTTGATCACCGTATATTTCCAGGGCCTTAAGGGGCAACGGAGTAATAAGAGGACACCCAACGGGTTACTCACTTTTAGCTTTAGCATTTTTGTGGTGTTTCGTGGTAGTTTCCAAACCTTTTAGCGGGGGATCTGAGGGCAGCCCAAATTGACCAGCGTTTGGCGCCTCCAACTTGGGCCCCCGGAGAGTCTCACAGGAGCTCCAGCGGCAGCAGCTGCGGCGCCGGGTGGATGCGGCTGCCGGAGACCAGGGACCAGGGCCATTTGGGTGGCGGGTGGTTGTTTCGTTCTGTTTCGCGTTTTTTGTTTGGTTTTGTTTGTTAAGCTGCTTTTTTTTTTTAAAGTTTGTTAGGTTTTTCTGTTTGTCTCGTTTTGCTAGCGTTGTTTGTTTGTTCGTGTTTTTTTTGTCGTTCAGCTTCCGGACAATGTTTAGGGGCGGTTTCCCATTCACCGTCAGCAAGAACAAGGGGTTCAAATCCTGGTTTGTTTGTTTCATGCTCATGTTCACAAAACATGGGGCCAGAATTCATGCTACTGATCTTGGTCCAGTGCAAAGGCAGTAGAGTAACGCTCGGGATGGGGAGTGGAACGCACACGGATCGCATGTACTTCATGCAGCCCGTTGAGGGTCACATTTGAGCCAACTTGGGTTTCCGAGCCATGCCCCTTTTCGGGTGTTTTTAAAGGTGGCGATTGTTTCAATGGGAAACCACTCGTCAACTGATCAACAGGGTCCACCCAAGTACTTGGGATCCGAAGAATTCTCTCCGAAACAAGAGCAAGCTCATCTAAAAGTGGCAACCAAAAAGGTGATGTTTACCCGCCAACCATCATGGAGGCGGATAAGGGGCTTCCCAAAAGGAAAGTCGTCTCCCCAAAAAGCCCACCGGAGGGAGGGAACCTGGCTCGTGCCCGAACTCTTCAATTTGGTGTCGTTTTTTGGACCCCCCTTAACCAAAAAAAAACAGAAGGGGTCGTCATGGGGGCTGAGTTTTTTCAGATTCCTGGGGGCTGAGTTTTTCAGATTCCTGGCGGCTGAGTTTTCTCAGAAAAAAAAAAAAACAAAAACACAAAAAAAAAACAAAAAAAAACACAGCCCATCATCTGCATCTGCTAGTTCAGGGCCATGGGTCTGTTTTTTTTTTTGGTGCCTTTGCTCATAAACACCAAGAAAACCAAAAAAACACACAGCCCATCATCTGAAGACAATACTTTGTTGATGCTTTCTTGATGCAAGCTTCTTGATGCAAGACATCAATAATATGATGAGGTGTGTATCAACAGAACATAAGCCTCTTCCAAGATATTCTGCAGGTAACTCCAGGTAACTGGAGATAATTTATCTCATCTCTCATTTCATCTTCTGCAGGTAACATCTCATCACAAGCAATTGCTTGTGGCTTGTGTCTACTTGAATCTATTCTGAACAGCTTTACTGTTGCAAGAGCTCTTCAGCAACACGAATAGCTGCAGAGAACTTATTCCAAAGCTCTTATTCCAAAGCTGAACAGCTTTATGCAGAGAATGTTATTTGCATCTGCAGATATCGTTGCAGGTGCTCATCTTTGCATCTTGTGCTTCTTGAGCTCAAGCAACTAGATTGGAGCTGTGCTCCAATTGCTCCAGCTCATTTTGCGATAAATATGTTTGTGTTAGCTGTCTTTTCTCAAGAGCATGGGCAGAGCCCATGCGTATATTGAAATATTGAACATCCAACTGTAAAAAGAGCTGAGTCTTGCAGCTGGAAGGTGCATAGATCAGCGATATCTTACGTTTCTTATGATTTCATATGCATGGCAAGCTGTGCTTGCCATACTTACGTGTTTCAGAGTTGCAACACAACAATAATATTTGTCCCAAACATACATCTGCTTTCACCCCCAGTAGTGCCCTTTTACCCTTTTTTGGGGGAGGGTTCCCTACTAAAATAGACCACAGAAAACATGGTACCCTTATTCTGTCCTCTCTACTGGAGGACCTAGTATACATATATATATATATGTATATATTTACATATTTATATACATGCGTGCATGCATTGGACTCAACATGTCCAAGGTGAAGACCATGATGGAGGGCTATGTGGCCACAGTGGAGGCTTCCAAGGCCGTGAAGCTCGCTCGATGGCGATTCCTGGTTGACCTGGTTGTTTTTTCATCGACCGGGGCCTGGGTCTGGGTGTGGGGGGGGGGGGGGCAAGTTTTGGGAGCTCTTTTTCTATCGCGTTTCAGGGATCCCTAGTCTCCCGGTGAACCACACCAGATAGGATAGCCTCCAACAATTATGCCCATACTTGCCAACAGCTCGGGCGATTTGGGACACAAAGCCTGCGCTGATATTTTGGGGGTGCTTTTTTGTTGTTGAAGAAACGCGTTTTTGGTTACTGAAAAACAACCCACTATTTTCGTGGCTCAAAAAAAGATACACACATGTTGTGCTTCTCGCAAGGGAAACCAAAAGCATAGCAACCGATAGGGTGTGCCCACCGTTCTGCCGCGCCTGCCTTATGGGCATCCATTGTAATTCATTTTGCCTTGCCATTCATCGCCAATCCATTTTAGGGACTTGTCTTGGTCAATCCTCTCAGGGAGTGCGAAGAGGAATCAAACACTGGAGAAAAGGAATTAGCCTCCAAGGCGCCAAACAATAATGCACATTCCCTGAAGATCTTGACGAGTTGGTTTTAACGTGCCCCAACCCCCGCTCATGGGTCCATTCGGGTTGGGTCGTTTCAACCAGCAAATGAGGTGGGCTGCTTACCTGGTTGAACCATTCTACGGCCATATACCCACCGAACGGCTTCAAGGGGAGACCCTGCAGAGCTCCCTGGAGCTGGTTTCTTGGATCGACCATTCACTCGTTCCCGTTTGGCCATGAATTTGAATACCGAACCACCTCAAAAGTGATTGGTGGACATGAATCCCCACCTAAATGATGTGCACCAAAGGGTCCTGTATTAAAATTCATAGCCATTTGATGTTCCGCCTTGAGGCAGCCGTGGATGGTGGCGAATTCCATTTCGCACCACCCTTCACAAACCATGGCTGAAACCGTCACATGTGTCGGTATCTTCCATTTGCTTAAGAATATGGTTTACTTCCCCTGGTTGGAAAGGGGATCTATCACTACGAGAAATATGTTTATTTTTTCTAGGGAGCTTGAGCACATGGAAGGTATTTACCATACGATTCCAGGAAGGTGGTGCGAACAGATTTCGTCCATGCACAGTAAGTGTCCTTCTTGCTTAGTTTGGTTGAACATAGCGGGCCCTGGTTGAAACATCTACCGAACGGGCCATCGATTTTCCGTATCCGCCGGTGTGTTTTTCTTTGGGGCCAGGTCACAGGGGACACCGAGCGCGCCGTGAACAGCTACGTGCAGTGCAGCTACCTCGCTGCCGGGAACCAAGCCATGCCTCGGGATGCCGCGACCAGCTTGGGATTTGGATCTTCTGGTGGACATCATCTGTGGATTTATGTAGAAGCGCTTTTGAGATGGTTCACTAATTGAAACTATACATGGGTATCTGTCAAAAGGAAATGGAGGGCGGTTTCCCTTTGGTTTCCCTTTTAAGCCAGCCCCAATAGAAAGGGGAGCCCTCAAAGGAATCACACGTAGCAACCAAAATTTTCACTTTGCAGCTTTTGGGTGTTTCAAGGGCAATATTGGGATCCAGATCTCCAGCTCGCGGTGAATCTGGAGGTTCCTTAAAACTTCCAAGTTCGGATGCAACTAGACGCCACAGGCAAAAAGTGTTTACGCGGGTCCTTTTTCCACCCCCTTTGGATATCCCCTCCAAATCACCTTCGTTTGCGGTCCAACTCCACTCAAGCTGGAAGCCCAAAAGAAGGGTTCCCCTTTTCTCTTTCTGTTTCCGGCTCCTTAGCTTAGCTGTTTTGAGTTGGTTTAGTCGTAGTTTCCAACAAAAAACCCTACCAAAACGCAGTCACTGCTTCTTCTTCTTCTTCGCGGCTCCCGGAGAAACTTAAAGAATCGATAGAAGTACTCGGCAAAGTCAAAGTTTGGCACGGCCCTCCGTCCGAATCCCTCGCGGGTCCTTGCCCTGTGCCCTGAAAAAATATATACATATATATATATATATATCCTATTTTCAAAACACAAATAGCAGGAAACAAAAGCAAGCTGGAAAAGGAAAAAAAACGGGGGGAAGAAAAAAACAACGGGCTGCCGAACGCGTCGTTGACCCCGTGGCCCACGAGCCACGGATCGAGACGAGACGCAGCCGAGGCCATGGCGCGGGCCGCGGAGGAGTTGGTTCGCCTGGCGGGGGAGCCCAGCGGAGATCGGGGCCAGGCGGTGCCGCACGAATCCGCCGTTGTCCCCCCCCCCTCCAGGTTTTTCGAGCTTTGGGAGGGGCTTTTTTGCTAAAAGGACCACATTTTTGGAGGGCTTGTTGCCTTAAAAACATGATTTTGGAGGGTTTGGAGCGGTTTTCCAAGGGTTCCTTTAAACACACATTTGTTGCAGGGTTTTTCCCTGTAACAAAACACATTTTGCGGAGGGGGGTTCCTTTAAACAAACATTTGTTGCAGGGTTTTTCCATGTAACAAAACACATTTTGCGGAGGGGTGTTCCTTTAAACAAACATTTGTTGCAGGGTTTTTCCCTGTGAAGTACATTTTGTGGAGGGGGGTTCCTTTAACAGAACATTTTTTAGCAGGGTTTTTCCCTTTAAAGATCATTTTGTTGAGGGTTTTGTTCCTTTAAACGAACATTCTTGGACGGTTGTTTAAGGGGTTGTCCTTAAAAAGAAGCAGACACCACTTTGCGGATGGGTTGTCTTTTAAACAAATCGAGGGGTTGCCTTTTAAAAAGCTTTCTTTGAGCTGGTTCCTTTCCCTTTGTGTTCTCAGACATCTTCTGGCTTTATGATACCATATTAAACAAATGCCAGCAAGATTCAATTAGATGTCATACTTTTCCTAAATACATTTTTTTGGAGGGGGTTTCTTTCAAAACCAGTCTACCAAAAAAGAGTGCCCCTTTCTCTTTTTCCCATGTCCACTGGGGCGTTTGGGGTGCGACCAGTGGGCAAGAGGTGTCCGACGTCGCTCGTCGTTTTTTGAGGCGAAAGGTACCCTCTTTGGTTGGTGGTTTTAACGGGAAGCCGAAAGGAAGACCGTTTCGCCATTTTGGTGTGTCCCCTATGTTGACACATAGGTATGGAAGTCAAGAAGATATAGGCATCTTTATTTAGTGTAGTGTGGTCAGAAATAGATTCGGCTTCTACTTGTTTAGATGGGTTTTGTTCACCATTTACCAGAGAGGTTACCTACCCTCCATTTGCGGTTTGTGGATTCTCAAACTTTGCTCCTTGTGAAAGTCAACTCTTATGGAACCCTTGAGGTTGCTTCCCAGGTTTCCCCGCGCAATGTGCGAAACACCCAGGTCAATTTCTTGTGGTGCAGATTGGGTTCATTCGGATCTGTAAACGAGTCCAGAGAGACCATGGTCGTGGGGGAAAAAAGCACCAATCCTACTTTCTGTCAGTGGCAAAGGGAATGCTCTTTAAAAAGTGATATACATATGGGTGCGGGTCAAAAATTAAACTACCAGGGGACTGCAGGTGTTAGTCCATGTGTCCATTAGGCTTCCCAAGATGGGTACCGATTTTTGGCCCAGGGTTCCATATAGATGGTGGATGCGAATCCAACTTTATCCAGTTCCTGGAGCTCTGACCGAAGCCTCCCTTGAGCTTTCAGGGAGCCTTGTGGCGATTTCGGGATTTGACTCCCTGGCCCACCCCAAGCACCGAACCACCAATCCAAGCTACCAATCCAAACTGCCAATTGGAAGGAAGCTGATGTACTTTGGTGTTCTACAAAACGATTTTGTATTTTAGTTGTACTTTCATTGGGGGGAAGGTGAACGAAACAAACGAAGCAAAACGCGGAGTGGGACAAACACCGCTGCGGAGCAGCCAGCAGAAGCCGCCGCATTCAGCTCCAAGCCACCAAACGGGGAAATGGAGGCTTGGGCTTACCGGGGCCCCCGGCGCTTTCAGTGCTGAGTCCCCATGCCAGTGCAGTTCTGAGAGGGCTCTCCGTTGTTTTGGGCGTGCCAAAAGCCGAAAAAGGAGCGTAGAGTAGGGTGACAGATGGCACAATTCCCCCAGGTTGGTGAGTCTAGTCGTCCCCTTTGCTTGCTGACTACTTCACCCGATTGTCCAAGCCCGGCCTTGCTGGGTTTCCTTTCAAAAGGCCCGAGGAAAGGCAGCCCTTCCGGTGGACCTGGCGCTTGCCAAGTTGGTTTGAAGCGACACCGCAAGGAACACCACAGCCATTTTGCGTGTTCCCCGATTAGGAGATTGACCCATTTCCAGGTGGCAAGTGAGGTAGAAGATCCGACTTAGGCGGGCGAGCTCAGCTTGGCGCATGCGTGCGGCGCCCGAAAACGCTGGGGGCCCTGGTGCGGTAGGGAAACATTGTGGCAGTCAAACAAACGGGCATGGATTGCAACTGGGAACCCATTTGGTGGAGATTTGGGGATTTAGGTCCACAATTCAGGGTGTTCCCTGGAAACAGTTGTGCTTTTCCACAAAATATGTTCTGCGGCTCATATAGAGGGTGGCTTCATATATGTTTGCTGGTTGGTGTCCTCAGGTCTTGCGCTAGTTCGTTCCTCGGGGGTGATCTAGCGGGTTACTTTCCTACTCGAGAGGTCGGCCAAGTTATCTGGTTGGTCTCCTAGGCTACCTATTTACAGCCAGGCTAGCTGCAGTGCTAACCACTGACTAACTTGGCGAATCGAGAACCCAAGTAGTGGGCTCTAATCCGGAACCCTCGGGTATTGGGAGTCCCCCCCCCATCAAAGCCCGCGAAGCGCCGGAGTAGCAGTTGACATGGCGGCATGCCGATTTGAGAAACGCTTCGATCAAGAAGAACGAACAAAGCATGGTGCAACCCAAAGAGGAGTAGGTTTTCTGGAGAGCAAGGCACTTTCTCTGAAACCATACAATAAGCATTGGCACATTGCTTGGGTTTGGATGGTCTCCCGACTTCTTGCTTGCCACCTTGAGCTTAGGGCTTAGGGTGGTCTGTTTGAAGGGGGAAATACCATTTGCGACCCTCAGCTTCAGGTGTTGCTTTGCGACCTCAGGGCATGGCATATTGACCTGGAACCCAACAAAACTAGGGGGGTTCTCTCACCATGCTTACGATCACTTCCGTGAGGTACCGAATCGATGGCTTTGGGATCCGCGGATTCCTTGGGATCCACTCTCCGCGCCTCGAGTTCCGAAGCGCGCCTCCGATGCGCGCCTTGGATCGAAGCGAGGCCTAGTGGCGCTGAAAGGGGAGAAGCGGGCGCTGGAGGCGCAGCTGGAGTCTGTGGAGGAGCGCGCTTTGGGCGAAATCCGTGGGCAGCAAGAAACCAAAATAAGCTCAGGTGATATCCCCGCAGCATGCGGTGCTCTTGTTAGTGCTCGCACCGCCCCGCAGCCCTCGCAGAACCTCGTCGAACTGGTGGAACCCTGGTGGAACCCTGGTGGAACCTTACCTCAGGGCTGCCCCGGACCACCCCAGAACCTACCTGGGCTGAGACCCCAAAGCTTTCAGCTGCATAACGTGCGGCGGGTATTTACAGGGAGATCATCATTCCAGGGTTCTGAACAGTGGTGCGAACGGATTTAGTCAGAGAAAGCCCCCCGGAAATCGAGTTTCCTTTCTGAAAGGGGCTGGCCACCCCGCGATTCAGCACGGTCTCCTTTTGATTCTGCTGAAACCAACATGACCGGAAAGTTATTTTCATGAAGTATCCCCAAAGCGGGCCCCTGCCCAAACGCGCCGCCCGCCTTGCTTTCTGCAGGTAGTCCCCGAGTGCCGCGCAGGCCACACGAAACAGAAGAACTAACTGGAAAAAGGTCTGGTGGTTCTCTCTTTTTTTTCTGGAAAAATGGGGGAAAGGTCCTTTTCGTCTAGGTTTCGTGCTTTCGCAGCGGTTTAAGATGGCGAGCAAAAGGGATCACCAGCCAAAAGAAGAGAAGCCAAAGCTGTACCAAGAACATGTCCCCATGCGTAGCTGAATATTTGGCAAAAGACACTTGCTGTCCATGATGTCGATTCTTTGATCAGCCCCGGTCCGCTTTCTGCTGAAACCAGCCATGGTGGGTCCAACAAAACCTTCCAACACTTGTAACCGAACAATGCGATGATTCTGCGACTGCAGGACAAGAACTTTCTATGATAGAATACAGGAACACAGAAATCCGCATCTAGAATCCGCAAACTCTTTTCCTTCACATTGCGACCCAAGCATTGTCTCTTTCCACATCATAAAAGTCCCGGGGAGAGTGGCCCACTTCGTGAGCCCGATCTTTTCTGTAGCGGGCCAGTGACTCCAGGACTGTTTGCAATCCTGGCCGCGCACGTATGCGCTGAGCAGCCAACACACACACGCTCACCCGCTTCGGGGATGCCCTACCATGCAAGCCCTGTCGGCGGAGTTGCCCCTTCACGGCCGAGAATTGCGACTCAGCCTTGTTGTCGCCTCCCACAAGAGCGACTTTGTTCTTATTGAGCAAAGCAGAAGGCTGCGTTCGCTTCGAGAGCTTTTCAGCGAGAGCTTTCTGTTTGGGCGAGAGCTTCTTCACAGCATTCCGTACCACCGGTGACATCTCGTCTATGTAATGTCGAGCAGGAAAGTGTGGAGTCTTGGTTTCCTTGCAGTAACTCACCTCAGCCAGGAGAGAAGCACAGGGCTACAAAAGACACCAGTGTTGCACCTCCATCTTGGTTTAACTCCAAGTAACAGTTTCGAAAGCCAACAAAGGAAATGGCAAATATATTTTTTTGGGCCCAGCCGCAAAAGCCTGCGCACTGTCCGTTGCAACGAAGCAGGACTCTATGTCGACGTGTTTGCGGAAAGCCTTACCGACATCTTTCTTGGTTTCGGCGGGCGGAGCAGCGCCCTTGCTGACAGCTTTCGGCGGCATGGGGAGCAACACCGTGCTGCGTGACTCCCGGCCCGTCAGCACCAGAAAGCGACCGTGGTGGACCACTTTCTTGGTCGTACCTCTCTTTTTGGCTTGTGACTTCTTGGTTTTCATGGGTCTCGAAGGCAGTGGAGCTAGGGGCATCTTCTTTGCTTTCGCAACAGCACGCTTGCTCATGCGGCTCGGGTGCTTCACATCTCCACTTTTTTGGTGCTTCAGAAAGGTAGAGCCGTCGCATTCAACAATATCCCGTTGGAAGCGCACGTCTTCGCCCGTCACCCTTTCGCAGTAGGCCAGCGCAAACGTGCACATGTGCCACCATGTCCGCAAAAGGTTCTGCAGGGTTGCAGAAAGTCAAAGGACAACACGGGTACCTGATTCTTGAACTAATCACTGGCAAGAACTTAATGTTTTTCGTTGGGTAAGGGGGGAAAACACCAAAACCCGCCAGGCTTTCTGTCCCAAAATGAAGAAGTTTCGAACAGCGTGTCCTCACCAACCTTGTTGTTCTCTTCCGGCACAAGCTGCGGCATAAGATCAAAAGGCACCCCCAAGCCGGTCAGAAAGGCCACGCGCAGGAACATCTTGAACTGCGGGACGAAGCCACGGCGGCTTGAAGCCCACCAAGGGGAAAACGCCAAAGAGGCGCTCGTGATCTCGAGCGCATGCCGACCTGCCACGCGGCACCGGCGGCAGCGCTGCACATCTCCAGAGGAAGACGAACTGGAAGCGCTCCATGTCATTTTCTTCCCACATTGGTAACAAGTCAGGAGTTCTTTACGTGGGCCCAGCACTCCGCTCTTGCGGAAAAGCTGCTCCGCCTGCTTGTCCGTTTGCAAGCATATCTGGGGAAACGTCCATGCCTGCTGGAGGCGGGCCAGGCGTCTGGGCGGCGGTTTCTGAGACCTCCGTGCGGCCGAAGCAGAGTGCAAGCCCAACTTCTTGTGCTCACAGTTGCGAACACCTTTCCACAGCTTGTTCCTAGCTGTGCGTTTCGGCGCAGCAAACTTGCGAGAACGTATAGTCTTGCCCATGGCTGCCGGGCGACATCTCCCCAGCAAGCGTTCGATCCTGGATGCCTGCTGGTTTGGAAGGGTGCTGGCAGCAGGTCTCCCTTTTTTGAGGTCCCTTGAAAGCAACAGAGGGTAACCATGAAGCAAAGAAAGGCGTGACAACGGAACGTGCTCAACCGTTTGCTAGCCCGAAACAAATGTTACCCAAAAACTAACAGGTCCTCTTCTCGAGATAGTCAGGGTGGGTTTCAGAAAATGGCTGCCTCCAAAAGCTTGTTTTGACTCCGTCAGCTCCACAGGCGCTGAGCGCACATAGCGCTCAGGTCCATTCATCGAATTAGATACCAGCTCGTTTTCACATTGCATAGACGCAGCCTTTGCATCCTCGCTCCGGAGCCCTTTCGGTTCCGGCTCACGCCCGCCACCTCACAAGGCTGCAGCCGTGCTTGTGGCTCATCGCGAGAGTCTGCAAGCTCGCTCGGCGGATCAGCAAGCGTGGGAGCGCTTGCTCGGGCAGTGGCGTCTTTGGGGACACAGCACGGGAGTATCAAGATGCCCCACACGTAGAGAAGCAGAACGAGACACACATCGGACATAGGTGTAGCCAAGGATTCAATATCCGTCCGAGGCTGCTCTCGTACGCTCGAGCCAGTTCTGCGAAATCATGGCACGCACGCTGTCACCCAACAACACCGGGATATAGCTTTGACACCCTTCGTCGGACTCAAGCACCGCCCCCTGCGTGGAGAACCGCCCTAGCCAGCCAAGCCCGAAACACAGGAACACCCGAGTCTCTCAGAAAAAAAACAGCAATTCCTAGTTTTCCGTCAACGAGAATCGCGCGCCGCTGCAGCCGCGGTACAGCCGCGGGCTAAGGCCATATGTAGAGATGCGTACTCAGCACGCATGTGTATGGGAAGCAAATGAAACTGTGCGTGATCAAACTTGGCCCGGAAAAAGCATCGCGCGTGGCTTGGTTTCCTGAACGCAAACCATCGCGAGCACATGAGCGTCACCTGCCCTTTCTTGGAAGTAGATCGGTAAATGTGAGGAAGCAACACAGTGCCATGCCGCGGGCATCGCCCGAACTTGCTGGGCATGGTCAGTAGTCTCTGTCTGCGCCTCTCATCTTTCTCAGTTGCGGACATCGGCGGCTGCCGTCTTGCAGGGCGCTGCCGGGCTGCTGCCGAACTTGCCGTCTGACATGGAGCAGACACCTGGAGGCCGGCAGAGGCTTCAGATATATTCTGCAAATAGAGCTGCAGCAAGTGCGGGGTCCAGGCAAAATTGTCGAGAACCCGACGAGCCTACAGTGGAACATCCACAGCCAGCGCATCGTCTTGGGTGCCAGCAGCAGCATCATCTGCAGCCTGCAACGCAAATGCCGCTCTTAGACCAAGAAGAAATGGCTACCACTAAGAACACAAACGCGACCTGTCCACAAGCCACCG
This sequence comes from Effrenium voratum, assembly GCA_963377175.1. Taxonomy (NCBI): domain Eukaryota; class Dinophyceae; order Suessiales; family Symbiodiniaceae; genus Effrenium; species Effrenium voratum. The sequence continues at coordinate 719,667 of CAUJNA010002724.1, read as the reverse complement.
CCCCCGACAAAAAGTAACGATTATGGGGACGAGCTACCAGCTTCAAAACTGCCCAGTATGTAGGCAGAAGCTCCAGCTCGCAGTCCGGCACCTCGTCCGCTGGCGGTACATCCATCTCTACGGTCACCTCTGCTTGAGGACGCAAAATTCCGGCGCCCCAACGCAGCAGCGGCTTTTGGTCAGAAACAGGTTCTGGTAGCAACCCTGCCGGAAGCTCACGAGGTGAAGTGAAGACAACCGCATTTTCTGCCTTCGACAGCGAAGAACTGCTGGCAGCCACTGCACGTGGATCCTCGACTGACGTGAAGCTTGCAGGCTCCTGTTCCGACACGTACCGAAATAGCCGCTGAGACAGCACATACAAAGCGCTGCAAACAAATGCTGGGAGAACTGCCACACTCTGTCTGTAATGCGCCCAGGCGTCTATTAACGTCTTCATTGAAGAAGCAACAGCCCCCCAAGGCAACTCCATGGGCCGGCCATCTGCCGCAGCGGCTGCCACTGCAGAAAACTCAGCTATTGGATCCCAGCGCGAAGACATTGACCAAACCTCCATCGGCCCCACTACATCCACAAAAAAACACCCAGCTAAACCAAAGAACAAGGAAAGCAGACATAGTCAAGCTGTTGCCCTGTGCTAACAAGCGACCGAATGAAAATCGTCTAGCTCCCGAGGACAGACTCGCCAAAAACGTTCCAAACCACGTACAGGTGGCTCGCCAGCAATGCGAAGCAACAGAACATAGGTCAGTGAAAGTAGGCACCGCTCAATGAATGATGTCACCATGGCCACATAACACGCTGGAAGACATAACACACATAACCACTGCCGTGCAATCTCATACATAACATGTTGTCGTTGTTGTTGCTGTTGTTGCTGTTGCTGTTGCTGTTGCTTGCAGTTGCTGTTGCTGTTGCTGTTGCTGTTGCTGTTGCTGTTGTTGTTGTTGCTGTTGCTGCTGCTTGCTGCTGTTGCTGTTGCTGTTGCTGTTGCTGTTGCTGTTGTTGTTGTTGTTGTTGTTGTTGTTGTTGTTGTTGTTGTTGTTGTTGTTGTTGTTGTTGTTGTTGTTGTTGTTGTTGTTGCTTGTTGTTGTTGTTGTTGTTGTTGTTGTTGTTGTTGTTGTTGTTGTTGTTGTTGTTGTTGTTGTTGTTTTTTCTTGTTCTTGTTCTTGTTCTTGTTCTTGTTCTTGTTCTTGTTCTTGTTCTTGTTCTTGTTCTTGTTCCTTGTTCTTGTTCTTGTTCTTGTTCTTGTTCTTGTTCTTGTTCTTGTTCTTGTTCTTGTTCTTGTTCTTGTTCTTGTTCTTGTTCTTGTTCTTGTTCTTGTTCTTGTTGTTCGTGTTGTTGCTCTGCGAGGCTGATGCTTCATGAAAATGTCACCTCCGTGTATCGCGTGGCGCGGCGCTTATGACCCCACCCCGCCCCCCCCCTCCCCCCCCGCGATACACGTGATTGCGTGGGCGCTTATGACCCCACCCCACCCCAAGACCCCCCTGCCCCCCCCCCCCGCGATACAGTGATTGCGTGATTGCGGCGCACATGATGACCCACCCCACCCACAAGACCCCCCCCCGCGGATACACGTGATGCGTTGACCCCACCCCATCAAGCGCCCACCCCACCCCATGACCCCATGACCCCCCACCCCCCCCCCCCCCCCCCCCCGCGACCCCCCTCCCCCCCCCCCCGCGATACACGTGATTGCGGCGCTCATGACCCCACCCCACCCCAAGACCCCCCTCCCCCCCCCCCCGCGAACCCGCGAGCGTGTGAAATACCATGCAAAATGTGTCGCTTGTGTGACACATGTCTAGGAAGTCCCACGCAGGCCACACGAAATGCAACACACGAAATGCGTCCAAACGCGCGATTACGTAGCGGCGGGGCCCCAAACAAAAGCACGAACAAACGGCCACAAGGAACCCTATAACCCCTAGTAGATCATTAACAAGTTCCCCCCACCCTAAATTTGATATGCGATTTTCATGAATGTGGCAGAGGGGGGCTTCCAAGAGAAAGAAGTCGCAATGTAACTATTTGATTGTGTCAAACGGGGGCTTCCGAGATAATCCGTTTGGCTTCCGTTTGAAGCGAGCCTAAACATTACCCTCAACCCCCCCCCCCCCCCAAATCACACATTTTTTTCTGTTTCCTGCCTGGTAGTAAATTCAGTGTTGTTTCAGTACCACTTTTTTCAACAATCATTGCATGCATTGGTCCTGTGGATTATGGAATGCAACAAGAGCTACGGCAGAAACTGGAGCCCGAATCGGGCTGCGCTTTTTGTGTCCCCCTGGAGGTTCAATTCGCCTAGTAAGTGGGCATCGCCACTTGGTTTTCACACCCTTAGAACAAGGTGAACCCCATTTAGGGGGACTCATGGGTAACCTAGGTTTCCACCCAAGCAGCGCACAAGGACATGCCGACCCCCCTGTTTCGGGGGGGCCTTTCCCGGGTTGGGATTGTCTTTCAAAACGTCAGCTCCGGTCTAGTTGGTGATGTGGCTTGGTGGTTGGGATGTTGGGTCCATTTGGCTTCAAAAAGGAGCTGGGTTTCAAATCCCCGAACTCAGTTCGAGCGCACCCAATCCTCTGCTTCCGCGCGGGAGCTGACTTGGGGGCCGAACAGGGGTCGGTGCATCTCGGTAAAGGCTGTTTGTTTTGTTCGTAGGTTTCCTCATTGGAGCGGCTCAAACCAAAACAAGTCGGAAAACAGGGTTTCATCCAAACAAGCACACAAACGCACGACCCACACAAGCAAACACGCAGAGGGTTTCTACTACGTACCCCGAAACAACTTTCCCTCAAGGGCTCATCTTTTGAGGGTATCCTTCTTGGGTCGGCTTTAAAGGGGAAAACCAAGAGGAAACCCGCCATTTTGTGGGGTCCCCAAGAAAAGACACACAATATAGCACACATAAATACATACATAACCATATATACATACACATGTGTATATATATATATACACACACTACAATATGGATTTTTGTCCAACTTTCCTTGGGCGGTTTGGAAAGCACACCATGCCCTGAGGAGGAGTGCAGCCGCCTGAGGCCCTTGGGCCATTGGGGGGGGGGGGTTAGGTTGCCCCTTGCCGTGAGCCAAGTGGAAACCGCTTAGTGCATGGTTTCAGTGTGACCAAATCGCCGTGCTTTTGTTGGTCCTTTGGGTTTCGCCAGATTGATCTTTCCATAGCACTTTCGGGCACCAGATGGTTTTTTCCATTGGAACCCCTAGCACTTTCGGGTGACTTTCTCAGAGTGCCAGCCAGCCAACAGTTCATGGTGTCCGCGCATCTTGTGAGCGAAGTTTGGCAGCTAGCACCGCGGGATCCCAGCAACATATGACCGAATCCTGGCGTGGTACGGCCTTGCGCGGCCTGTGGATGTTTTCTTGCTTCCCTATTTCTGGACTTTCGTTTGTAGAGTCTGTGCCTTTCCCTCAGGTGGCTTGCCGGCGACGTCCCACCGTAGGAACAGACCAAGTCCCATGTGAGGACATAGTGCAATCCAGAGATTTCTCCATGAATCTGGTTGGCAGACTTACCGGATTTAGTCCAATGGACTAAATTCAGTTCGCACCGGTCGATAGAGGGCTTCTTCCAGTATGCAGAGTTTTTTTTTCTCCTAGGGTTTAAAGTTGGCGACGCCGGTCACTGTCTGAGGCATTTGTTGGTTATCTTAGGCTTCATTGAGCGCTCATCGGATCAACAGCCCAATGAACGTTGCGTCCATTGTTGTGGGCCCATGGTCATTTGTCCTGTACTTGAACCAGGAGTGGCCATACATACCAAGTACACCAGGGAGATGGCCTATGCAATTTCGCAAGCATGCCGCTTCTCTCAGTTGCCCGCAGCCAACCTTTTGACCTTTTGGTATTCAGTCGAGGTTCCTAAAGGTAATCACCTTGCATTTCCTGATGCCAAAGGGTGAGTTTTTAGCGGGTCTCTCCTTCGTGATGCATGGCTCTTGCTTAGTGCCTCGCAACCTCACCGATCGGCTGATTTCATCCGCGGAACAAAATCCCGGCCTTACCCTTTATGGGAACGGATCTTTGGACTTTAACTTTTTGGTTGACACCTTCTCTGTATGGGACCCACAATATGTTTGTATTTCTTGTTTTTTTTGCAGAGGGGTCAGCAGCAACCAAGTACCCTTCGGAAAGATTCTAAGAACCCGACAGGCCCTTCAAACAAGGTGCAACTCCGCCCCCAATTGTCAGCTCTTGCTCATTCTTTTTCAGCTCTTGGATTCCAGTTCTGCCAATCTTTGCTCGTGATTGGCGCTGCGTTTTCCCACTTCCCATGTCCTCATTCCGCTCTTATTCCAGTTCTTAGTCCAATCTAGTTGGTGGCTAGGGCGCCAAGGGGCTGCGGGTATTTAACGCAATTTTTGCTTTGAAAGGGGGAGCCTTTCGGAGCTACCAGATCTGTAAGGACATGGTAGCAATTCTTGTCTCCAGTTCCGTTTGCTCCCAAGTTCACAGCTTTCCGGTTGGATGAATGACACGGCTGTGTGGTTCCTCACTTTGTTTTGGGGGGGGGGAGTGGGGCCGTCCGTTTGGTTTTCAGCACAAGCTGACCAAAACGGATACCCTTGAAGAAAAACACATGACTATGTGCTTTGCCCATAGCATTTTGTTCATGCAACCCCAAAGGATTTGTCTCAAGGATGTTCTTTCAGAGAGGGACCAACTAAGGACCGAGGCTTCCGGGCCTAAATATCAAACCCCGAATCAGATAAAAACAAACATTTGTGTGCAGATGTGGCCCAAAGCGTGTGTTGAGAAAAATGTCCGGGCCGTTCGTTTATTGCCAGGGGCAGCTGGTTGCTGGAGGCAACAGCAGACCAGCGCTTCGTTGAGGTGCAACCACACCCGCTGCCGTGAGTCCCTCCAGAGCTCCGGTGCTCATAGAACTTGTAATAGGCGTTTGTCTATTTTGGTGTATTATACTCGAGCCTATTTTAGCCAATTCCATTCAGCGACTCAACCTCTTGACCGTTTTTTTTCCCCTTTGAAGTCCATTTGAGTCATGGCCCCAAGGTGTTTCTGGGTCCCTTTTTTGATGGGCACAAGGCTGAGTTCATGTGGTCACCGTTCGAGGGATTTCCGAGCCATAACAAGGGCAGCGATGGGAAGTTTAGGGCTGCTGGTGATGCGGCAATTGCTGCTCTGATGCCCATGTGCTGGGAATGCAGGTGATTGGGTGGATGGGTGCGTGGGTGGGTAGGTGGGTGGTGGATGGGTGGATGGGTGAGTGGTGGATGAGTGCGTGGTGGATGGGTGGGTGGGTGTGGGGTTTCCAGGAAGCGTTTGGTTGGGAAGGAGTAGCATGGTACATGGTACTCGCTTGGCAAAGTGTATTCGGAGAAGTCCTAGTTGTAGCCATGGTAATCCCTAGCAACGGGTCACTGGCATGGAAAGACACGGATCGCGGCGTTGTCCTGCTGAAGAAGAGGGCGGCCCTTTGCTCAGGGCCAACGTTGCAGACTCCAAATGGGCATAGCCCAAAATTATTGTAGATGGGTTATACAGGGTCAATCCCCCAAACACTATCCGCATTTGGGGCATGTAAGTTGGCCCTTAGACCATGTGACTAACAAACTTTACAAGTGACATTCTTTGTGTCGAAGGTTCATCCAAAAAGCACCCTGCTAAAGAACTGGCCTAACAGTGTACCAGGCATCCTAGCTTTTTGCCCCAAATTGACGAAACCAAAACAGTGCTCAGCAGGCGTGGACTTCCTGCAAGTCAACCGGCCAGAAACAAAGGTAAATTACAGCGTTTCTCTTGTCCACTTCGTGCAATATTTGGGAATCTTGGCAGTCTTCCCTCGTTCCCTACTCGCACAGTTCGGGGCATTTTGCGAATCTTTCCCTTGCTTCCAATTTGCATCGTTCAGAGCATGTTGCATTGAGAACATGATGGCTGCACTTGATTTTGTGCGGGTTTGCTCCGAGCCTCAGGATCATCAAATAGTGGAAGCTCCCCTGAGACTGGGAGCCATATCTAACTTCTTGTGGTAAGACCTAACCCAACCTTGGACCTCAAAAGCCTGCGCTCTGCGCTTGCTTCCCGCTGGGATATCGCGACGGCCGGCCGCGCGGATCGGTCGCTTCTGGCTGCAGAGGGGTCCTTGGCCCCGGCCCTCCGCGCGCGGCGCGGGGCGCGGGAGCCATGGAGGAACGCGCCAGCGATGGCCCAGCCATCTCGTTGGCGCATCGGCACGTCTTCGGCCTGAGGTGGGAGAGGTTTGTCGGGATGGGGCAGGCTAGTTGGGACATGGTGAGAGTGGGGTGTCGGGTCCACGAAAGTAAGTTTGCCGTTTTTTTGCCCAAAACATGACCACGTTCGGTGGCATAATGCCATGTCTTCTCCAGGTCAGTTTGGATAGCAGGAGGGCCCCAAAAGTTTTAATTCAACTCCAGGGGCCTGGGCCCACTCAACTCCATGTTGTAGACAACCAACCGTGTTGTCTCGGACGAGTGAAAATTCAAGAACTTCCGAACCACCTCTTTGCCATTTGAGTGGGTGGTTCTACTAAGTGGCTTAATTTGGATTATAAGACCTATAAACCTTCCATTTGCTCAAGAATATTTGCTTAATTCCCCTGTTGGTTTTCATGGGAATCTTGTCGCTTTCATTTCGCTTCAAATCCGCTGCAGGGTCTGTCAGAGCCCGTCTGGGATGCCAACGCTTTGGGCGTCTTTGACTCGCTACCGGCTTGCAGTGGCCGCAAGTGGCCAAACTGAAAACTCGAGTCAAACCCACCAAATCTCCAAAAGCATTCAGCAACCAGCTCTCTGAAAATTGAAGTGGTGCTTCTTCAATGCTCTCCAACTTTCTTTAGTACCAGCAACTGGCTTGAAGTAAGGTTAGCGACCCACTGCTGGATGCTTTCAGGGAAGAGGAAGGACATTTTGCAAGGCTCATGGCACACCCCAGATCAAGCTCATCCAACAGCTTGTGGTTTGCAATGCCCGCTAGCGTCCACTTTGCTGGGTCCGCTAATAAAGAAATATGCCTTAAACTCTAGCAAGAAATCACGCTCGCCCTCAGTCCCTTTGATGTGGCAGGAACCTTGGAATATACAGCAAGAAATCAAAGGACCAGCTTCAAGCTAATGTTGTTTCTGGCATCTGCCCCAAAACCTCCCTGGCGGCTATTGCGCTGTTTGTGGAAAAACCACCAAACAAAAAGGCAACACGAGCCACTAGACACCGGAGAACAGTTGAGCAGCGCTCAAAACCCATTGACTTTTGGTTCTACTAGCATGTTTCATTTACCCTTTTGTCCCCCCATCAAAAGAACGGTTGATCCGATTTAGATGAAACTCAGGTAGACTATGGCGGTTATATTCATTGCCAGTCTCAGCTCACGTGTTCTGAGATTTTGCCTTTGAGGTTTTCATGTCTGTTTCCTTTCAAGAAGCAAGGGATGAATCCTATGAGCTTTTGGCTTGCACGGTCCGGCAGGCCCGAGGTGAAGAACAACGTGCACTATGCGGAGGAGACGCAGGTTCTGTACCCTTGCTGTTCTTGTGTTGTTTTTGTGGAGGTTGTGTTTTGCTTGTGTTTGCTTTGCGGGTTTGTTTGCGTTTTGTTTATGACTTTTTCTGTGTTGTTTGTCTGTTGTGTTTTGTTTGGAATTGTCTGTTGAGGTTCACATATTGATACTTGGTTTTGGTTGGATCCGTGCAATGACTGGTTGTAGTGCGTGTTGATCTTTCTGTTGGGTTTGTTCATGTTTGGCGCATAGGCTATCATGTAGGTGGCTGCAAAAGGTGCGTTGCTTTTTTGTTGAAGGTAACTGTTCAACCCTTGCCGCTTACTCAGTGTCATCTTATCGTTTCTTCCACTTTCGGTTGGTTTAGGCTGGCCCAGGATGGTTCAGAAACCAAAAGAGGTTTGCAACTTCGGAATGGCTCGGTGGTATGTTTGGTTTAAGTTTCTGCTCCAGCGAGGGTGTCAAGGATGGGTTTTTGCTCGTTTTGGTGCAACTGTTCGATGATGCAAAAAGGTCATGGCTTTGGACAAAGTCAGCTTCGGGCTTGTCTCGAATCCTCTGATGAGTACGGTCGGTTGCTTTCGGGACCGACTTTCGAACTGAGCCATTCGGTGCCAACTCGGGAATCGAATCGGTACAAGTTGGTGAGTTGGATCGATCCCCGGCCGTTGAAATTAGGAGCCTTTCAATATCCCCAGTGTCAAACGGCGGCTTCTTTGGCGGCAAAAACGGCGTCAGCTTCATGACAGCCGACTCAACACGACCGATACAAACCCGTTGATGGCTGTTGACTCAATTGAGTCAAGTCAAGAGACCAATCGAAACGGGGCACTCTTCAAGACCACTCCAAATGACCCAACGTGGAAAACAAAACAACAAGGTTTCCACTCAAACAGACAAGCCAATCCAAAACACTGACCAAGACAGAGAAAGGTCCATGTCAACAGATAAACTCAACCCAAACAAATGGCCAAGGAGCGATGGTTTCCATTTAAAGAACTGAGCCACCCGATTCGTTTTGCCGAAAGGAACCCCGTCGTTCTTGAGGTACCCAGCGGGGACCAATGCAG
>CAUJNA010002724.1:691092-706092 GCA_963377175.1 Effrenium voratum | reverse complement strand
AGTTGCAACCTGCTTCTGGAAAGTGGGAGAGAGAGAGGAGCTTTTTTCTTCTTCTTTTTTTTCTTCTTTTTTTCTGACCAACACGGCACACAGTCGGTGGTGGCTTATGGTCTCAACGGGGGACCCGGTGTTTTTGACCCGCAACCTACTGGGCCAACCACAAGGGAATACGCGGCGCTATGTTGGGGGTTGCCCCCGAGCACTAACAGTTAAATAAAGCCATTTATACATAATACCTCAGCAAAAATGACCACCAGCAAGCCCAAATTGGTTTTGGGTAAGCACGCCCCACCAATTTTAAGTTGCGTATTTGTTTGGTCTATATGATGATGCAGTGTTTTCATGCCCAGGCCCAAATACAGTTCTGTCCCTACTGGTTTCTAGTGCTGCGCTTTTGGGGTTGTCACTGGACTGTAGGTGCATCAGGATTTAGGAGACCTAGAAAAGGTTTAAAGCTGGTTCAGGAGTCGTAAACATAGACAGAGACATAGACATAGCACAAACATATATCGCAAGTAAACATTGGCCTAGACAGCAACTATCACTACCACTTTTTCGCCGTCGCTGCAAGTTGAATGCAAGTCGCTAACGGTTACACCAAGTTCTGACATCTTGATCTGACAGATAGCGAAATCCAAAGCAGGCAGGAAGTGGCGCAGTCAGCGCGGAGCTGGCCGCTTCGCCCAGAAACACGGTGGAGCGTCTTTGCTTTCAGCTTCTTCCGTTTGTGGGCCTGGTGGAGGAGCCCAAGCTCCTGAAAGACAGGTTCAGAGCGCCTTTGTGCTCCCCCGACGCCGGAGCAACGACAGCCAGACAGCTGTTTGCAGGCAAGTCTGCTGGCTGGCAGCCCCCGCCCTGGCCCGGCCAGGCCAGCTGGACCCTGGCGCCAGCGCCGAGCTGGCGCCGAGCTGGCGCCGAGCTGGCGCAGACTCCGGCCGTCTCCCGCAATTCAGGCCAATTTCGGCAAATTTTCGGACAGATTTTCCAGAGGAAAGCGTAAAAATAGCACAAGAAAAAGCACAAGAAAAAGCACAAGAAAAAGCAAAAAAAAAACACAAGAAAAAGCACACAAAAAAAGCACCGCAAAACCCCAATTACCCTCCCCAGGGACCCCGCTACTACTTTTCATCACGGGAAACCACAAGCGGGAGCGCAAAAAAAAGCGCCGCGAAACCCACAAGAAAAAACACAAAACAAGGCACAATTGGGAGCACAACAAAAAGCACCGCAAAACCCCAATTACCCTCCCCAGCCCGCTACTACTTTTCACCACGGGAAACCACAGGCGGGAGCACAAAAAAAAGCACCGCGAAACCCACAAGAAAAAGCACAAAGGACCACCGCAAAACTCAAATTGGAGCACAAAAAAAGCACCGCAAAACTTGGCCGGCGGGCCGCCTTTTGAAAATTACTCTCCCTTCAGACCGCGAAATTTAAATTACTTGCCCCAGGACCCCCCCGCCAGGCCTCCCTGGGACACCTTAAAAATTTAAAAAATGCGTTCTCCCCCCAACAAAAAAACGCTAGTGCTCCCCGCGACACTCTTGGAACGAAAAAAAGGAAGGAAGAAAGCACAGACAGAAGGTTGGTGAGAAGGGCAGAGAGGAGGGAGGGGGGAGGGGGTTGCTGTGGGCTGGATGTTTGCGTGAGAGGGTTCTGAAGCTGGCGGGGCTGGGAGGTTTGAGGGCCGCAGGTAAGAAGGAGGTTTGGGGGGAGGGAGGGCTGGATGTGTGAGGGCAGCTTGGTTGGCAGGGAGGAGGTTGGGAGCGGAGGCTGAGAGAGAAGGCCGGGAGGGGCTGTGAATGGGAAGGCTCTGGCTTACGCTGGGGGGAGGTTGACTGGGAGGGGATGTTGTGGGAAGCAGCGACCAAGCCAAACAGAAAGGAAGGACGGAAAGGTAATGTTGCAACAGCCACGCTGAGCCGTCGTGTTGCGTGTGCCTATTTAACTTTCCCATTGTATATGTAGTCCAAATAGTTTTTGAATCACTTTATTTCAAGGTCCCCGGAGCTATCCCCCAAGATGCAGAAGGAGTAATTTAGGTTTCAAACCTGCACGGGTACCTTTTTTTTGGTTTTTTTTTAAAAAAGCAAAGTTGCTTGTTTTTCGTGGTGCTTTTTTTTGTGCCCCTACTTGTGCTCACTGTTTGTGGTCCGGGGCCACCCCCAAGCGCCATGTTACTGTTTTGCCTCTATTCAGACTTACTAGCTGGTTGGGAGGAAGCTACCATTTTTTCTGCTTGCAGACATGGTAGGACCCCTGATTAATACCCCCCCCCCCAGTTATTCATCAAGGGAAAACGAACCCCCCCAAACAAAAACGAGCCCTTCAAGAACAAGTTTGGTTAGAATGAGACTGGTTAAACTTGTTTTACGCCCCACTTACCAGGGACACCCATCTATTTTTAACAAAAGGGCACCGATGATTTTGCCTCTATCATGACTTAGATAGGGGCTCCCCTGGAAAAAAGGAATCAGAGCGAAAACGGAACCCCGCTTAATACGTGATTGGTCGACATTAACTTGGCTTCAAAGCACCTCAGCCCAGCTCTAACTACTTTCGCAGCCCCCCCAAAATGGTGCATTCTGACACACGGCCATCTACGCGCCGCATTCCAACTTCCCCAAAAAGTCGGATCTGAGGAAATGAGGGCGCGGAGGGTCTCACCTGCATGGCGGTGAACAACACCAAGCGACTTGGAAAGTCGGCGTCGTCAGTTGCCGTCGTCGTGATTTTTGGTTTGCTCGGAAAGTCTTGTTTGGCTGAAAGGGACCCCACCAAAAAGCAGCTTGCCCAAGTTCTTGGTGATCAACTTTCGCTGAGAACCCGTTTCATGGGCTCAAGAGTCCGGTTTGCAAAGAACAATCAGTGTGCGCATTCGAAAGGAAGCCGTTTGCTACTCATTCATGGGCCACCCACAATATAAGAGGCCAAATTGTTGCACGTATTGAATTGGCTTCAAAGTACCCCAGATTAATTTGGTCCTAGTAGCCACGCCATTGTCAGGCCTCTCATTGGCCTATGGATGGGGATGTGTGTGGTCGGTTTCATATTTGGCTGATCCAAAAGATGCGGCTCTTTTGGGCCAACGGCAACCACTGGTGAGGAGTTGAACCAAGGGATTTTCGGAGAAGCTGGCCTCGTCGCCCTGAAAAACAGCCAGCCCTTTAAGCGGGAAGTAGTCTCAAGGGTGGTGGAGAACCCTGGGAGCAAACAATGAAACACAATTCGTTCTTGTAGTGATAGATTCCCTTTAAAACCAAGAGGGGAAAATAAAACACATGTTCGAGCAAGTGAAAGAGCAAGAAACCCCAAAGGGCAAAGGGCAAAATCGATAGTTAAATTCGGCACTGCAGACGATCGTGTAAGAGTGTCGCAATGCGAGCACCATCCAAAGGGGACCACTCCCACTCCCATTTTTTCGAACTCACCCCGCGAGCTGCTGATTTCATGTTCAAGTTTGGTGCATGTAGCCAACTCTTTAGGCGGGATCGATCCGTTGGGCCAAGTTCGGAGGGCCGATTTTTGGGAGCTCGTCGCCAGGCCTGGGCGCTCCCTTTATCAACACGGCATCAAAAAGATATCCTCCTGAAAATTAACATGGAAGTGCAAAGACCCCTTGTAGAGACGACTTTCCTCTTGGTTAGTTGGGCTTTGTGCACTTCCATGTATGCTGGTGGGAGGGTAGCCTCCTGGAAATTAACGTGGAACCTAGCGCCTTCTGCCCCGCCATTGTGAGAGGGATCTGCATTGGGGAGAAGCTCCGTTTTGGGGGCTCCTTCCATAAACTTGCAAGGAAGTGCACAATCTTTGGTGAACTCAAGAGTAGGGGGTGGCAGGAGTAGGGGATTTCAGGAACGCCTTTCTGTTTCAGAAGTATAGTTAGGCAGTTTTTTTTGTTTTTTAAAGCAACGTTCCGACAGTCTTTCCCATGTGGGGCTGGAGGAGATGTATCCTCCCAAACTGGGAAATTCTGAGCCACGTAGATGCGCGGTGGGGGTTGAGGCCTACTCACCAAAGTCTCAGTGGGGGACACAACAAATATTGGCGCTGGGGACATGGGCGGGGAACAAGCCAAAGTCCACACAAAAATCGGCACAACTCGATTGAGCCACTTGCTCAAAGCCCGGAAAAGATAAGGTTCGTCAGGGCCAGTCCCAGGGTCCCAGCCACCTCTACCGTTTGGGTTGTGGCTCATATCTTTTTTTTGGGGGGGAGGGGGGCACCGGCCAAATTCCGCACAGATCCGGCGGAACACCCCGATCAATTGACCGCGGCTTTGGGGGATCGCCCGAGGAGATATCTGGCGGTGGCGGAGAAGTGCTACGAGGGCGCCATCTGCACCATCTTCGACCTCGTGACCACCAAGCAGCTCGAAAACACAAGACTGCCACGAATGGTTCGCCTGTCCGCCTCGAAATTTCGGGATGTCGTGTCCATTTTTTGAGGCTCGCCTTTTCGATCTTTTCTTCTTCTTTTTTGGGGAGGGGGGCCCGAAAGGCAACCGCCCTAGCATTGACCCCAATCACTTTAGGTTCAAGGGTTTAGGTTTCTGGTTTTTAGGGTTTAGGTTTGGCCCCAAAACACTGACTCTGCGCAGTATTCAGGGTTCGGGTGTGGGGCTTTAGGGTGTTTTTCGGTTTGGTGTTTTAGGGTTTTTCGGTTTACGGTGTTTAGGGTTTAGGTCATTTTTGTTTAGGCTTAGGTTTATAACTTGAGGCTTTCCTTTCCGTAGGGCCGAGGCATTTGCGACCACTCCCCCTCCTCCCCGAAAGGCGTTGGGGCAGATCCCGTGGATTGGCCGTATCATTTGGGGTCCACCCAATTGGGAGACAACCAGACGTCGACTTTCATGCCAGTAGAGCATTTGCCTCCCTCCCCCTCGTGGCGGTGTGTTTTTTTCGGGGGCCCGAGGCAGGTCACGTTGTTTGTTCTTCGGTAACGTGTGCTTTGCATGATTTAAGGTTACCTTGATGAACATGGCCTTCCAACCCTTTTCATTTTGAGAGTGATCCATGGCAACCTGGAACCTTTCTAGCTAGTGGCTGGGAGCCGATTCTGAGCTGCGGGTGTCCAAGTTTGATTTTAAAGAGGCAGCCTTTCGGAGCTACCGATCGAATTTTTGATGCTAAGGGCCATTTCGGGCCGACCAACTTGTTTCTTTTGTTCCCGCTTTTCGATCTTGGTTCCAGGAACATGACCGTTCCAGGAACAAGCGTGCCGATTACCTGTTCTAAAGGTTGACCTTCACGCGTCGTTTTCTTTAAACGCCGCCTATTTTCCCAGGGCTTGGCCCATTTTGTGAAGAGAAGGATCCTGAAGAGAGTGGGGAAGGTGCGGCTAGAAAGATGCCCCTGGTTGATGGGAACCCTTGCATGTGACCTGGCCATGGCCACCCTTGACCCGGGCCACCAAGGGGCGGCCACAATCCCGGTTGGCCATTTTGGCGGATTCTACCTGCCTTGAGTTTAAGGCCTGGAACCCGAAAAACCATCTGGCTGTGGGTCAAAACCGTTTTGGCATCCCATTTTGGGGTAGGTGAATTCACCACCCATTTTAGAAGCTATTTTAGTAGGGATTGGGATGTCCACTGGGAGTACGGGACTTTGACCCATGGCCATCTTGGTACCCCATCAGTCAATAGGTGTTGGGCTTGGCGGTCTTGGGGAAAAAGCACCCTCGGCAACCAGCGCAAACCAAAGGACCCCTGCAGATCCATCTCACAAAGAAGGGAACATGGCAAATTGTGACTCAACAAACAACGCAATCGGTTGTAATGAGAACACCCCCCCCCCATTTGCTCAATGCGTTTTTTTTTTTGTTCTTCTCAGTTTTCCCGTGTTTGAATTGGACATCACGACTGAAGCATGTGTCTCATTTTTGGTGGCACCTTGGAGCCCTTTTGGCTGTTCAGGTGCCCCCGCATTCACCTTTTTGTGTGATCATTGGAAGGGATACGTCGGAGTCTTGATGAAGAACAGGCGCCCGTGGCCCAGAGTTTTGACTTTTGTGACCTTTGTAACATTTTTCGATTCGGAGCGTTTGACCCCAGTCGATTCGAATCTCCTTCGCCTATGAACCCGATGTGGCCACATCATCCGGGATAGGTCATGAAACCCCGAGATAGGTTCTCCCAGAAAACAGTCAAAATAATGAATTCCAGCTTGTGTCTTTGATACCCCCTAGAAACTTGGTAAAAATAGTGAATCCCCCTAGTTTGTGACTTTGATAACTCCCAAAAATAGTCAAAGTCATGCATTACCCCCCGGTCCACAATACCGACTTCACGTCTCCGAGGAAGCGGAAGACGCTGAGTTGGCCCGAGTCGGACGCGCCGGAGTTCGTGTGCGTGGCCTTCTCGGCGGATTCCAAGTACCTGCTGACGCAGACGGGGAAGTCCCCCAGCGAGCCTCCGAACGAAAATAAATCCCCACGCGCAGCCTCCCAACTAACAGTTGGTGCAAAAAGGCCAACTGACCAAGAGGAAGGTCGCCTTTCTACCGGGGCCTTTTTGCACCAACACATGTTAGCTGGTGGGGGGGAAACTGTTGACCCCACAGGAATCAGCCAACCAGTTTAAGAGATGCAGAGAGGCGGCTTAAAACCACGGGGAGCAGCCTCTATGTCTATTAATAGGGGGTGTGTTTCTGGGGAATCATCACTTTTGGAGGGCAACACCTCCCTATTAAGAAACTGGGGTTGGTTAATATGGGGTCAACACGTTCCCGAACTCCCGAAGGAGTTTATCCAAAAGAAAGAGACTGAAAGTTGGAACCCCTCTAAGACAAGCTAAACTCTCTCTTGCATGGGAAAACACCACCCTTGCTTTTGTTAGTTGACTTCAAAGTTCTTGGCAAGTTTTTTTTTTTTTTTTGGGGGGGGGGGTTCTGTTCATTTTGAGTGGGGGCCTGCAAAACACGGTCAGTTTTTTGCCACCACATGGGTTGCGAAGTTGAAGTTGGAGCCCCTCGAGAAGATGTCCGGCCGAGGAGAAGCACGACTGGACCCTGATCTACTGGGTCTGGGACAAAGCGAGGTACATGGCTTCCATCAAGGCAGCTTGGCCGGAAGCGGTTTTCGGGTTTCAGCAAAGGGGGGGACTTGCATCCGGAAAGTCCGCGTGAAACGAATGGGGGTGTCTTGCCGTTTTTTTAGGGAAGACCCCTTCTTGTTGCGGTTGGTGGAAAGGGAAGCTAAAAGGAAAACCACCGATTTTGGGGTTCTATTTTGGGAGGTCACCCTGTTTTGACAGACCCAAGATGGCTCAGTCGCGCAGTCAGGTTCGGGAATTGGCTCAATGGGTTCCGTTTTCTTTTTTTCAGGCGACCCCCAGGATGGCCTCGGTTTTCCTGATAGTTTCCCTTTAAAACCACCCAAAAGTCTAGTGCTACCTTCCCCATTCTTTCAAGGGATCCTTCTTTCTAGAAAACCTACGATAGTTGAAAGGAATGGAACCCTTAGAAAAAGGGGTACCAACTCCAAAGAAGACGAGCCACCCAATTGTGGCCAAGGCCTTCACACCCCCCACGGCTGATGTGCACCACTCCCGTGCTTGCCCGCTTTTTTTTTTGCGGAGCCCAACACAGACCACGGCTTGGGCAACATTCGTTCAAACAGCCAAACCCTGGCCCCTGATGTATGAGCCAAAAGGAGGTCGTTTAAAGAATGGTTGTGGAAAGCTCGGTTTTGGGTCCAATTTCTGTGATACAAGGTGAGGGGAACTCAACTTTAATAGTTATCCCGCATTTCGAACCGCGCCCCCCGGCCCTTTTTAAAGGAGGACCAAGAGGAGCTTGCCATAGTGGAGGAACTGTGTTTGTGGCTTAGTTGCTAGGTTTGCTTTCGCTTATCCGTTGTCGAATTGTTCAATGTTAACGTTTGAGCAATGGAGAGGTGATCAAGCAGTCATAGGGGACCATGTCGTTCATGTTTCGAAACTCATTTTACCCTCTTTCAAACAATCATGGAAGTGGACAGGTGTCTTCCAAAAGGAAGAGAGTCTTCCCAACCTCGCCTGTCAGCCTTTCTTTGTTGGAGGGAGGGTACACAGAATATCCTCGGCCCAACCCCCCCAGCCCCCCAATCCTCCCCCCCCCACCCCGAGCCCCGGCAGCCTCGAGAATCGAGGTGTCCAACCCGCAGAACGCGCTGATCCGGGAGTGCTCCTTTAACCCCACGGACAGCTCCGTGGTTTGCGCTCGGAGCACGGAGCGAACGTGGGGGGGGGGGGGGGGGACGAGGGCTCTGGTTCGTCGAGTGAGCCCAGAAGAAGAGGAAGCAGACGAAAAGAAGAAGGAGGAGGAGGAGAAAAAGGAAAATAAAAGAGGATGAAGAGGAACAAGGAGAAGAACAAGAAGAAGGACAAGCAGAGAAGAGACATAATCATATTTGGGGCCCCCAGGTGGCTTCTTTTTCATCAAGCAGTCTTTTCCCGGTCCCTGTCTAGAAAGCCTCTTGATGGGGTCCGAGGTTTTGCATTGTGTTTTTTGAAGGTGCCTCCTTTCTTGGTGGTTTTACAGGGACGCCAACAGGAAAACCACACTCTTTTTTTTGGGGGGGGGTCGGGCGTTCCCCCAAAACAGAAACAAGCACTTAGGTCGCAGTTTCTGGTTTTCCTTCCGTGCGTTTACGCGGGCGAAGCGTGTTTTGCTTAACAAAAGGCCCGCCACACTTTGTTCCGTTGCCACGTCACGTTTGTCAGGGGCCCCACGTGTGGGGGCTTGTCGGGACCATGGCTACATTCTGAGTGAGGGTGAGACTTCGGAAATAGCCCAAGCAGAGGTCTTTCCCAGCCAACTTGCGAAGGTTCGGTCAACGTATCCCGATCACTATCCATTTGGAGCTCGGCACGTGGGCAGACTCACTACAATTTCCTTGCAGAAACCCGGACGAGCCTCTGCTGTTGTTATGCCCACGGGCAGCTTTCACCGGGCGAGTCTGAAAGTGGGGGACCCCCTCCCCAACGGATTTCTGCGGCCTTCAAACCAACCCCAAAAGGGTACCAACTCCAAAAAAGTGATAGGCGCACATTTTGACTGTGCGGCCTCCAGCCAGGGGTTCGTGCTCTCCGGAAGAGCCGGAATGTCCAACCCGTTTCTCAGGTTGGTCGAGATTTGTCAACGGGCTGCAATCACAAAGGTCCCAACCGTTTTTGTACTGATGTTGGTTCAGATAAGTTGAATCTCTTGATTTTTTGGCAAACTTGTTCGTCGGGCACGGCGCAAAAAGAGACACACCAATCAAGTCACTCTTGAACAATTCACATTTCGGGCGGTTCAGGTCAGGGTTGGGCCTACTAGTTTGAGCATGTTTGAACCACCGCTTCCAATCTCCCTGTGGTTTCCCTCTGAAGACGAGGGCCGGCAACCGGTTTAGGTCATCGGGGACGGCATCTTCAAGTTCATGCAGCTCAAGGAGCGCGGGCCCAGCGTTGAAGCGTCCGGAAACTTTGGGATTTGGGATGGGGCTGAAGAAATGCCTAGGGTAGCCCCAAATTTCTGGTAACCCCAAAAGAAAGGCATGAAATAGGGTAAGGAACCCCAAAAAGAACCGGCTGAATATAGTGGTGGTGGTCAACAAAAACTGGGTAACCCCCAAAAAAGCACCCTGCTAAATTGGGACGGGGTGGAAAAAGCCCGTTTTCTTGCGTTGACTCCATAGAAATCAAGCCCAGAGTCTGAACTTCTTCGGGGGCTGTCCCTAGGTTTCGTGGTTGGAGTCATCAATTTGGGAACGGCAACACGGCAAAAAACGGGCCCCTGGTAAATGGAAAGGACGAAAACCTGCTGTCCTTTTTCTGGCGGTGGAATTCTGGGCTTATACCCATATACAGGAAATTCTAGAGTACGTCAGCCAAGGACATTGTACAGGAAATTAGGCAACACCCTGTTTTGGTGTGTACTTAGCTTGACTTTTTTGGTTCCACGAGTGGAGGGATCTTAAGCTTGACTTTCAGTGGTTTCGTTCCACCCCTCTTTTTTAAATAGCAAACCCCTTGGAAAAAACCGGCGGCTTCCCAACTTTTTGGTGCCTTCCTTTTTCGTTGGTCCACGAAAACTGGACTCGGCCCCAAGTTGAAGCTCGCCGTTCCAATCCAAGCCCTGAGGCAAGGGTGCCTAGCATGTTTTGGGAAGGGTCCCTGTGCACATTTGACGGGGGGAAGGGCCGAATCCCAACTTTCCGACATGTGCAAGTGACAAGATGTGGATGCTGAAGACGAACCCACAATTGTTTGTTTTGGAAAGGACACCAAAGCCGTTGTGTGATTCTACGAAACGGATGTTCCCCGTGACTCTTTCGCTCTCTCTCTCTCTCCCTCTCAATGTATACGGGAGGCAGTTTGCCTCTTAAACCAACCAAAAGGGGGTGCCCTCAGGAAAAGACGCCCATATGTGTTATTTCCCTTGGGCTTTCAAGGGATCGGATCTGAGCACGTGCTGCACGTATATTTTCGTGGCTTGTTCCTTCCCAGAGACAAACACATCCTTCCAAAAGTCGAGTCGTGGAACCGGAAGCCGGCCCCATTTGTACAACCCGCCTTTGGGGGATCTCTCTCGGGGGCATGTGTGTCCGGGAGGCGGCTGGGGATCTCTCAGTCCATTTGCGGTTCAGAATATGTTTTTTTTTTGTTGTTTCCCCCCCCTTTTTTTTCCCCGCTTTGTTGGCTTAGAGACTATTTCGCTGGTGAAGTATGTCTCTATTTTTCCCAAACGTAAAAGCTATCTCAGTGGAACCTTCAAGATGTTTCGGTTGATCCGAAGGAGCTTCTATTTCATTGAGCATGACCTCTCGTGTGCAACTTCAGCTGATTCAATTCAAGAATTAAGGCAACTCGTTGTTTTTTCTTTCATTGGGCCTCATGGTCTTTTGGAGGGTGCCAACTTTTTCCGGTTGTACAGGAAAAGCAACAGGACGCCCAGAATGTTTGTTTGGTACCCCAAGCTCAACCAACTGAGTTCCTTTTTTTTTTGGGGGGGGGGGCTCGTCTGGCCATTTGGCTCGTCCGTTGGCCTCTCGGTTCTGGCAGGAAGGGTTCAAGACGCTGCCAGTGGCGCCCGCGAAGCTGCAGAGCTTCATGTGCACCTCGGCGACGGCGGAGGTGACACCCCAGACGAAGGTTCGGTCCAGGTGAATCGACCAACCAGCTTATTAATAGCGGGGTGGGGGCCCCTCCCAAAGTGATGATTCCCTACTAAACCCAGGGAGAAGCACCCCACTATTAATAAACTGGGGTTGATCAATATGGGGTCGACGTTAACAAGTCTTCCAAAGGGGTCTCTTTGGAGCTCCCGTGTTAGTCTGGGGGAGGGTCCCCTCTCTTCTATGGGGTCTTTTCCTTTTTGAGGCCCGTTACCCATTTTGGATGTTTGCAGAAGATGAAGCCAAAGAAGACAACGCCCCAAAATGAGGAGTGACACGTTATCCCAATTTTGAGACGAACTCTGGTTTAAGGTTTTGCAGTGGATGGATCCACTGCAGGGAGTTTCTCAAAGTGGCCTTAAAACGGTTGGGTTTCCAAGCAGTTCCCCTTCAATCACCAGCCAGGGTCCGAAAAAACTCAATTGGGACACCGTCTCAAAATAGGATTCGGAACCTCCAAAATATGGCTCTTCCCGGTTTTCCTGGTCCAACCAACCCCCAAAAAGGCTACCGAGCTCAAGGTCCCCCAGCAATAGGTGCCCCTTTGACCGTTTCTCTTTTTGGGGAGGGTTACCCTACTAAAATAGACTACAGAAAAAAGGGGGTACCAACTTATTCCAACCTCTCTACTGGAGGACCTAGTCAACCAGCCAAAAGCACGGGGGCGCCGTTAGCTCAGCTCAGGCCACACCTGGCTGCACGACGACAAGATGCTGGTGGCCTGCGAGAACGGCGACCTCCTGCTCTTCGACAACGCAGGCCGGCGGCGCCGTTTTTTCTTTCTCTTCGTTTTGAACAACTTCCGTTTGCTTGTGGAATTATCTCTTGTTAGTTTTATGTCGCAAGCACATAGGAGCAATTGGTTTTCTCTCTTTTATCCTGTGGATTCTATATTTTATGTTATTTTTGATGGTTTTAACAGGAATTTATCACTACAGGATGTTTTTTTCCAGGGGCCTTAGCCAAATGGAAGACAAGAATCGGGCGAGCAACCGCTCGGCACCCAGGCTTCTGATGTATGCAAAGGACACACCGAAAAGGCCCATATCCTGGTGGTTGAAACTTGCCCCATACCCACGTAGGGCCTGCGCGGCTTCTTGTTTGAGGCTCGATACCCTAGGTTCTTATCAGAGCTCCAGTGGTCACCCTTTTGTCAAAATAGGTATCCTTTGGGAAAAATGGTCCCTGGATGATTTAGAGGGAGAACCAACGGTCGAAATTTAGGGGGGACTCAACCCCCTTGTAGAGGCTAATGGGCAATCACTCACCTCTAACCACCAACCCAAAACACAATTCGAGGGAAGCTGACATTTGTCAACTTTTTTTGGAGGGAGTGTTCCTTTGAAGCCCCTCTTTTCCTGGAGAAATCCACAGGTCTGGGCAATAGTTCCCCTAAATGTTTCACCAAACACTTGGGCCACTCAGGGCTAGATTTCGTGTAAATCCGCGTCTTCAAATAGGCCCCCCCTAAAATGAGTGGTTTCCTGTTGGTTTCCTTTTACACCAACCCAGCAATAGACTCACCATGAGGGTAAACCCGTTCGGTTTGGGGGTTTGTGCAGAACCCTCCAAATGGCTGGTATTCCTTTTGGTGTCCCTTGAAAACTGAACAACACACGCACATAGTTCTCCTTTGAACATCACAAGGAGACTCATTTAAAGGTGGTGTCGCCATGCCAAACGGGGAAATATGGGTGTGCCTCAAAATGGGGACCCTCCCAAAATGGCTTCTGTTTTCTTCCATACAGGGAGCCAACTCTAGTGTGAGTGGACAAAATCCTGCTCCAGGTGGGAACTTTGGTGAATGGCTGGATTTTGCTCATCCGGCAGTTGTCATCCTTGTCACCAAAGGATGCCCCAACCAACCAAAAATATATTTTGGGTTGCATCCCCCCGTTTACTCCCCATGACTGAATATTTGGGGTCTCCAAAATATTTTAGGATAGGCTCATGAAACAGAATCATAATTCGCTCAACAATGAAGAGCCAAACAACCGCAGGTTTGAGTTTACTTTTCCATTTTACCCGGGCAACCCATTTTGGGCCGAGTCCTATTTTTGAGCCATGCACATATAGGTGTGGGCCAAAATAGGGGGCACTTCAAAATGACTGACTTCCTTCTGATCTTAAAACCAACAAAAAGAGGGGCACCCTCCAAAACAGACAACAAACGCACATGATGTTCAAGGGGGAAAAACTGTGGGTTAAGCCCTTACAATCCAGAAATGATACAGTGTTACAGACTCTGTGATCTCCTGTGGTGGTCTTTTTTTGCGTTCCTTTCTTTTTGGGACCCGAGAGGTCGCCCTGAAAGTCCGAAGCTCTGAGGCGATTTCCAGACGCTGCTGCCCACCAGCCCCGGGGAGCCGCGGGCCGCCACCTCCATCATCTCCTTCTCCAAGGCAAGCGGATCCCAGCGGCAGCGGAGCGGAGTGCCCTTCGGTTCGGTTCCGGGCGGAGCGGACGCGGAGCCGTTTGATTGGGTCTCCCTGGATGCTGGATGTGTGTGTGTGTGTGTGTGGGAGGTATGGAAGGAGATGGTAGATAGGGCAGCTCTAACATGGGTTGCCGTTTTACATATATATATATATATATGTATATATATACATACATATATATATATATACATGGGAGAAATTTCCGGCTCCCGCCCTTTGGCTTTGCCACGTTGGGCTTTGGCAGTCGGAAGACATGAATCCAAAAGAGTCCCCTAAATGGGTAATTCTTGGTCAGCATTAAACCCACAAAACCTTCTTGGTTTTGGTGCTTTTTTGACCCAGACACAGGACTCAGGTTCCCCACAAAAACCATGGAACTCTTTGGGAAGCAGGTAGTTTTGACCGTGGCCCACATAGCCTTATGTTTTAGAAGAACCTTCTTTTGGGGCCGCCCATTTTGGGTTCCATCTCAATCTGTAGCGGAGTTACTAGTGCGGCAAGTATCACATGACACGGTGGTGAGAATGAGGGGAGTTTCACCACTCGTTTGGTGCGGCAAACCGACTCATTGTTCTGAGAATGCCGTCTGCAAAGAAGATTGCATTGCCGCATTGCCACCATCCCATTAGTATTGTCCATATCAGGCTTGTGGAAAGCAGGTTGGTTCCCACTTCCAGAAGTGGTTGGAAGTCCCAGGCTTGCCCAAAAAATGACGGCTACCTAGCAAGTGCTCATTGTGAGTAACAATCAGTTTGCACATGGACCCCCAATTGTGGCCCCATTTTGCTGGTTGAAATCTGCAAATGTGCGCTAGCTGTTCCAGTGGTTGGGTGTGCTGCCCATCATGCGCCACTTTGAGGCTGCGCACATCGCATGGACCATTGGATGCCCTCAATTGGGTAGTGGCGTTGACATTTTTTTGTGGCTGGATCAGAATGGAGCTCAGGGGACACATACCTCGGCCCCCCACCCCCCAAAGCCGCACCCCCAAATCCCCAACCCGCCGCCAGCCGGCAAGACCTTATGTGGCATGTCTACCTCCCAAGGCGTATAAAGCTCTTGGAGGGTGAATTAGAAGGTTGCGTCCATGCCAAGCCCTGGTCTAAACATGTGGCTCTCTCTTCTCTCTCTTTCTCTCTCTTTCTTTCTCTCTCTCTCTCTCAAAATCAGGGAGCCTCTGACAAACGTGGCTCGGATATCCTGAAAAAACGCAAACCCCTCTGTACCGAGCCTCGAAAAAAAAGCCGGAGAGTTTTCTCCCCCAAGAGGTTCCTTTCAGCCGGACCTCCCCAGTTCCAGTTGCTTAAGCCCTACTTACCTTCCTGATGAACATGGAACCCAGATCCTTCATGACAAGCCCCCAGAGGGCGAACGGTGAACCGCGTTTTGGACAATTCAGGGGGGCGAAGCACCCAACCCATTC
>CAUJNA010002724.1:638592-686092 GCA_963377175.1 Effrenium voratum | reverse complement strand
ATCCCTTCAGAACCCCCCAAATCAACCCAGTGGTGCCCCTTTAAGCGCCTTTTCGCCATAGATTGACGAATGGAACTCTGAACGATGACAAGCCCTCCGAATCTAACGGATGAGCCCCTTCCAAAGTTATTGTTTGCATTTCTCCCTTCATCAAACCCGGGCTGACTTGTGCTTCTGCCTAGCTCTTTCCAACTCCAGGTAGAACCTGCTAAGATTACCACTAGGGAATTGGGACTCAAACTCGTGCCTAAAACCCAGCGTTCCCACATCTGCAAATTTCACAATCAGTCCGAAACCTGAAATAAGAATTGGATCCCCAAAGACCAGGAAAACGCCTCTATCACCATCACCTCGCACACGCACACCCACACCCCACACGAACAACCTGTTTAAGCAGGCAGGTCAGCCCAGTTTGACGAGAGTTCATCAAGAGTTCCGACCGCAATTCCCTTGTACCCTTTCCCTTGCCATGGGCTCCAACGTGTCAAAATCGGGGACCTCGTATGTTCCAGTTGCTTTCCCTTACCAACCTTTAAAAGGGTACCTCCACAAGGCCACGCATAGCCAAAGGTCAGCCCAGGCTTGAAGCGCCTGGGACCCCCTTCGACGGACAGACGCCTTCCACCGGCGTTTTTCAGGCGGAGGAGTCGGCAGCCTTTGAGCCGGTGCTGAGCCACTTCCACACAGGCCCGATCTGAAGATATTTGGGCGGCGCGACTTTTTCTAAAAGACCCCTTCCCCGTTCCCCCCTTCCCCCCCCCCCAAAAAAAAAACGAATAAGCTCAGGCGATATCCCCAACAGCACCACACCCTCCCAAAATCCGCCCCGGGACCCACCTCACCGCCGTTTTTGCTAAGGATGCCGCCTTGTAGCTTTGTAAAGCAAAGCAAAGCAAAGAGTGACAGCGCAATCGCGCCCTGATCGGGGCCCGACGGCACAATGGGGCCCGATCAGGGCCCGACGGCGCAATCGGCCGATCGGGGCCCGACGGCGCAATCGGGGCCGATCGGGGCCCGACGGTGCAATCGGGGCCCGAGCGGGGCCCGACGGTGCAATCCCACCAGCCCCAGCCAACCATATTATAGCTCAACCGGTTTTCCTTAACATGTGGCCTTACAACTGTGCCTAGCAAAACTAGGCGATGCCAGCTTGGTACAGTTGACGGGGCCCAACTGAACCGGGCCCCGATCGGGGCCCGACGGCGCAATCGGGGCCCGACCTGAGCCGCGTGAACCTCGCAAACCGTCCTCGTCGAACCCTCATCCAACTCAGTGTGAAACTTTGTTGGAACCTTTCCAGGGCTGCCCCATAGCTTTTGCAGAACCTGGTAGTTGAAAACCTCGTGGAGCGTTTTTGGAACCTTACCCGTGGAACTCTTGGAGCCCAAAGCCCACCAAGTGATACTCAGTAATGCCAAGCATTTACTCTGTCCCGCAGCAGAGTGATCTGATTTGCCGCAAAACGGTGAAAGTGTGCTGAAAACCATTGATTTCGGTTTTGCTTAGTGTTCCGCCCCTGAGCAAAGCGATCTTCTGAGCCCTCAATTTACTGCTCCGGTGACACATTGCTTCCCTCCAGGGCAAACCATGGAATGTTTTGTGGAGCTTTGTGGAGCCTTGTGGAACTCTCATGGCTCGGACCCACGCAGCCCTTGTAGAATGTGGAACCCTGCTAGAACTCTGGTGGAACCCTTATGGAACCATACCTCGCAGAACCTTGCTCCCGCGAAAATCTGGTGGAACCCGGGTGGAACCCTCGTGGAACCCTGGTGGAACCTTATTTTAAACCACCCCGGACAACCCCGTCGCAGAACCTGGTTGGTGGAACCCTCGTGGAACCCGCAGCCCTGGTAAAACTCTGGTGGAACCCTGTGGAACCCGGTGCTGGAACCCTCGTGGAACCTTACCTCAAACCACCCCGGACCAGCCCTTGCAGAACCTGGTTGGAACCCTCAAACAACCCCGCCCTTGCAGAAGCTGGTGGAACTCTGGGAACCCTGGTGGAACCCTGTCGTGGAACCCTCGTGGAACCTTACCTCAAGCCACCCCGCAGCCCTCGCAGAACCTGGTGGTTTCCCTTTTACAGTACAAGAATAAGCTCTGGTGATACCCCCAACAGCACGCGGTGCTCTTTTTAGTGCTCGCACCACCCCGCAGCCCTCGCAGAACCCTGGTGGAACCTTAGTGGAACCCTGGTGGAACCTGGTGGAACCCTCGTGGAACCTTACCTCAGCGCCGCCCCGAACCACCCCGGAGCCTATCTGGGCTGAGACCCCAAAGCTTTCAGCTGTTGGGGAAAATAACAAGGAAAGCAAGAAGAAAGAAAAGGAAGAATGGTTTTTTTCATGGATTTCCCTTTTACAGTACAAGAATAAGCTCTGGTGATACCCCCAACAGCACGCGGTGCTCTTTTTAGTGCTCGCACCACCCCGCAGCCCTCGCAGAACCCTGGTGGAACCTTAGTGGAACCCTGGTGGAACCTGGTGGAACCCTCGTGGAACCTTACCTCAGCGCCGCCCCGAACCACCCCGGAGCCTATCTGGGCTGAGACCCCAATGTTGGGGAAAAAGGGCACTACAAACAAACACACACACGCCCGGATAGTTTCTCAGAGTTTCCATTGCCACTGCTGCTAGAGGTTGGGGCTCGGTGACTTTGAGCGCCAAAATGACGCAACATTTTTTTGCTTCCTTTGAACAGCACCAAAAAAAGAAAGTCCCCCAAAAAGACAACTATAATCATGGTTGTTTTTAATTAAGTGCCCACGGAAGTACTCGCTAGACTCAGAGTTGTTATTCATTTGCTCAATAATATCGCGTTGGTTTTCCTGCTGGTTTTGAATTGCACCGAGTTTTCTTGCTGGTTTTGAATTGAACCGAATCTATCACTAGATTTGTTTTCCTTCCAGGGAACTAGGACGTTTGACTTTCCCACCACCTGCAGTAGTATAAACGTCCACGTATTCTATGTTCTTTGTTCTGCACTTTAAGAACTTGGCTAGATCTTAACGTATCTCAAAGTTCAAATGAATAGGGCCTTGTGCAGGCCTTTATGACCAACAACATGTGGTTTTGGTGTATATATATATATATCTATATGCATATATATATATATCAAGACCATCCATAACTTTGATTTTGGGCTAAATCATTATACCCAGGCTGGTAGCACCAAAGGACTCAAGTTTTGGGGCTTTGTGTTGCTCGCATCGCGCAAATGGATTCTCAACATAGGACTCGGACCTGCCATAACCACCAAAATTGGATTTCGGGTTCCCTCTGATTTCCCTTTCAACAGACCCAAGGGTAATGCTGACCCTGATGTAGAACAGTTCTGCAGGGTTCCTCTTCTTATTTGACACCCTGAACTGGAGGCCTCGGGAAATGGATTTTTGGGTTTCCATGTGGATTCCCTAACAGACTCAAAAAGGAATCCCCGGTGGCCCAGCCTTGCCGGGTTTCAGACCCCGATACACCCACTCCTTGCCGTTTCCTTCAAAAATAAGCTCAGGTGATATCCCCAACAGCATGCGGTGCTCTTTTCCCCGCAGCCCTCGCAGAACCTCGTGGAACCCTCGTGGAACCCTCGTGGAACCCTGGTGGAACCCTGGTGGAACCCTGGTGGAACCCTTGTGGAACCTTACCTCAGGGCTGCCCCGCACCACCCCGGAGCCTATCTGGGCTGAGACCCCAAAGCTTTCAGCTGTTGGGGAAAAATACAGAGAACCAGTAAGCCTCAAACACAAACAACACCGTGCGCTCCAAAATGGATTGGATTTCCGGGTTTCGGTATTTCCTTTGGTTTTCCTAAGAACAGACACGCCAAACATGCACCCAGCCTCCTCCCCCCTCCCAAACACTGAAAAAGGAAGCTCGGCACACCCCTCCATGACGCGAAAAACGTGGAAAACGGCGGGGATGGCGCGCCAGGGGCCATCCTGGGCATGGACGTGTGCATCCGGAAGCCCTTGGTGGTCACCTGCGGCATCGACAAGTCCGCGCGGGTGTGGAAGCTCCGGCCTGTTGAAGTCAGCTGCCAGTTTTGGTTGGTTGCCACCTGTCAGCGTTTTTTTTTTTTTTTTTGTTTTCTTTTTTTTTCAAGAGACGGGAAAACATGGTCAAGTTGACCCAATCTAATTTTTCCGGAGATTTTGGATGGAGCTCTCCGAACTAGGGAAGGAGCGAAACGAGCGAAACTTGTTCACATCGGGATTCGTTGCAGGTTGTCGGTGTCCATCCATTTCGGGCATTCGTCACAAGACTTGCAATTGACATGCGACCAGGTCCTTTTGTCCTGTGGTTGAGGGCCCTGTGGAGGGTTCCCCAAAATTTCAATAGGGGCCCAACTTGCCACTAAGAAGGCCTAGTAGGGGCACCTAGAATTCCTTTTCAATTTGGGATCACAGAAACTAGCTCAAAATTCTACAGAAACTGCCCCCATTCTCACTGAAATCGAGTAAAGCTTCCTGTAAGCATGAAGCTTGTGTTGTGTTCCCCGGTTCTTTGAAACAGGTGTGCTTGACTCCTCACGCCCTCCGACGTGAGAACAACTGGTCCTCCTTTTCATTTCGCAGAGGCAAGCATTACGTGGTTTTTGAAAGATTGGGTGTGCAAACATGGTTGGGAGCCATGTTTTGTCAAGATCTCCTTTCCGGCCATCACCTGCACTTCCATCCCCAGAAGGGCGTGAGTCCGGGCAGGCGTTTGATTTCTTAGCAGGGTAGACAACTGGTCAACAATCAGGGGGCCCTTTTTACCGGCATGTCGTGTAGCATCCTAGCATAGGAGCTGTTTGGGTGTCCTTTTTGGAGGGGACCCTTTTGGGGGTTTAAAGGCAAAAAGGAAAACCAATTTGGGAGGGTCGGATTCCTATAAGACACACCTTTGTTCGAACCCATTTCGGGGTACCTCAAACAACTTCCTTCGGTTTGCCCGGAGTTTCCACTGAGAATTGAATAGGGAGTCTGGACGAATGAACAGCTACCTATCCTATTTTCATAATCTTCAATCACAGGGTTCTGGACAAATTACAATTCCCAAACTGGAAAGAAGGGACCCCCCCCCATCCTCACACAGTGCAAGTGGCGCAATTTCCAATGATTCCACGGTCAATAGTCTATGGGTATCAGTGAATATAGGACCTTTATCTGGGTGCCGTACTCTCCAAAAGGCACACACCCATCCGAGCTAATCAAAGGCAATCCGCAAGAATCTTACCAAAGGGGGCAAGCGAACGTGTTTGTTTTAAGAAAACATAGGGACGGAACATCGGATCGGAGACTCCGTCAGGGCAGTTTTTTTTGTTTTCAATATTTATCATTATTATTATTATTATTATTATTAGTATTATTATTATTATTATTATTATTTATTATTATTTATTTATTATTATTATTATTATTATTATTATTATTATTATTATTATTAATTATTATTAATTATTATTATTATTATTATTATTATTATTATTATTATTATTATTATTATTATTATTTATTATTATTTATTATTTATTATTATTATTATTATTATTATTATTATTATTATTATTATTATTATTATTATTATTATTATTATTTATTATTTATTATTATTATTATTTATTATGTATTATTATTAAATATATATATATATAGATATATATATATATATATATATATAATAAGCATATTGTTTAATCATCTCGTAAAGCCAACGTTGGCTTTCCCTTGGCATTTCCATTTTGACCCTCCAAAAGTCCATGTGGCATCTTGGAACTTGAGGAAGAAGGTTCGTGTTTGGACGAGTTTCCCTAAGTGGCCATTTTTCTGGCGGGTTCCATGGCAACGTAGGAGGGTAAGGCCCTAAAAACCGAATTCCTTCATTGCCACGTTCTTTGGGCAAGTGAGTAGATGGGCATGTGGGATTGGCACCCTAAAAATCGCCAACCAGTTTGGTTTCCCTTCCCAAGTGCACAGAGGTACCAACACACGATTCAGTCTAAGATGTTGTTCCTGTTTTGGAGGTCCCAGATACTCATCTCCAGCCCTTTGGTGCGGTTTTGATTCGGAGTGGACCCCCTGGTTCTTGTAGAGCTTAAATGGGAGACCACCCAGCCACCGAACCTCCACCGAACCTCCACCGACTCGGCTCCGCCGAGCCGGAGCGGCTAAGCAAAAACGAAAACCAACTGGGAGGATCCTGATCCTGGTGAATGGTTCACCCCCCATTAAAACAATGGTTGACCCGATTTAGATGACAATCCTTAGGTAAAAAAATGACGGTGGAACAATATGAACCCCCATTTCTGAGGGTTTTTGGTATTACACCCTGGGATTACACCCTTGGGAAATGACCCAGAATGGTTCAAAATAACACGGCTTTTTCCGGTGTCTTTTTTCAGGGTGTAGTACAAGAACCCTTAGACCACTGTCTTAATGGTGGCCTGCCTGACCCCCAGCTGGAAGCTGATCCTGTCAGGGGCCTCGTTTTTGTTAGGAACTACGTGGAGAAGACCTGCGCCCTGTGCAAGTGGTTCAACGAGGAGGCCTACAGCAGCTACGTCTGTGCAGTGGTCTTCAGTTTTTGGGCTGGTTCTCCTTTTTGGGGTGATCTTCAGGGAAAGGCCAAGCACGGAACACCGAAGCCATGTTGGGGGGGGGGGGGGTCCGAGTCCGACAAAAGCCTCGTGCGCCCATGTCACGTTCCTCGCGCGCCCGCCGCGCGACGATGAAGCAGGGATACTGCTGGCCGCGAGACCAATGTTTTGGCCATCAGATACGTCGGGACCCAGAAAGGAGACCCTAGAAGAATATACATATGGATATACATATGCAAAGGCGTCTTTGTATACTTACAGAGAGATATGCATACGTGTGACAACACACACACACACAAGTACATACATGTATATCTCAAGATACATAGATGCACGATGATTATACACACCTATGTATACATATATGCGCATATATATATATATACACCCATATGCCGAGCACCTTCTCACCCCGTTGCCACCCCCCCCCCCCCGCGCCCCGGCCGAGGTATCGCGTTCCACCCTTCGGGTTTCCACCTCATCATCGGGCAGTCTGACAGGTTGCGGCTCATGAACTTGCTCATGGAGGACATGAAGACCTACAAAGACATCCCGCCGCTCGGCTCAAAGAGTTGAGAAAGGGAAGGGGTTTGGTGGTTCCGTGGTTCCTTTCTTCTTCTCTTTTTGTTTTTTTTTGGGGGGGAAGGGACCACCATTTGGTTGGTTTTAAGATGGGAAAACCAACAAGAATCCCGAAACGGTTCATTCCCATCCCTATCGCACCAGCAAACAAGGCTAAGCATTCGCCCTTGGGTCCGGCGAGTTTCCCAAAGGAGATCGGGGTGAAAAAGGTAGGCTTCCACTTTGCAAGGCTCTCTTCTTTGTTTCCCAAAGGTTTGGCTTGGCAGGGGAATCTACTTCACTTCTGGAACCAACATTTTTTTGTCAGTGGACTTATGCAAATGGAAGTAGTTGGAACTGGTTTGTGCTAGACGCAAGCGGCGAGGGGTTCTTTTAGTCTGGCTAGATATAGATGGCACTGGCTCACATGAGATTTTGAACCAGGGAAACCCGAATCCATTCTTTCGAGGCGAAGTGGAAGAACTCAATTCCTGAGTTCCGTTTTGAACTTTAGTCACTCTTTGGGATTGGACCATTCGAGCGGCAAACAAACACTTCGGCGGTTTTTTCGGTGGCCATCCGCGGGATTGCCTTTAAAAGAATCGCTTAAGTCGCCGGCCCCAACCTGGGGTCCTCCCAGAAAGTTTGAACCTGGATCGCCAGTTGCTGCTTCTTTCCATTCACCTTACACCAACCAGCAACAGTGGCTGAAAAAAACAGCAACTTGGCTATCTAGGAAGGGCCATTTATTGGGGCAAACGAGAAGTTTGGTTATCTTCCATTTGCTTAAGAATATGTTCTTTTTATTTTCCCTTGTTGGTTTTAAAGGGAATTTATCACTACTGGAGATATATTTTTCCCGGGGGTCTTAACCAAATGAAAGTTATTGGCACTCGATCGGAAGTGAGACAAACATTTGGCGCCAAGGATCAAGCAGTGCCGGGAGTGCCGCTTTAGTAACGGGGGGCAATACTTTGCAGCGGTGAACACCAACGCCACCAACGCCATCCAGGCGCGCCACGTCGGTCGGCAAGAATCAGGTTGGTAGCCTCTGTTTCCCGGCCAGTCGTGGCCCTTGGTTTTGAGTTTGTTTTACTTGGTTTAGTGGTTTTTTCCACTAACAAGTTAAGCTTTTAGCAGGGGTCTGGGAACAGCGACAAATGTGCGTGGC
This sequence comes from Effrenium voratum, assembly GCA_963377175.1. Taxonomy (NCBI): domain Eukaryota; class Dinophyceae; order Suessiales; family Symbiodiniaceae; genus Effrenium; species Effrenium voratum. Next base: position 677,784 of record CAUJNA010002724.1, on the reverse strand, counting down.
TCGTCTTTCTTTGGAGTTGGAAGCCTTGGGGTGGGTGAAGAGAAGCCATCTGGGAGAACCGCCCCTCAATTTCAGGGGGCTCCCCTACTTTGAGTACAACGCATCATCGCTTCGATTTGCTTCGCCTTTGGCCGGGGTGGTATGAGGCCTTCATGGTGTCAAGATCCATGGATGTTCCATTTTCGCCGCTTGGGTCTTCATTGTTCGGCCCCTTCCTACGCCATGTGTTGTGGGTTGGCTCGGTGTGAGGAGCTCGGGGAACCCGGATCTGTGGCCTTGGGAGCTCTAGAAAAGCTCCCATTTGCTGAGTGGGTACTTGTGTCTTGTCCGCTTGTTTCAAAGGGGACACCAAAAGGAAACCGCCCTGTCTTTTTTTTTGGGGGGGGGTTGCCAAAAAAGGACAAGCCCATCTGATTTCTCGTTCAACCCCGGGCAGACAGAATTCAAAAGGTTCATGGACACTGTGGTCCATGACCTGGGAACAAAGTCGTCGAGGATACGGATACCTTCGTGACTGCACTTGGTGGCACTGATCGAAAGGTAGACCTGGTAACGCGGAGAGTTTCAGTATATCTCAGTTGCCCAAAGTGGGACAAACACCACATGGAAGATTCACCCGTGTGCATGGAACTCAGTGCGGAATGAAGAATGTCAACCAACCTCTTGGATCGCCCAGTTCCATGAGTTCCATGACTCACCTTACCTTCCATTGGCTGAATCATATTCATGTGTTCCCCCATTGGTTTGATAGGAAATCGATCAATCACTGCTGGCCACATCATGTGTCCACCGTAGTAACAGTCTTTTTTTTAGTTCCACGGGACTTCGGGCAAACGGAAGCCACTCCCCGAAGTTGCGGTTCGGATTTTGGGGGGTGTCTCCCCTTCTTGTAGCATGAGGGGTGCATGGCCCCCGGGAACACCTCCAAATTCGACGAAAACGGGGTGGCCACTCCCTGCTTGGTGCCGGTGCTCAGGGAATGATGGAAGGACCCCTATACATGGTTGTTGTTGGGAAACATTTTACATTTTTGCTTATTGCGGTTTAGTGGGAAATCCCCACTTAACTGCTAAAATTCAATTTTGTTGCTCCCCTTCCAATGTCAACCAAGTAACCCTCCCCTATGGTTTCCTGGATTCAGGAATCCAGCGGTTCATTCCCAAGACCCAGGAAGATCATGCCCCACCTATCGCACCTGTAACTTCCCCGGATGGGAATGGCACCAGTACCCTTTTGACAGAATGACCGTTCCGGGTCTCAATGAACCTATTGGGAAAATGGAAACTAGGGGATTGTTTATAGGGGGGCATTCCATTTCTCATTCCCTTCTCAGCACCAGCAAGTCTTGAAAAGGCAGCTTCAGCAAATGAGCTTGTACCTTCTTTCCGAGATGGACCCACACTCACTTGCCCAACACGAATCTGGGTACTTTGGACATCTTAGAACATCATTGGTTTCCCTTGGGCTTCCGTTTGAAACCACGCCAAACAGGGTGCCCTCAGCAAAAAGACGCGCACATTGTGAACCCCTAGTTTGTTTGCAAATTAAGCCTGAGTTATGGCATTGTAGTTGAATCTCTGCATACCAGAGGGCCCAAGATGGTTTTGTGTGATTTTTTTCACTAAGTTGTGTTTGCCAAACATAGACCATAATCAACAACCATATGTGTGGTTCAGGAGTCGTTTTGATGTTCATCCAGCTCGGGCCAGAATCAAACCCCATATCCTCAACCTGTTTGGTTCGCGAGGCGCGTATGCGTTCACCCGTTCCAATGTTCCCGTGCGCACGCCTGCGTTTTTTTTCTTCCCCCCTTTTTTTTCCGGGGGGTTTCGGACGCGACGCAATCGCCAGGTGTACAAGACCTACACCTGCGAGCCAATTGAGACGCTGCGGGGCCACAACAACAAGGCGGCCGTTTCTCTTTATTCTGGGGGTAACTTCCATTTCCATTCTTTCCAGGGTTCCGGATCTTTCTAGAACACCACCAACAAACCCTGGGGAAATGGGTTTTTGAAAAGAACGATGGCTGAAAAGAATGGGGAATCAACCCCTAGATTTATGGCTATTTGGTAACGGATCCTTTGGACTCCAACTTGTATTGGACCCACAAAAAGTTAATATATATTTGTTCAGAGAGGTCAACAGCAGCCAAGTTGTTTGCGGGTCTCAAGTGGAAGCAATTTTGAGGGATTCACACAACTACTTTGCGAGGTGATTTGTTTTGAAACTACCGGAGGGGACTTTAGACGACGCAACTTTGATATGGGCTCTCTTTGTGTTGTGAGCTTTCCTTGGTTTCTCTTTGCTGCGGCCTTTTACTCTGTTGGCAAAGTAGTATTTCCGCGCTGAGCAGCAACGACCTGGATACATGAACCTCGGAGGTGTTCGGAAACCCCGAAAGGAGTACTGAGATTCCCCTGAAAAGGTCTGTCTTTTTGTGGTGGGTACCCTTTTTGGGGTTGGTTTCAAGGGAAACCTAAGGGAACACCGAAGCCATTTTGGGGGTTCACTATGTTTTAGACACGCCCATGACCCATGTCATATTTCAACCGACATTTGGAGGAGAAGAAGTTATTTTGTCGCCTTTGAAGTTGCCGGATTTATAGCCCCCCTATGGCCCTGTTCAACATTTCAGGTTTGAAACGTGGCTGGTGGTCATGGGGGTAAGGCTTATATGGGTGTGTTTCTTTCAGGGGACCCTCCCAAAACAAAAAAGAAGTGGTTTTCTTCGTGGTTTCCCTTTGAAACCCACAACAAAATGGCACCCGCAACAAAAAGGCACCCATAAAACCATCGTAACCATGCCGGTAGAATCAACCGTCAATTGGTTTTGGGCGTTGCTCAACAGAGTTTCTTAAGGCAGGCCCATTTTTCTTCTGGGGGCCCAGACGCGCTCGCCGAACATTTTGGGGGCAGGCTCACACTGCATCAGAGGTTCCTAAAAGATTCACCTGAATCAGAATAACCGAAAGCATCTTTGAGTAGACAATTGGTAAAAAGGGGCCTCTTGTTTTGTTTTTGGCATAAACCCTCGGAAAAGGTCTCTCTGCATCAGTCTTTCTATAGCTTTCTAACTTCATCCAATATGTTTGACCTCGTTTTCGATTCCTCTTTGTCTGCTCGTCTTGAACAGTTTCCCAGGTCTTCTTGGTAAGTCATTTTGACCGCTCACTCGTTTCCATGGAACATTGACCACGGAAAACCGAACCGGAGGACTCCGAAAGCGCCTGGACCCTGCTTAATGCATTCGCCATAGGTGTCCTTTTTAGTTTAGTTTCAACTCGCGGGGAACAAAGCAAGTCTTCCTTTGCCCAAAAAAGCCTGGAAATCAAAAAGGTGATCATCTTTCGGGACCTGGACTAAACATGGGACAAACGGGAAATGAAACGATCGAAATTCAGGTGCCAAATCAGGCTAGTTTCAGGTCCCGAAAGGTTTAACATTGTTTTCAGGTTCAACTCGTTGGATCAGGTTTCCCCAAATTGGTGGTTTGGATGGCTGGTTTGGGGATTTGATCCCTTGGTTCTTGTAGAGCGCAGACGGGAAACCCCTCCATTTCGCCACCAGGCCACCAATCCCAAATCACCCATTGGAGAGAAGCGGAACATGTTTCGACACAACGACGAGCCGACCAACACGACGCGAACAAGGGTTCAACCCCCAGAACCCTTCGCTACGCTTTCAGGAAAAATATATATATATATATATATAACAGCTGAACAGGCTAAGAAAGCAGTTCCTCATGGCGGGCTTTTCTCCAACGCGTCAAAAGCGACGCAGCGCTCGCTACAGTCGACTTCGAAGCAAGCACTTCGGGCGAGGTGCGCTCGGTGGCCTGGACGGCGGACGACTCCATGCTGGTCTCCACGGGGGCGGATGGGGCGGTCTACGAGTACTACGCGGCTCGGAGGAAAAGAAAACGGGAAAATCCGCGCGGGACGGTTCCGGGGTGCAAAAGCTGGGGTGGGAAGGGCGTTCTCTGAGCTTCCTTCCCATAGGCGTCGTTTTTTGGTCAGTTTGGCAGTTTGGTTAAAAGTAGATGGGTTCCCATGGTTTGGATGGGTTTTTATGCCCCATTTACAAGGGAGCGCCATCTATTCCAAAAGGTCACCTACGAATGCGAACTTCCTTCCACTTACTTCAGTGTAGAGTTTTTGAAGCGTTGCCCAAATCGACACACCTGAAATGATCTTTTGGTTTTCACATGTGCCCCATGTTTAGTCAAGGTCCCGAAAGTTGATCACCTTTGATTTCCAGGTTCTTTGGGCAACTGAGGAAGACTTGTTGTTTTCGCCTCTGGGCATTAATGTGAATCTATATTTATTATTTCCAAGAACCTTACGCAAATGGACAATTCGGATGAATGCGTACAAATCAGGGGATCCTCTGTAGTAAGTGGATCAAATTTCGGCGTGCCTCAGACTCGGGTCGGGCAGTAGACTCCAAATCCCCTCCTAGGAAACATCAGGCCTGAACGAGGCCGTAGGCTAAGGTCTTATGATATTGGTTGCGGTCTGTAAGGGCGGGGTTGGTCCAAGTTGCAGCGCTTGTTTGAGCAACGAGAGCCGATTCGGCCCTCTTGAAGTTAAGCCAGAAGGAGTGGGTTTGAGCAGTGGTTGCTTAAACAAACAAGAGGGACAGAGAACGCTGGGTGAACAGAATGGCGACCAATGAGAGTTCAAAGGCATATACCACGTATTTTGTCATATACCACCTTGGTGAAACCATACCCCTGTGTACGGGCGATATAAGCTTCCACGACTCCGAAGGCTACCCAGCTTCGGGTACCAAATAAGAGGCTCGTTAGACAATCGACAAAAACAAGCACCCGCAAGGGGCCCGCAAGGTACCTGAAATTCGAAGCAACGAATGGACTACGTACCCTTTTTCCATTCTCAGCTGGATCTGTTTTTTAGAATGTACCAGTACGAAACAACAGGGTTCCGCAAGAGGTGACAAACTCGTTCGTGTTTACGTTTGTCTTTTTTGAGGCTCAGTACCCGTTCTGGGATTGGTTTAAAGTTGACAGAGAAGCCAAAGGGAAAGCGCCGAGAAATATACAGAGAAATATATGGCCGTGGGTCAAACATGTGTGCCCAAACTGGCTTGCCCTGGTAAATGGAAATAAGGACTAAACCAGCGGTCCCCTAGTGGTTCAATTTTGACCCATGACCATATATATATATATATATGGTACCCCCCCCTGGAATACGCAGGTGTTTGGACAGAAATTGTCATTTTGGCTGTAAACATGCATGCAAAACACACGTTCCGGCTTCTAACATGAGGCTCTAAAAAATGCACTCTTTTTTAGACTTAAATTCTAGCATCGGTACTTAGTGCAATCCAGGATGTGCTAGCATGTGCTAGCACATCCTGGATTGAAGATTCAAGATAGATTCTCAGACCACTGCTATGTGCTAGCACGTGCTAGCACATACCAGTTTGTCCTCAGGACGGATTGAAGATTTCCAGAACAAGTGGTCTGAGAATCTTCAATCTTCAATCTTCAATCCAGGATGTGCTAGCACGTGCTAGCACATCCTGGATTACTCTAAGTACATATTTGGAGAATTTCAGAAAGACTTGTCAGAGGATCTTCAATCTCCCATCCAGATCCTGGATTGCCTCAAGTGCGGATTTGAAGAATCCAAAAGGCAGACCGGGAGTGCACGTTGTCAGAATCAAAATGTGGATGTGCACTGGCACTGCCTGCAATTGGCCAGGGGGAAAAATGTTGCTGACACCTTTACAGTTTTTTTTTGGACTTGAGGGCTGGCCAGGATGGAAGATTCTCAAATAGAAAATCTGGTAGTTCTTCAATCTTCAATGCAGGGGGCGAAACCTTAATGAGTCTAGAACAAACTGTCAAGTTTTTGGGGACCAGGATTGAGTATATTCTAAACATATGTTTGTGGAATCTTGTATATTCGATCTTCAATCCAGGGCAACGCGATCTGAGCAAATGCTGAACAACACTGCGTTTTACAGCATTTATGCAAAGAATAAGATCTATGATTGACAACACGTTCCTGTCATTGGCTTGGCTCAGTTCTTGCTTGGTTCAAACCACATGGAGTTCGATAAGGACAATAACCCTTTCAAAATTGAGTTTGATTGCAAATTCATTTGGCCATGACAATAGCTATCTTCTCCAGTTGCTTTTTGAAATGCACAAGAAACTGCAAACGAGTAAACTTGAATTTGGTTTGAACTCGATAGTTTTTTTAGCTGGATATTCTTCCCTTACTTGAATTTCAATACTTGTTCTTGGCGATGATGGAACCAACTTAGACAGGCAACACACACACACACGTGGGATAGTTGCTTTGCAACATATGTTTCAATTAGACTGAACTAGCATGTCAGGACTTATGCACACCACTCGAGTTAGCATGTAAATGCAACTGCGCAAGGACATGAATTAGGAATGAGTTCCTTTTCCCCGAGTTGATGTTTTGCTGAATTTCGCTGCCAAACAAAAATAAAGAACACCACATAATAGGGCTGCTACAGGCGCGTTGAAGCTGCCAAAACATACTTCGCATTACTCCTGTACTGAACAGTTGTGTTTTTTGAGCTGGAGCTGCCAAGTTGCACTTTGCATACTCCAATGTGACTTTAAGTGCACTTCGCGCACGCCAAAGTGACGCTCACACAACTCGTAACTCCTAATCAACGTTGAGCTTACCTTCTGCTTGGTTACAATTTGCATGGAGTTGAGTGTCCAGTTCATTTCAGAGTCTCAAGGGATTTGTCACCCCCAGTCTGGCCAAACACCTCAGTTCTGCCCAAAAACCTGAGTATTTCAAGGGGGGGGTAGCATATATATATATATGTATCATACATATATATATATATATATGTGTGTGTGTTTTCAGCGAACCCTTTTTGGGAGAAGCAACATGGAAACCACCCCTGTTTATCGCCTGAAGCGATTCAGGTGCAGGCGGAGACGATCCCGGGGCGCGACGGCAGACGTGTGGGCAACGACTTCGTACAGCCCCTCGGGCCGAAAGACAGCTTTCGTTTGGGGGGGGGGGGGGGCTTTCTTTTTTTTTTTTTTTGGGGGGGGGGGGAGATTTGTTTTTTTTGAGGGGTGGGGGGGGGGCTTTCTTTCTTGGGGATTTGTTTTTTCCGTGGCCACTGGTCCAAATAAGACCCTAAGGGTGTTGGGCTTTTATTTCCTCCGTTACTAGGGTTCCTGAAAAAGCAACTGGTAGACGAATTGTACAAACCACCTTCCTACGGGAGATTCCGCTGCAGAACATTCTACAGGAAATCCTTGGTTTTTGATGGGGCCGCTTTGCTCTAGAAATTGCGGAGAGTTTCTATGAGCCTTGCATAGCCTTTCTAGGGTTGCTGTCTGGAAGTGGCATACAAACAGTGTGGTCGCTTTTGGGCCATTCACCAAATCTCTTTTCGCGGTCCGCGATCACCCTAAAGAGCACTCCGAGTATCTGCGACCCTCGCCCCGAAATTTGGGCCAGCTGTAGGGAGGTTTAGGGGCGCCTGCTGTGGGTTTAGGTTTGGGGCTTGGGTTTAGTGCTCAAGGCGGTTGGGGTTTTGGTTTCGGCTTTGGGGGTGAGGGGTTGTTCAGGTTTAGGTTCAAGTTGTTTGGGTTTATAGGGTCAGGTTCGGGTGCTTAGGGTTTAGGCTTTCCGGGGTTTGAGTTTAGGAGATAGGAGTCAGGTTTAGGTGCATGAAGGTGGCTGCGTTCACAGATGGATGGAGCATACTTTGTTTCGCAACTACAAGCACAATTCTCGCCCTTGGGTGCGCTCTCGGTTTCCTGAGTTTGCAAGTTTGGGAACCAGGCCCCTGATCGGAGCTGACCGCAGATCGCAAGGATTGGCCGCAAAACTAGCTCTCCCTGAAAGGAACAATCTCATTTATGATGCAGACCCTCTACTTCAGGACTCTTTACGTACTTAATTGAGCTTTGTAAATCACAGTCATTGATCAGTACCAAGCCAGACCCGTCACTCACTCCCTGAGTTTATGGACCTTATACTTTTTGGGTCGGGATTATTCAATCGTAAACACACATGCAAGACTTTCTGTTTTTGCCAACACACTCGGTTTCATGGTGGTTTTAGTAAAGCCAATATAAACCTTTGTCACAAAGCTCTGAGAAATCATCTCCTGAAAAGCACCTCCTGGAAATTAGCCAAACCACCCCCACAACAAGCCACCAGTTTGGTTTGTTTTGAAATATTTTCCTGGTTTGATGGTTTCTTAGAACAGCCTTTTTGTGCCCCTCTTGGCCGCATCGGTGCGGGAAACGGCGGTGATTTCAGCTGAGGAAGGGGACCTCCTTCAGCAGTGTGATCGTGCACACGGACCTCGCAACCGGCGCCAACACCATGCGCCCTGAATCAAACGCAAATCCCTTTTTGGGGACCAAAAGGACTTGTTATGCGCAGCCCTACATTTCGTTGTGCCAACAAAAAACATGTTTGATTTTTGTTTTGTACGGAAAACAGTCGGTTTTACGGGATATCATTTGAGTGTCGCCTTGTTGAAGGGTACACTTGTTGGGTTGTTCTTGGGAGAAACCAGACGGACACCTACAATTTTGAGGATTCCATATCCCATGTGGAGACGAACTGGTTTTTTGAAGCTTGACTGCTCCCAAACCATGCCCACCTCCCCCCCCGCAAGGGAAAACGAGATACCTAAGCATGCAGGCAGCTTAGCGCGTGGGCGGCAACTGCGGTAGTACTCGACTTAGGGGACTTCTCACAGGGGTAAAGAGGCTGCAACCAGGCTTCGCTTTTGCATTCCGACACTCTCACATGCACCAACCTCTCACAGAGTAGCCTGCTCCTGAAGTTCTGTTACTCCCTGAGTTCAATTTGGCTGTGGGTCAAAAATAGGTACCCACAATGGAACCCTGGTAAGAGCAAACATGGACTAACATCTGCGGTCCCCTGGTTGAAGCTTGTTGGGTAGTGGTAAATAGCAAACAATTTGGACCTCTTTTTGGCAAATGGATTGGATGGGAAGTGAGGCGGCCGTGAATCTTAATAGGGAACCATCTCAAAATTGGTTGGTGGACGTGCATCCCCACCGAAATGATGTCCATCCAACAGTTCCCTCATGAAAAATAGCGCTCGACATTCTCCTCCCCTGCAAAATCGAATTGGGTGAATCCTGGGTTTCCGAATTTTCTTTATGGGAAAGACTAGAATGGGATTGCGGATTCCCCGGCCCCTTCGAGGTAGGATGTGGGGGATCATCCAGCCAGGTACGTCGTGGGCAGCGACCAGATGCTGCGAGAGGTCTGCCAAGGCACAGCAGGGGGGGGAGGCTTATGGTGATTTTGTTTGGAATCTCCTCAGATTTGTTTGTACGGATCAGGGGACGATGCCATTTCGGTTGGGGGAGGGGGTGGGATTCCCCTCAAATTCCATTTCTTCCATTTTGCTTTAGGGACGACACTCTGCAGTTCCCTGCCTCTTTAGGTGGGATAGACCAAGCAAATCCCCTTTGCGCTCCAGCATCTTCGGGAGGTCAAACAGAACTTGCCAGGTGTGTCTTAAGCTTGGACGGCTTTCCTTTATCCGTTTCCTTTGTTTTGGTGGGAGTTCCCTTTTCCCTTCTCTCCGCTCTTCCTGCCTTTTCGTTTTTCGCTTTGCTCGTTGTCCCAAGCAGCTAAACGGTGCCAACCCACGCAAGGTCACCGGTTGCCAGTCGCCAACCAACGCGGCGTTTCGCGCTGCGCGCGCGAGCACGCGACGCCCGGAAACCGCGTGAGGGCAGACGCAGAACGTGGTGAAGGCCAACACCACGCTGGGGCAGCGGCTCGATCAAAACTATTGGAAGGCCCAGGGCGTCAACCAGACAGGCGTGTGTGTGTGTGTGTGTGTGGTTTTTGAGTGCACCATGTTTGGGTGGTGTTAAAGGGAAAACACCTGAATTCCATTGGGGGGAGGGTCCCCGAATCAAAGACGCGCAAGGGCCTCCGGTGCAATAAGAAGGTCATTGGAGTCTCAGAAATTATCATTGCTGAGTTGGGTTCGATGAATAGCAACCATATTTCCCTTTCATTTCCCAAAGGAAACCACCGGGGATGGGACATTTCTTAGTTGTCCTGAGCCTGTCAGCCAGGGGGCCGTGCTTTTTCTTTTAAACTTACTGGGGGAGTCGGGGTAGTTTTTGGCAACAAGTGAAGCAAACAGTCATGTTTTTTTTGAAGGCCTACTCCGGAGGGGAATACCATCTTACAGGACCCGCTATAACACAATGGGGTTATGAATGTCCTGGTTCGAGATTGGCGCGTTCTCAAATTCGAGGTTCAAGATAGCAGGTGGGGTAGGTTTTTTTGCTTGGCAATGTGCACCCAGAGAGTCTCCAAGACTAAAACCCCTTCCCGAGGACAACTTCTCCAGGTGCATCAGAACCCTAACTCATTAGCCGGTGATTGGAAGGGAGCCGGACTCTGAGCAGGATACAGTATCCAAGTTGGTGTTGTAAGGAGGAGCCGTTTCAGAGCTGCTCAAACTTTTTGCAAGGACATGCTGTAAACCGACTCATGGGATAGCTTTGGCAGTTTGACTAAAAAAGGGTCAGGAGCCCGGGCCGCAGGGTCCGAAGCAAGCGCGAAGTGTAGATGGCACAAGTCCCGGTGGATGTCGGGAAAGGGGATGCCGGAATGGTGCCAGTAGTTTTGCGGGCAACTATACTTCTGCCTTTGTCTGGAAATGAGAGTCAGTGGGAATTCGATTCGGCTTGCGACTTCCTTGATCAAGACATTTGCTCGGAGAAGCTTGCAAAACTGTACGTACGCAAAACTTGGCGAGTGAATTTGGTTACTTTCGGGAAACCGTTTTTTTTTTTTTTTAAATACATATCAACTGCTGGATGAATCAATAGATACATTCTTCCATTTGCTTAAGAATATTTTTCCCCCTTGTTGGTTTTAAAAGGAACTTATCACTACTGGACATATTTGTGTTCTTTCCAACCAGATCAACCCGGGCCCCCCTCCCCCTAAGCTATGGGGGATGTCTCCACTGACCCCCTTGTTTAGTGGCTCAAAGGGAAACAACAAAGAAGTCCACCTGCTTGTTTTTGGGGGCAGGGTAACGGGTCCCCTAAGAGATCAACACGCCCAAATATGTCCCTTCCTTGGTGCTTGTTAAATCTAAAACATCAGCTTTTGACCGAGAGTGAGTTTTCCTTGGAAGACTTGGCACTGCCTTGGCACCCCATTTTTTTGGCCAACAAAGTGAGTTTCCCTTCTTGGCACCCCACTTTTTTGGCCAACAAAGTGAGTTTCCCTTAGAAAGACGACTTCCAAAATGAGGGTTCCTTAAAAACATACTTTTCCCTTTAAACAAAAAAAACAAGAAACATAAAAAGACAAAACGCCGCCCAAAGCGGCCTCGACGCCCCCTGCCTGACGCGATCCCCCGAGGATCGTCTTGGCGAACTCCGCGAAGAGTTTGTTCGCCGCGGTGGCGGAGCCGGACGCGCCGGGGCCCATTCGGTGCTACAAGTTCCCGCTGGACGGCGCCATGGATGGAAGAAACGCGTCGTTTCGGTCGCATGGGTGTCCTTTTTGGTTTACCTGGATTGTGGAAATCCAGGTGTCCTTTTTGGTGAAAAAAATCTGATGGCCCTGGTGTACCTGGTGGTTGAATCATCTACCAGGGCCATCTATTTGCCCTAAACGGAAGCCAAAGGCCAGTTTGGAGGTGGTTCTACTTTTGGTTTCATAGGGGTTGTAGTGGTTTTTCTAATTGCTTTGTATGGGTCGTGGGTTAAAGCCTGGCTGGTTGCATTCGTTGAAGTGGCCGGACAACCAGACCCTGGCTCTGAAACAGGATTGGCTAAAATATGTTAAAAGGGGGCGGCCTAAGCCAGGGAGGCGGGAGAACAGGGAATCAATTGGTGGTTTGAAATTGTGTTTTATTTGAACCCGTGGTTCTTGAGGGGTTGGGTTTGGAGGCCAAGTCCTTGGTTTAAAACCTGCCTCTTCGACCTCCTGTTTCTCCGCTCATTCGTCGGGTGTAGGCCCCCAGTTGGTGCTTCTCAAGGTCATAGGTTTCCTGTTGGTTTCCCTTTATTCATTTCCTTTTTGTTTTTTCCCCAAATAGCTGAAAGCTTTAGGGGTTCTACCTTCAAGTAAAGGAGGGGTGGGTGAGACTCAGAATTCCGGCCAGGTGCTGTTGCAAGGGTGCTGAAGCGTGCTGAGGGCCGAGACTCAGAGTTGCGCAGGGTGCTGCACGGCGCTGCTGCAGGCCGAGACTAGAGTTGCGCAGGGTGCTGCAGGGCGCCGCTGTGGGCCGAGAGTCAGAGTTGCGCAGCATGCTGTTGCAGGGTGCTGCTGCAGGTGCTGGGGTGGTGTTGCAGGGTGCTTTCGCAGGGTGCTGCTGCAGGCAGGGTGTTGCGCAGGGTGCTGCTGCAGGCTGCTGCAGGCGGCTGCTGCAATGCCGAGACGCAGAGGTGCGCAGGGGCCGTTGCAAGGTTCTGCTGCAACATCTGGGGTGATGTTGCAGGGTGCTGTCGCAGGGAGGCAAGCCGAGGCTCAGAGCTGCGGAGGGTTCCGTTGCAGGGTGCTGCAGCAGGGTGCTGTTGCAGGATGCTGCTGCAAAGTGCTGTTGTAGAGTGCTGTCGCACGGCAGGGTGCTGCCCCGGGCCGAGAGACAGAGTTGCGCAAGGTGCTGCTGTAAGGTAACTCTGCAGGCCGACACTTAGAGTTGCGCATGCTACTTCAGGGTGTTGCAGGTTGCTGCAGGCCGAGACTCAGAGTTGCACAGCAGCCGTAGTCTTCCCACAGTCTTCCCGGAGCGCTCGCTGTCTTCTGGCTATCATTTTTGCGTTGGCGAAGCCATTTGAGCGACGCGTTAGTCAAATCCACTAAAACATCCACTCTAAGAAGCGGCGCGTTTAAACAAATCCATGTTGGTGAGAGCGAGTGCCACTGTTGCGACATTCGCTCTGCCCGGCACGTCAAAATCCACCAAAACTCGGGCATGTCAGTGCCAATACTGCAATGTTATCTACGCAGGCTTTCGGCAAGCGAACTGCCGAAGCACTCTGAACGGGCATCCTTAGTTCGTTGGCTGACACCACTCTCTCGCTATCTGGGGTCTATGCTGGTATAATTTGAGAAACACACAGTTGATGTTCCAAATGTTGGGGGCCAACCTAGCTGAGTTTCCAAAAGAATAATATTTCTATTTATGTACACATACCCTGCAACCAACTAGCATGGAACCTGACAGGGGGAAGACCTGGTCAGGTTCCATGTTAGTTGGTGGGCGGAACCTGTCCGTGCCTCGGAGCCCCACACCCGGAGTTGGTCCTTGGACCTCGTAGCTGTCAGTGAGTTGCTTGATTCGTCCCGTTTTTTTTGAAAGAGTTCCCCTTGAAAACCAACCAACAAGCGGCCACGGCCTTTTTTCCCAATAGATCATTGTGGGGCTCGAACCATGGCTTCTGAATCCGGGCAAAAGGATGCGTTTTTTTGTTTGGAGGGGGGGTCTTTTTTTCCGAAGCTCAAACAAGCAAACCACAATAGACAACCAGTGCGGGGTCCTCTGGTTTCCAGATTGAATTTTCGGAAGTCTCAGTAGAGTAGGCCTTTTGACCTCCGAGAAGTGAGTTTTCATGTAAGTGAGTTTTCATGTGGCTGCTGAAACTCGGACTCCGCAAATGGTATTGTAAACAAACAGATTGACATTTAGATCTCATTTTGAGCCATATTGCGACCTGAACTCACTCAAGATCCTGGAATTTAGAATTACCTTTTGGGTCTGGATCATGTGGCATGTGGCGAACAGACAGTTCGAATTGGCCAATCGGCCAATCAATCCACTCGAGAGGTGCGTTAACGTCATTGTAGCATATGAAAGCCCAAGCTTAACCGAGTATCGGAAGGACGACTCGGGAAAGAGACTTAAGTCAACCAAGCAAAGGGTGTAATGGTTGTAATTGTTTGCACTCCCTGTAGTTCTTTGCACTTGTTTTGATTGCTCTTTCCGGTGGTCTTTCCTTTGAAAGTCAACCACCAAACAAAAGGATCCTTTAATGTTGTCCCTGGATCGATTTAGAACCCGTCCTATTAGTGGATGTGATGAATCCCCATCCAAAGACACCCCTAATAAACTGTGGTTGATCAAACCCGGGGTTTCGGTGGGCCCTTTCCGCCCAGGATCGGCCCCCCTGGTTCGTGGTTAGGATCGGTGGTTTGGGGATGTGACCCCCTGGTTCTTGCAGAGGGCCAAACTATCAAATCAAAACAATTGGGCTAGCCAAAGCAAAGGGGCCGCGTCACTCCGAGAGAGTCTACTTAATTAAAGGGCATTGTACTTAGTAAGTGGTTATTAAGCCTGGCTATAGCCCACTCAGGAGACTAATAACAATGTTAAGTGGGTTATAACCAGGCCTAACCACTTACTTGGTACAGTGTCCCTTTAACTTCCATTTTCTCAAGGTTTCTTAATTTCCTTGTTGGTTTTAAAATGAGTTTATCACTACTTTTTTTTTCCAGGGGTCTTAACCAAATTGAAGTTAAGTAGGTCCAACGGCTGGGTGTGGCTGCCGTTGGTTTCCGCCGCTCCTTTTGGAGAGGCTACTACAACGAGTTCTCGGCGCACGCTGCGCCGGCCACCCGGATCCGCATCACCTTCGATGACTACTACCTCTTCTCCACAGCGGAGGCAGCGGGGAAAGCGGGGAAAGCGGGAGCTCGAGATCGGGGTCGTCTTTTGAGTCGGCCACCCAAGGCGATAGGGAACCGTTTCGGAGCTGCATGCAAATTGGTCTTTCAAGAGGGAGCCAAGGAGCTACCAGGAGTTCTGCGAGGACATGCCGGTTAAAGGAGAACAAGAGGAACACCATCAAACTTTGTTGTCGCCTATGTTGAGAACGCATGGGTCGAGACCGGTCTACTTTGGAACATGGGGATGACCCCAAACATTGTGGTTTTTCTTTTGGTTTCAATTTTTAAAGGGTGAAAAGGTTGCCCTCCAAAAACCTCTCCATCCGGAGTCTCCATGACCCCTGAAAAAAGAGAGTCATGTCTTGTCGACCCCGGATGAATAATCCCTGGTTCACTGTTGCAAGGGTGTCCCATTCCAGAGGGAATGCTTCACTTTTAGGCACACCATTTTCTGGTTCATCCGCGTTGACTAATCTGGGGTCGGTGAGGCCTAAATTTATTTCATGTCGGAAAGGCATGGGTGGTTTGTTGTTTGCTGCTTGTTGCCTGGGCAAATGAGGGTTCTCGAATTCAACTCAACGAGTCTTTCAAGGTCCATTTATCCGTGCCAAATGACATACCAGGCCTGTATGGGTTTCCATGCGCTCGTATGTTCTAAGTATCTAGTTGAAAGGGGTACCTATTTTGGGCACGTACCCCTCGCAAGCAGGAGCTCAAAATCAAAGCTTGGTTCAACCCTTAGAAGACGTGGATGTCAATGCGACTGTCTCGTCAGCCGAATGGGGCGCCGACTAAAATATGTGTCAGCCGCTGTGGGCCGTGTTCCTCACCGGGTCAACGCTTAGTTGAGTCTTACATTTGCGATAGGAAGATTGACAACATTAAACATGGACCAGATATTGGGTTTCTAGATCGGAGGGCACACCATGGTGACAGAATGGCGATTTCCCTTTTGACTTGTCCTTTGAAACCAACCTGAAAATGGCACCAACTCCCAAGACTCCAACTGAGCCACAATCAAAACCCGGTAGACGAAGCTTAGTAAAGGACGATCCCAATCATAAATAGCTGCGGATATCCGCCTTCTTAATTCTTGAAGCATGGTTCTGGGATTACGACCAAAGTAAAGTACCGGGTTTTGAGCAAGTGACTCAACTTGGCTTGCAATGAATGGCTTGGAAACTTGGAACCTGCTAAATCAGGGTTGTGGGATCAAGGGGTTTTCCCCACTTCTGTGATACAAGGGAATCCCCCTTTTATGAAGAAAACAGTCTTTGGGGAGCCCTTTCTGTTGTATCACAGAAGTGGATTCCATTCCCCACAGCCCTGTGCTAAATTGATCCATCTTGAGCCCGGCGAAGTGAGGTTTCGTCTGGTGGCTCAGTGGATGCCCCTTTGGGGCTTCGTTGTGTCACTGTGTCCGAGCCGTTTCCCTTTAAAGGGAACCTCGGAACCTCCAAAGGTTGCACTTTCAATGGACACCAGCACGTTGACCAACTTTTGATGCGGAAATCCAGTACCTCAGGACGAATGGGAAACCATCAATTCCTGAGTTTCGCAAGAGACAACCCCAAGTCTTCTGCTCATTCGCTTCGTCGATGGGAAGCTAGGTCCCCCAGCTAAGTGCCCTTCTCTACCAACTTTTTTGGTTGGGAGGGGGAACCTCCTACTAAAACAGACTGCAGAAAAAAGAAACGGTACCCTTATTCCAACCTCTCTACTAGAAAACCTAGTAGATCCGTGATCCCGCCGCCGGATTCTGTTCGGTACTCGTCTAGCCGGATTCGTCTCCTGAATGTAGGGCGAGCATTCGTTCGGCGAGCATCTTTTCGTTTCGGAGGATGGCACTCTCTTTGTCTTCGACGTGAAGCGGAAAGACCGGAACATGTCCAAGCGCGACAAGGATGGGGCATGTGAGCAGCGCCCAAAACCGATTCCGGTTGGCCAGTTTAAGTGGTTCGACTACCTGCTCCTATGGTGCAGGGGAAGCTTCCCTTCTTTTCAGGAACCACCAAACACACAGTGGAGCTGGTGTTTGAAAAGAAGGATGGGGGGGGTTGAGCAAAATTTGTGAATCAACCTCTTTTTGAGGCCTGTACAACCCCTTTTTGAGGCCTGCATAGATCTTGATGATCATATATGCATGTTACCAGGGCTGCTCTTTTCTTGTTGTGGTGCCAACTTGGCCTTCAGATCCCGAAAGCCCCAGCAAGGAGATGAGAGGCCTCAGAGCGGTGCAGTGCTGTGGTGAGCTTTGTGCCCTCTGGTTTTGAAGGGGGGAAATCTTGACTGCTATTGGGCAACGGATCTTTAGACTTGAGAACTGTTTGGTTGGAATCAAGTTGGGTTTTCCACTAAACCCCCAAAAAGTTCTTAACTTTGTGCAGGGGGGTCAACAGCAACCAAGAAATCCTTAACAATTAAAATTGGCGGAGGGGGGTGACCCCTGCACTTCCATTTGCAGTTCCATCGTCCCGTTTGGGAATACTGGAAGACTAGATACATGGCAAATGGGGTCCCCCACCTTAAGGTAGGGGGATGGTTTCCCTTTAGAATCAAGTGCCAACAAAGCGAAGAGTGGCCTATTTCCCATGGCCACAGGGAGTCTGCGGATAAACTAGGGATGAAAGCGGTCCACTTAGACCATGTTCCATAGGGCAACCCGGAGCAAGCCCAAAAGGGTTGCGAACGATCAAAATTCACGGTCTGTTGTCACTTTCATGTGAACCTAGGATGAATACATACCTCTAAGTTGGATTCGACTCACATTTGATGGAATTCGGCATTTTTGTGGGGTCACCCCCTTCTTCGGGAGATTGTACTTGGTACGTGGTTAGTAAGCCTGGTTACAACCCACTTACCATGGTTACAAGTCTCCTATGTGGGTTGTAACCAGACTTACTGGGTTCCCGATTTAGTTCCTGTCCCTCCCACGTTGCCACAGAGGGTCAATGAAAGAGGAAGCGAATCTTCCAGGTGTCCGCCCACAAAAGCTATGTTTGTGGGAGGAAGAGCAGCCAAATAAGGCCTCAACAAGGCATTAGGGGGGTCCCCAGGGAGCGGAGAGTTGATATCCTATGAAACTCATGTCAAACGTGTCTGTGAGGTCGCTACAATTTGCCCAAAGATGAGTTTGGCTCCGGGTATGCCACCAGTCAAGGGAAATAAGTGCCTTCCCCGCAAACACGATATTTATTCCACCCCATTTTTTTTACAGCTCCAGGTTGCTTTTGTGTGGGTTTGTGTTTGGCAAGAAACGGCTGGAACGCAGCGTTTTCTCGATCCGGCAGGAGAGCGCGCTCCCGCCGGCAGACGAGATCTTGGTGACAAGGACCTGAGACAAAGCGTTGGTTGCATTGCACCTGGCATGTGTTTCAGCTCTTAGCTTCCCCAGAATTAGCTTCCCCTTTTCCTTTTTTGCTTTTTTGGGGTCCCCTTTGTTTTCCACTAACCAGACAAGTATATATGTATATGTATATATATATATATATTTGCTGGGTCCTATTTCCAGCCAAGTTAGTTTGTTGCTCCTCATCTTCAGTGAGGGCTGCAAAAGTGCTCCACTTTTCGGCGTACCTACCCAGTAGACTTGGGTTGGACATATTCAGATACCTCCCTGGAAAGATGCCTCTTTGCATCGCTCAGTCTTCCTGGGTCAACGTTGCGCATCTCACATCTTCGTCCGCAAATGAACATATGTGCATCCTGGGTCCACGCTTCGCTCACAAAAACCGTTCAACGAGTTCTAAAGATCGGGTTCCGATGGCTTGCATTAAAAACAGATCATGTGGGGGCTGATCAAAAGGTCCTGATGGGATGAGGGGAAAACCACAAAGATGATATTTCCCACCAAATGAGAAAAGTTACCCATGATCATTTGGGAGCATCCCATGTGCGTAGCATCCCAAAGGAGCCCATTTGTTCGGGAAGCAACCCTCCCTTGGACCGTGCTGCGCTTGCGCAGAGAGGAGAGTGCTTGGGGGGTTGCCAAACCAAAGTGGTCATCGGGAAATGAGTGAACAACTGGTTTCCATATTATGTTCATCTTGGAATCAACCAAACCAGGTCTCCTAAAATTTCAGCAGAAAAACAACAACAAACAACAAACACGCGGCGCATTCTTTTTTGGTGTCCACTTGGCTTCGATTCGGACCCAAAGCCAACCAGGACCTTCCTGGACGACAAGCAAGCGCAGCTCGTGGAGTTCGAGCGCTTCGGAGAAAACACAAATTTCTCGAAGCCTTCGGGGGGATTTGAGACATGGTGTGTGTTTTTTTTTTTTTTTTAATGCAAAGACCCCCCGAAAATGGTTTTTGTTTTTCCGCTCTTGTTTTTGTTCAACCTGGCAAAAAAGGGTAGCCTCGAAGAAAGACCCCCCAAATGGAATGACCCCGAAGAACAACCATCCGACGGATGGAGTTTTTTTTTTTGGCGGGAATCCCAACCCGGACTTGGTCATTCCCTACTGAGCAGGGGAGAAATTCGGCTCGCTTGCGCTAACTATCGATCTGGTTCCGGTGTCGATGTCGGGGTGTCGGTCGCGGTGTTCTTTTTGGTTGCCTGTCTTGTCAAGAAAAGGAGCCTCCAAAACGGCGCAGCGGCTTCTTCTGGGTCTGTTTCCCTTCACAACAACAAAAAGGGGGGGGGGGGCGACTCGGGCTTTTTTCAGGTTGGTTCGGGGAAGCAAAAAATAGACTGCAGCTAGTCAGTTTAGGGGGTCTTTTGTTGAGGCTATCCTTTTTGGTACCCTTGCGTAGTGAAGACAGACCAAAGGAGAAGCCATTGGAATCCCCCATTAGGCGCATGATTGGGGGTTGCCACAATCTCCTCTGTCTGGGTCCTCCAAACCAATCATTCCAGTGGAATCTTTCGTAGGAATCCAGTGACCATGTCTACAAGTTGGCACATGAGGGGGTGAGGGGGTTGATGCGCTTTACAGCGGTCCTTTCATTTACCCACCTTCAAAAGTTTCCATTTTGTTGGAACCTACCAGTAAGCTGCAACCCTGGAGGAACTCCAGCGACCCCTGTTTTAAGACCAACACCCATCCGATTTTTCATGTCCGCTTGAAGACAGGGGCTGGTTCCCTTGGCGTTTGAACTCCGACGTCCCAAAGGTCAGGTTGATGCTTCCGCTCTGCCCACGGACTTGAAACCCCAGGCTCTAAGGCGTTTAAAAGGGAGCCCTGGATTCCACATCGCGATGGCGACCCCAACATTTTGGAGCGAGAGGGGCAACAGGGGTGCGGGGAATTCGCGTGCAGAAGCCCTTCGGCTGGTTGTGAAAGGGTTTGCTTTTTTGATGGGGAACGTCCGAAATTTTGGGTGAACGGGAGACTAAAAGAAGGCCAAAGCGTGTGTGTTGGCTCCGACATGTTGAGAGAAAGCCTGGCAGACAAGCCCAAAAGGCCCGGAGTTTAGATTCGGTACGCTTTGCCGGCGCCAAAGCTTGTGTCAGATGAGGTTTGGCCAACGTTTCCTGATTTGTCTATCCATTTGGGGGACATTGGTTGTTCACCACTACCAGGGAACGAGTGCTAATTTTTCCCATGTCCTGGGGGGCATTTGGGATTTTCTCAAAGGGCTGTGGGTGCACCACCCATTTTAGTCTATTTTAGTGGACATTGGGATGTTCACTGGGGGTACGGGATTTTGACCCATGGCCAAAGAAGTGGACTCTTGATGTCCAAAGGGGCAAAAGGACACCAAAGGGCCATTCCAGCGGGCCGCTTCGTTCGGAGAAATAGCCCGAGGTTGAACAGCTGGTCCAAAGCAGCCCCGCTCAACTGGGTCCCCCGGTGCCCTTCTCTCCACATTTTTGGGTAAAATAGACTACAGACAAAAAAGGGTACCAGCTTATATTCTAACCTCTCAAATCTGGAGGACCTAGTAAACCCTTCAGTGGGGTTTACCCCTGCCCCCAAGACTTTCCGTTTATGGGGTACCCCTGCCCCAAGGGCGATTTTTGCACATCCGTGGCTGCAGGCGCCAAGTGGACGAGCTCTCCAACCAGCAGGAGTTCCAGCTGAGGCGACGGATGGAAAGCGCTCGCTCGCTTCTCTCACTCTATTCGTCCTGGGCATCCAGGGTTTGCCAACCCAAAAACAACAACCCACTCCCTCAGCTCGGGGGGTAATTCTTGTTGGTAGGGTTTCCGTTTCAGGAGTTGGGTTGTGGTTTCCCCGCTTCCCCCTGCCACTTTTGGCACTCCCGGAGACTTCCTGGAATTCATCTCGTTTTTGGTACACCGAAAGTTGGGGAACTGTTTTTGACCAATCCACTCGATCGGAAGCGAGCTGTGTTCAGGCAAACCATAAGAGTTTGCTCTCTCTTTTTTTGCCCGAAACCCATATTCCTGCTGGGACCCTCAAGTTGGTTCCGGCCAATCGGCTCATCTTAGAGATGGAGGGGGCAGCTGAGCGCCTGCGTTAATGGAACGACTTGATGCAGGTATGCTAGAATCCCTGGACACAATCCACTTAACTTGTTACAAGCGATTTGTTACAATCATTAATGTTGACTATGAATCATCCCCAGTTTATTAGGTGTCCCTGTTCCAAACGGGGAGGGCGGAACCAAACTAATTTAATCAAAGGGCGCAAACCCCAGGCCGCTTTCTAATGTGGTTTGAGTGATTCTTAGCTGAAGACCACATGTCCCAACTTGCCCTCCGAGCGAAAACGGTTGGTGCATGCTCTTGCCACTTACCAACACTGGGCAAGTCGGGTGGTCGACGTCCCAACCTGCAGCAGAAGGAGTCCGTCGCCCGTCGCCCGTCGCCCGTCGCAGGCATAGAGAAAGCTACCACAAGGAGGAGATGGTGGCCATGGACGAGAAGTACACCGCGGAGATCGATGAGGCCGGGGTGATGCGCCCAGGTCCGCAGAGGTTGGGTTTCTCGTGACCTTTTTCGGTTGTTGCTTTCATGGAGCGGCCCATGCTTCTTCCATTTGCTTAGGAATCTGTTTTTTTTCTAAAAGGTTTCAAAAGGAATTTATCACCTACTGGACATATGTTTTTCTCATTTTTTCCGGGGTCGTAACCAAATAGAAGATAATTTGGGCCAGGTGTTCAATAGCCCTGCGATTGCCTCAAGTTGGGGTGAGATATGGGGAGATTGCCTCACTAGATATGACCATGAATTTTAATAGGGAACCACCTTAAAAGTGATTGGTGGCCATGAATCCCCACCTAAATGATGTCCACCAAAGGGTCCCTTATTAAAATTCAGAGCCATATGGGCAATCCTTTCAGTTGCGATCCTGCCACTAAGCCTTTGGCAGAAAGCCTCGAGGATCAGGGTCTCTCTCTAGGGGTGTGAAGGTATGAGGGGGACGATGACTTGACTGCTATTGGGCAACGGATCTTTAGACGTTAACTGTTTGGTTGAAATCAAGTTGTGTTTTCCACTAAACCCCCAAGAAGTGAGACTTTTTGCAGGGGGGTCAACAGCAACTAAGATTCTATTGTGATTTAAATCTGGGGACCCAGGATTAAGCAGAACCTCTAGCTAATTTGCATCGGGAGTGAGACCATCTTGCAGGGACACCTGGATGCTGCCACAAAGGCCTTAATTGGAATGCAGTTGCGGGGCACATTAAACCAAATTAAGTCAGGATGATAGGGGGTAAGAGGATAAAGATGTGTAATTCTGTAGCCCTGTATTGTGTTTTGCTCCTTGTCGTTTAAATTAAAGCATTGGGAATTTTACCCCCCTTATATGGCACCATGGGTTGTTCTTATTTAGCCTCCTATAATATGAGGCCCAGTGCTTCCAGTTACCACAAAAGTGGGTCAGGAAAACCATTCAACACCAGGTAAAGGACTTTTGGGTAGCGACTATGGTGGCTTGCCTGGAAGCACTGGGAGGGGTTGTCTCCAAATTGTTTGTCCTTTTTGGTATCTCCTTACTGGGTGGCACGTTCTTCGTTTCGCTTCCGAAACGGGTCCGTGACAAGCGGCGGGAAATCTCTCAGCGATTGCCGGAATTTTTGATCAGCGATTCAGGGGGCTCCATGATCTGGTCCCCAAAAAAAGGCAATGATGTTCATGTTCAAAACCAATGGGATCCCATTTTGGGGAACCTATTTTAGTGGGGATTGTGATGTTCACTGGGGGTACGGGGTTTTGACACATAGCCATATGTCTTCTCCGAAATGGAAGCCTGGTAAATGGAAACAAGGACAAACACCTGCGGCCCCCTGGCGGTTTAAGTTTGTTTCATGCCGAAGTATAGATTTCCCCATGTTGTTGTTTTCTCTTTTTTTTTGTTTTTGTTTCCGCGGTTTTTCCATTCACCGGTCGCCTGCGAGGAGAGACAGAAGTACGAGATCCTCCGAGAGGAGAAGAACGATGCGGAGATGGAGGCGGAGGAGCCTTCCGGGAACATCTTGAGACGATGTGTGGCGAGGGCGATCTGAACTTGCGATCAAACAATTGGAAGGCTATCCCCAGAAATCCCCAGAGAAAAAAGAAAAGAAAACAGAGATATCCCAGAAATCCATTTAAAACACTCCCCATAAATCCCAAACAGACCAACTGGGGGGGTGGCTATAAATGTCGTAGAAGCCCATCTTGTACTGGTTTTTGTAGCACTCAGAGCGCTGACCTCTCATTCCAACATGATGTCCACTTCCCTCTTGGGCCTTTTCGAGTGTTCTTTGATTCGTTGGTTGCGTGTCTGTGGAATCACCATCTCCCCAAATTGACGTGTGGCCTTTGCAGACCCCAAATGGTGGTTTCCCCTGATGTCATTTCAAAGCAGCCAAAGGGGAGCCGAGCCTCCAAACAACACACACCCACATGTCGGGCGGAACTTACCCTTGTCGGGCTGTCATGTTAATTCGGAGGGAAGGGGCGGTTGGGTTTCTTGTTCCGGGACCTTCCCCGGTTAACCACTGGGGGGGGGGGGTATGAATCATATGGGTATGGGTCAAAATTAAAGCACCAGGAATTGGACCGCAGTGCATGTGTCCGTTTACCAGGCTTCCCTTTGGACCGATTTCTGACCAGCCACGCCGCTGCGGTGATGGGAGTCGGCCATGCTGCGCGAACCCAGAGGGCCCCTGAGACAGTCTGACCCATGCCGTAAAAATGTGGAACGGTTCCACAGGAAACGGGAGGGTCAACGGGTAAACCTGCAACCGGGTTTTCTTTGCTTCCATTTGTTTAAGATTTTGTTTTTTCCCCTTGTTGATTTTAAAAGGAATGTATCACTACTGGACATATTTTCTCATTTTTCCAGGGGTCTTAACCAAATGGAAATTTGCAAATGGGTTTTCCCCAAGCTCTCCCTTGGCTCGACACGCGAATCGCCACCAGTTTTTGCCGAGGAGAACATCAAGAGCCTGCAAGAGCACCACGCGAAGCAGGACCAGGAACTGGAGAGCACCTTGACCGAATTGTCTAAAACAACATCATCTCTTTAGTTCCCAGCCCCCCCCCCCAAAAAAAAAAGAGATGCACACACGCGCAATCCCGAAACTCAGCGGTACTTCCAATACTTTGAGCATGTTGAGTTTTAGGAACCCTCTGGCAAAAAAGCTAAATGTATACGTATATATATATATATACACGTATCGCAGGTTGATGGGCGTCGGTTTTGGGTGGCCTCATAAAACGGTGTTTGGTTGCAATATTGTCAGGTATTAAAAACAAAAGAAAAAAAAGAAAAGAGGACACAACATATGAAAGCTGTGGGGTCTTCCGATAGGCTCCGGAGTGGTGAAGGGAGCGGATCTGGGAAACCACACATGTTCTCGGGTTCCCCGATTCTAAGACAAGCCCAGCTGTTGTTTCTGACGTGTCAACACGAATCATGGTCCGTCGCGTCGGCTTTCTCTCTCACATCTCCGGGTTTCTCTCTCAACGCGAGTGCGCCCAGGTTCGTTCCAGTCAAAGATGATGATCGAGGTCGAGAAGTATCAGACACCTGGTTGCAGTGGAGAAATTGGATACCTGGATACCTTTTGGACACCAATGGCTTTTTACATCCTGCCC
The DNA here is from genome assembly GCA_963377175.1 of Effrenium voratum. Classification (NCBI taxonomy): domain Eukaryota; class Dinophyceae; order Suessiales; family Symbiodiniaceae; genus Effrenium; species Effrenium voratum. The sequence continues at coordinate 653,112 of CAUJNA010002724.1, read as the reverse complement.
CATGTTGTTCACCTATGGTTCTTTGCAGAAACCACATATTTTCCGTGGGTTTCAGACCCATTTTCTGAGATAGAAGGATCCTTGAAGAGAATGGAGAGGGTACAGCTACATTGCTGGGTGGTCTAGTCTAAGACACTGGCAAACCAGGAAATGTTACGAGAAGCTCATCAAAAGCAAGTTTCCTCTTGGTGTCCTCTTCGTCTCCTCGTAACATCCAAAGCCAAATCCAAAAAATGGGTCCCCCCTACAGACAAAGCTGCACCGCCGCTTTCTTTTCTCGCGAGCGCGCGCGGGCGCGCGGGCGGAGGAAGCTGGCGCTGGAGCGAGAGACCATCCATCAGCGCTGGGGGGAGGAGCACCAGCGGATCCTTTCAGAGCACCAGCGCAAGGCGCCGAGAAACGAAGAAACGAAACGCATTCGAGGCCACAGAGGGGGGCTTCTGTTTCAGCCGAGTTGGGTTTCGAAGCTGAGAGCCGCTTTTCGGTGAATTTGGCATTTGAGTTGGCCGTTACTCTTTTTGGTTGCTTGTCAATCCACTCCATCGGAAATGAGTCTTTTTTTTTGCGGAGGGCTCCCTCAAAATTGTTCAGGTGTTAACTTGCGCGGGCCATGTCTTGCAGAACTGTGGGTGGCTCCGAAAGGCTCCTTCCGCAAATCTGGGGCTACAGCTCCGAAAGGGCTCGGTCTCTTGCAACCGCTAATTTCCTTCCAAAGGGGGAGCTTTCATGCGCGCTCCTGGCACAATCGCGTCCGGTCTTTTGCAGGTGGCCGAGATGCAGCGCGACTTCGAGGCCGGCTGGTTTCTCAAAGGGAATGTACTTTTGGACTGTTTCGGGTTAAAATACAAGGACCATCTTGGAAGGGTCCCCCCATTTTGGGGGTTCCCTCCCCCCAATCATGGAAGTTGACAGACGGGGTTTGGAAGTCTCGTTTCCGTGTGGGGAAGGCCTCTGCCACTTTCATGCTTGTTGGAAGGAGGGTAGATCCCCTTCTACTCGTAGTGGTTTTAAGCATCTCGTGGGCCAGTTGGAGGTGAGCTTTCTTGTTTCATGGCGATGTTTAGAGGGGAACCCTGTTCTTTGCGCTCTCGGCATTCTTATTTTCACACACCTGTCATTTCCCGCTAAAAAGTCTCGGAAGTTTTCTCATGACTTAAGCAAGTGGAGCGTGTTTTTGTTGAGTCTGGACATAGTGGCCAAGAGTCCAAGTTTCGAACGTGCCGCCGATGCACTCGCACCTTGGGGTCAGTCGTAAGCTCCCAAGAGGTGATTACTTTCTTTTGGCAGATCCCTTGCGCGAGGGAGCCAAGCGTCAGCTTGGGCTTTGGGTTGGTTTCGCCGATTTTACCTGTGAACGCGAACGCCCGATTTCTGCTTGGCAGGAGAAGCAGGCGGCGGACAAGAATGCGATCCAGCGCATCTTGGAGGCGATGGCTCGCGGGTTTGGTCTCCGCCGAAAAATGTGTGGGTGTTGCTTTGTGTGGGCTTGGAGTTGGGGTGGTAGACGGGAATCCAAAAGGAGAACCGAAGCCATGTTGGGTCGGCTAAACCAAAAGACAGGCACACATGGCTGTGGGTCAAGCATATGTACCCAACATGGACCCTTGGTAGATGGAAACATGGACTAAAACCTGCGGTCCCTGATGGTTTAATGTTGACCCATACCCATATGTTAGACTAAGTATGTGCCTACTTGCTCTGAGCACCTTATTTTTTGCGTACCCGCGGCAAAGACGGAATTTTGGGAAACACAAGCGAGTCAATGGAGCTTGTTCAGAGGGGGCATGATTGAAACTTTGATTTTCATGTTTACAGTCAAAGGCAAAATGTAGGTGTGTCTGTCTTTGAGGGCACCCATTTTGGGCCATGAAGTATTTGTTTCCCCCCCCCCGGCAAAAGGCCAAGACCTTGGGTCGGTGTGGAAGAGCCATTTCGGTCGATTCGATGCATCGCCCGATGCATTGGAAAAGGCCCTGTAGATGAAGGTTAAGGACTAGTCCGCCTTGCCAGACATGGGTGCCGCCTTTCTGGGATTCCTTACCACCATGGTTCTAGCCGATCCAACCATGGGTGCAGCCGCCTTGTTAGTTCCTTCCAAGGTAAAATGGTAGACGATTTTGATACCGAGCGGTGTTGATCATGACTCATGTGAGCCACAATCAACCCCGGGTAAGTGAAGGATAGTAACGGAAAGTCCCAGCCAGGATTAGTTGCGGCCGCCTTTGTACTTCTTTACCTTGGTTTGCGTACACCATTTTTATACCGAGCGGTTTTGATTGCGACTCATGTGCACGAAGAGACAAACCGCATCTTTTGGCAGGAGAAACGCCTCGCAGAGGATGTGCACGCAGAGACCATGCGCCAGCTCGAGCAGGAGTGATGGCGGCTGTTTTGGGGGACAAAAGTGGTCCAAAGGCGGCCGCAGACCATGGCTAGGCAGTGTGGCACGTGTTCGGCTTTAGTCACTTTTTTGGTTTCGACCATGTTAGGCGTAAACAGCACGTTTGGTTGCCTTTTTTGACCCATCACCCATCCACTGAGTTGGGGTCTCCTCGATTTCTTTTGCTTTTAAATTTGGTGGGGAACAGACGAAGTAGAGAAACTGAACCAAGTGAAGAGAAGCGGGCATTGATTGTCATTGGAAGCCAGAAAAAGGGCGAAATTGAGCACTGCTAGCACATTGGTGTGTCTTTTTCAAAGGGACCCCGAAAAAGTGGTTTCCTCTTGTTGTCCCCTTAAAATAAGCCAATTAAAACAAGCATGACATACGCATATGATCCTTCAGGACGCTATACTTCCTCACATCAACTAATTCAATTCGCTGCAATGGGGATCCCTCCCTGTACGTTTCCCTGGGTAATCGTGGAGCAATGGGTGGCAAACGTCTTTCGATTTGGTGCCTTTTTTGGTGGTACTGTGGAAGCACAAAATCTGTTCGCACCAGTTTGAAATCATGAGAACCCATAACCCATTCTTTGTTGGTACTTTACAGCCTCCGGCTCAGTCCGCCGACATTGTCCTCTCCCTTTTTTCCTTCTGCCTCTCTCCCTTGTCTCCCTTGTGTGTTCTGTCGTCCTCTCTCCCTCCCTCTGCTCCCCATCCTCCCCATCCCCCCAAGCCTCTCTATGCCCAATCTCCCTCTCTGGTATGTATGTATGCATATATATATATATGTCTGTCTGTCTGTCTGTCTGTCTGTCTGTCTGTCTGTCTGTCTGTCTGTCTGTCTGTCTGTCTGTCTGTCTGTCTGTCTGTCTGTCTGTCTGTCTGTCTGGTCTGTCTGTCTGTCTGTCTGTCTGTCTGTCTGTCTGTCTGTCTGTCTGTCTGTCTGTCTGTCTGTCTGTCTGTCTGTATGTATGTATGTATGTATGTATGTATGTATGTATGTATGTATGTATGTATGTATGTATGTATGTATGTATGTAATGTGTATGTATGTATGTATGTATGTATGTAATGTATGTATGTATGTATGTATGTATGTATGTATGTATGTATGTATGTATGTATGTATGTATGTATGTATGTATGTATGTATGTAATGTAATGTATGTATGTAATATAATGTAATGTAATGTAATGTAATGTATGTATGTATGTATGTAATGTATGTATGTATGTATGTATGTATGTATGTATGTATGTATGTATGTATGTATGTATGTATGTGTATGTATGTATGTATGTATGTATGTATGTATGTATGTATGTATGTATGTATGTATGTATGTATGTATGTATGTATGTATGTATGTATGTATGTATGTATGTATGTATGTATGTATGTATGTATGTATGTATGTATGTATGTATGTATGTATGTATGTATGTATGTATGTATGTATGTATGTATGTATGTATGTATGTATGTATGTATGTATGTATGTATGTATGTATGTATGTATGTATGTATGGATGTATGTATGTATGTATGCATGTATGTATGCATGTATGTATGTATGTTGTATGTAATCTATGTATGTATGTGTGTATGCATGTAGGTATGTATGTATGTATGCATGTATATAATGTAATGTAATGTATGTATGTATGTATGTAGATAGGTAGGTATGTATGTATGTATGTATGTAATGTATGTATGCATGTATGTATGTATGTAACGTATGTATGTATGTAATGTAATGTATGTATGAATAAATGAATGAATGTATGTATGTATGCATGCATGCATGTATGTATGTATGTATGTATGTATGTATGTATGTATGTATGTATGTATGTATGTATGTATGTATGTAATGTATGTAAGGAATGTAATGAATGTAATGTATGAAATGAATGCAATGGATGAATGTATGAAAGACGTAAAAAGCCGGCAGGGGGAATCGAGCCTGGGACCCCTGTTTTGCGACACTGGCTCCCCGAAGACTACGTTTAGTGGAACGTCATCAAATTGCCGCGCGGTACGCGACCGAAAAACCATGCGTATTTGACGTGTCCCGGGGGGGGACTAAGGGGGGGGGTATCCTCTATCCTCTCTTAGGTATCCAATAGTCCTCTCTTAGGTATCCGACACGCCGAGCAATGTCGGCGGATTTACAGGGGAGTCATATCATTCCAGGGATTCTGAGGTGGTGCAGGATTTCGTCCATCCACAGTATGAAAAGGAAACCAACAGGAAGAACAGACCATTTTCTGAGTTCGATTCCTAAAAAGGCACCCAAATTGAGCATTTGGCGAAGGGGTTTTTGTGATGCCCTACTCCCCCGCTTAAAGCAAACAGATAGCTTGATAGCTGCACGGATGGCCTTGAATCAACCTGCGCAGGATTCCAGCTACATGTCTGTGGAAGAGATTGAACTTCAGCTTTGTTGAAGATTTTACTTGGCGAGTGTTGTTCGGGGTGTAAGATTGGACATGAGAACTCTGCTTGAATCGGACCGAAAGCCATCCATCCCTCCTTTCAGGTGAGATTCCCGGATGGAGGTTCCTCATACTGCAGGATATGCCTAGGAGAAGCCCCTTCATTTGAACCTGCATTTTTGGGTGCACAGACCCCCAGACAGCCAGTGCTCATTTTTCCACTTGTTTGGGGGATGCTTTCCCTTTGAAGTCAACTGCCAAAAAAAGGTGCCTCCTTATTCCTATGGAAATCCTTTGGGGGCTGGGAGCCCGTTGGGAAAACATAGGAGTTTGCCCCAAACCTGAAGATGATTCCCTCTTTGAATGAGACACCAATGAATCATCAGGTCTGTTTGCTTTCACATCCCCATCCCCATGGAATTGGGGGAGGTGACCTCCTGGAATTCCATTCCATTTCATTGTCCCTGATTGTGAAGACTTGATAACTGCCTTTCAATGGTACAGATGTTGAAATGTCCCACAATGGACTGACGACTGCCTGTTGACGACTTGTACAATAACATGGAAAGGTCTCGGGTCTCGGAGTCTCGGAGTCCGAGTTGCCGGTTTGGCGGTTGAAAAACGCCTCCGTGGGCCCGCAGCCAAATAGACCGCCACCTTTTAGGGGGAGGCAACTTGCAAAACGAGGACACAGACCGGGAGATCGAGGAGCTGAAGGAGGATAAGGACCGACCTTTTTTCGGCTGGCCGCGTGCAGCCAGAGGAGTCAGCAAAACCTGTGTTCACGCACGCATTTGGGGGAAAAACAATTACCGGTTTCGTATTTCCGGTTGGGGAGTTATAGCGATTTGCCCAGATGATGGTTAGTAGGGAGACGGTACCCTTGCCAGAAACAGGTGCGGATATTTGCGCGGTTGATCCTTTACCAGTTTTGGCTGGACTCAGGTCGGTTTGTGACCTCACATGCCCTTCCATTTTGTCTCACTTGACTTATCTCGTACTATGGCCCTTTTTGCCAGAGTTTCGCTGGGGAGCGGGGTAATGAAGCTATATCCCTCCTTTTCCGCCCAGACACAGATTAAGCCAATCCTGGGTTGAATGCCAATCAGGAAAACCCACCAGTTATGCCCGAAAACAAGGGTTGCCCAGAAGTTGGGTCCCCAATTTTCGTCTTCCGCTGGAAGCAAACTTGCCTATCTTTCTTGAGAAAAGCGTCTCCATGCATTTCGAACATCGAGCACGCACAAAAATGGCATGTTAAGAAATCAGACTTTGGACCCGGAATCTCCCGTCCTTTCCCAAAGTCCAGAGGTGCATTTCGGGATGTGTAGTGTGTGCTTAGTTTGGGGGGACACCATTTTTGTGTGGGTCCTTAGTTTTGAATGCACGCCGGCACCTAGCGTCCAACACACGAGGCTGCCCTTTTACTGGGTGCCTCACGGCGGCACACGCATTTTTGTGGGACACCTCTTGAGAATCAATTCCACTCATTTTGTTCGGCAAACCAGAGTGACCACGGCAGCTCTTGGGTCAACTTTAGCAAGACATCCTCGAAAATACAACTTAGAGCCTAACGTGAGTTTGAGAGCCTTTTCCAATGTCCCTTAAAAGTGACCCAGTCCATGTCCTCTCTGGTTTGCTGCAGCCCGCTTGCAGAAGTCTTTGTCAATTGTCACCGCCTTCACGCATCCAGCAATTTTGTTTCGGCTGTCACATGAGCAAGGGTCAAATGAAAAGTGTCATATACTGTAGCAATGGGGATGATATTGGATCTACTCGCCAAGTTGTCATTTGGGCGGGTCCTGTAAAACCACCCCGAGCCCACCCACCGTGGCTCATTCCCAGCCTTACAAGCAAACCGTATGGTTGTTGAACATCCTTACTCCCTGACCATCCCAAGGAAAGATTCGGAACCTTCGATCTAGGTAGAAACCTGGTCGATATTGAGAGATGGGGCTGAATTTCCTTTGAGTGGTGTGAGTCGGATCACTTTTGCCTCCAATGAACCTCACTTCCTGATTTCCTGGACTCAACTGGCACTTTTCGGGGGTTGGACCATTCCAGCGGCTTCACAAAGCGTTTGGTTTCTTCGAAGGCCAAGCCACTCGATCGGAAGTGAGTCGAGTAGTCCGGGCGCGGAACCTGGCGATAGGAGAAGCGGCTCAAGGCGGAGCGGGACAGCAAGGTGACCTTGAGAGGCCAGGCGGGGATCCACAAGCGCAACCACGAGGAGCCAACGGGGGGCATGGGGGAGGAGGGGGGGGTGGGGTGTGATGGGGGGGGGGATGGCACAAGCCTTTGTCCAAATCCAACTCCAAACATGTCCCCTTCGGAACAAAACGAAGCAAATGGCATTGGCGAAGTTGAAGTTGGGAGCCCGTGGAAAGCGGTTGGACATGAATCCTCGGCACCTTCAGCCCCTGAACAACTCACACCCGTCGGACCGTCGGACCGCGGCCTGGCTTCAGCCCCGTCCTTTCACCGTGCCAACTAAAGCGCTTTCCATCCGCCCGGTTTCGTCGCCATGCTCCGGAATCTCGCGATCCTAGCGCCTGGGCAAGGGTTGCTGCCACACGTACCCAGAGTTTTTGGGTGTGAGGTATGAACAGAGCACCCCCCCCAAAAAAAAAAACACAAAGATATTCACCATGGAAAGCCTAGGTTCAAATATATACCCTAGCGAGTATTTGGAGAGGGCTTGAGACGAGATGTTTGGCCCGAGTGAATCCAAAGTCGATACCCAAGAAGCTATCCAAAATTTGTCGGTTTCTTTTTGGTTTCCTTTTGAACACACCAAACCTGGCCTTTTCTTGATCCAGGATCATTGCCTTTGCCGGTGTCCCTTTCCTTCCCCGGGCAAAATGTGCGAGGTTACTCCAACGGTTGGAACCCGAGTTTGAACTTTCAGGCGGTAGATTCCATACACAGTCTCCCACGTTGCCATGGCACCTGACAGGGGGTCAGCGGAAATTGTTGTTCCCGGCACCCTTCAGGTGCCATGGCGAGGGGTAAGTCGCCCAAGAAATTGGGTTTTTCCAAATCACCCAAATCCGAAGGTGTTTGATTCTTTGTGGGGTCTGCAAACACGTTACCTTTAAATCAGAGCCCTTGGATGTATTTGTTTGCAACTGTCTTTTTTCTTCTTTTTTTAATGTGTGTGTAGGTGGCTTTGCTTGCTCTTTACATACACATATATACTTATATGTTCCAGCCCCCAGGCCGCCCACCCCCCCGGCCTCCCCCACATCATCGGCATCAACGGAGGTGCTGCTGGCAATGCTGGGGATGCTGTCCAGTACCCCCAAACCCCGACACCCCCGCCCCCACAAACCTCAACCCTAAACCAAGCCTAAACCAACCCTAAACGAACCTTAAACCAACCCTAAACCAACCCTAACCCCCCCCAAATTATACCTCAACCAACCCTAAACCAACCCTAAACCAGGCACCAGCGCCTAGTGGGTTCGCATCGCCGACCCAAACAACCCTTTCACCGCCCTCCAAGGCCAGCCAAGCTTGTCTGGAATGGCTGGGTCGTGCCTTAAGCACTCTTCCATACAGCCTTTGGCAAAGTTGCATGCAAGCCCTGGCAGCCGCAGATTTTGGAGCTTGCCAAAATCCAAAGGCCGGGCTATGAAGGTTGGCGTACAGCCGAAATAAGCAAGCAATGCATTGCTCCAGCGTTTTGCGAGGGAACCAGCTTGACCAGTTTGGTCTTTATAAGTTGGTGTTATAAGCGAAATTTATCTTCCAACCGCACAAGGCAATGCTGGAATTCTGACTTCTTCCAAGAGATCGGCGCGGCTAAACCAACCCCAAACCCACCCCAACCACCCAACCACCCCACCCCACCCCCCACCCCACAAAGGGGGCCTGGATCATGTACATGTGTATATATATATATACACAGACGCATATGCGTGTAGGTAAACATGGTTTTGCAATGTTTCTTTTTCCCACACGTTCATTTCCATGTCGAGTCCAGGTTGTCATTTTCGAGTCAGGTTTTGTCCTTTGGTCTGTAGACCCTGAACGCTTTCCACACCACTGGTGATCTCTTCCAAATGGGCGTGCCCTGTAATTCTTATTGGCCGTTAGGGTGTGGCTAAAAATTGAAGAGCTGGGGCATCAGCAGGTTATAGTCTTTGGTTGCATTTACAATTTTGCCATGTGCACAATGTTTTGAGCCACGGCCATTTAAGCCGGTGCTCCTGCTGCTTGGTTTCACAAAGGTTACAGTGAGGCCTAAACCAACCATAGCCATAGCCATGGTGCAGAAGCAAAGTTTTGGTGGCTGCTCAAATGGACATGCCCTCAAACCAGGGTATTTTACCGCCCCAACGCCATACCAATATATGGCTTACGGGCGGGGTATATTCGTCTTGATACAACCCTTTTTGCCGATTGTTATTCTGGGATAGCCCCTCTCCGGTCGCAGAAGTTGGCGAGACTATGCGAGAATCGTTCTTTTGGTTGCAAGCTCCCAACCCTGAAGACCCGACAGTAGCAGGTTTGTCTTGTAAACCACCCAATGAGTTGGTTCCTTTGTTTTTCCTGATGCGACTTTATGTGAGGGCCATCACAAGCAAACCAACCTGGAGGAGTTTTTTTTTGATACATACCGAATCTTCCATTTACAGGACATTTTCTTCCAGGGCACTCAAGCAAGCAAATGGAATGGGTCAATCCTGGCTCCCACGGTTGCCCAACTCATTCCCAGGTCCTTTGGGTTGATACATGGCCAGGCACACACCCACACGCAGACCTTCAGCTGAAGGAGGTTCCACTTGAGGTGCTAGTTTGGATATGTCCTTATATGTCCTTCTCAACCGAGCTCGCCGGGTAGCTGCTCACCCAAGTGGGGCGCCCGAGGTATCCTTGTTGGTTGTTTTGGTCGAACAATAGATGGCGATTCCTGGTTTACCTGGTGGTTTAATCAACCAGGGCCATCGAAATTTCCCCTAAAAGGACACCTCTTGTTTTGGTTGGTTGCCACGTGTCGGCGTTTTTCGCTTTCTCAGGAGACGTGCGGGAAAAAAAACATGGTCAGGTTGACCCCCCCAAAATTGCCAGAGAGCTTGTAGTGAGCTCACCGAATCTGGGAAGGAGCTAGTGACCTCCTCTCGCCGCCTCGCAAGCCCAAGGTCGCCCTTCCTTTGGCCAGCGCCGGCGCGCCTCACTGCCCCGACTGCGTGGCGGAGGATGCGCAGGCCGACGGAGGCGCGGCCAGATCAACGGAGCGCCCGGGTTTTTGGACGCCTAGAAGGGGGCGGCTGGTACGTCACTTGGTGGCTCCCAGCCATCCGGTCCCTTAGCTTTTTAGATCCTTCTAGTGTTTAGTGGCAGTTTCCATTTAAACCACTAAAAGTTACACTTTTAGCGGGGGGAATCTGAGGGCAGCCCAGGTCGGGTAAGTGGTGCTCGTACGCCTGGTGAGATACCCCACTGCCATGGTCACCTTCGTTCAGCAGGGTATCTCACCAGGAGGTACCCTGTAAGTGTTTGTTGCCATGTGCTGATCGGGCAACCGTTCCATTCTGGGGTTGCCAACTATGTTTGACCCACACCCAAATAGTGGCCCCCTAAACTGTCCAATTGCTGAAAATTCCCCAACAGCTGATTCATCTATTGATTTGGTCTCTGCCCAGATAGGCTTGATCGGGGTGTTTTGAGGCAGGGTTCCGGAGGGTTCGAAAAGGTTCCAGGGCTGTTGGGATCTTATTTGTTCCCCTAGTGGTTTAAAGGTGAATCTACCACTATTGGAAATATGATTATTTGTTCCAGGGACTTAGGCGTATGGAGGAAATGTTGGGTTGCCTTTTGGTTTCCTTAAACCAATATCCAAAAGGGGTCCACCATTTTAAGAAACTTCTTTTCTAGCCGTCCCCTTTTTCCAACTTGCTGGTTCTCAGCAGGGAATGAGACCCCTATAAACCGTCCCTGGCGGTTCTCGGGTTCATTCCCAACACCCGGAACCGTCATTCCCTACGCACAAGCAAAGGGAATGGGGAATCAATCCTTCCGGCTTCTCTTCAAGAATAACCTTGCCAATAAGCCTTTGGGGCGGATTCTCGTTTTTGTTTCTTTTCTCGAACGAAGGACCGGATCTTGGCGAAGGGTATGCACCGGGGTCCCAGCCCATCCAAGCTGAATGGATTCAACGGCACACCTTTTTTCAATCACCGACAGACCGACAGACTCGGGAAACCAGCTGACACTCGTATTTTTGGTTCCCTGAATTCTCCTGCCGCGCCAGCAGCACTCACTTCCCGAGTTCCATGGACTTCGCGCGCTTCGGGTTTGGACCGTTCTTGGCAGACGAACAGCTCGGTGACCGGAACGGAAGGTTTCACGTGAATTGCTAGATCTGATTTTCTCGGTACCCCAGTTGGGTATGCTAACTGATTTTTACTCCTTTGTTATCTTAGTCGGTGGATTAGATATGAAGCACGATGAGAAGAAATACTGTGGATGGACGAAATCCTGCAGCACCTAAGAAACCCTAGAATAATGATTGCCCTGTAAATACCAACAAACAACGGTTTCGCGTGGTTTCAAAGCGGTGCAGGATTTCGTCCATCCGCAGTATGCTTCTTTTCTTTTGGTAAACGTAGGAGTTTGGTTTTTCAGCTGACGGACGGGCGAAACCCACTCGAGGTAACCTGCTGCTCCAGAACCAGGTGGCGGCCCACAAGGCCAACGCCTCCCAGGAGTCGAGTCAGAAGTCATCGGAAGTCGGGGCAACGGGTCGCAAGTCGCCGAGAATCTCCACTGGCCGCATAGCCATAGGCAATGTACTTGTACATGTGTGTTTATGTCTATATATATATAGATTTGTTTGGGGGGACCATCCTCATAAGCCCTTTTGGAAGGAAACCCTTGTGGGTCGAGGATGCTGAACACCCAGCACGGGGTCAAACCGCTCACAACCCCGAAGAGAGCTGAGGTTGGAAAGCAGGTGGTGAAACACTGGGGATTCAACTCGGAACACATTCAAGAATCAAAAGGAAGCCCAAGCGGGAACGGGAAACCAAGACAGTTGACAAATAAACCGAAGGTTGGACATGCGGGGACATCCAACAGATTTGATGTTGGACAACAGCTGGGGTTCAAACTTTGATCAAGCATTGTTCAATCCAAACATGTAACCCCAGGGGGAGGGGAGACGAGGAGACGGGGAGGAGGGAGGAGGGCTGGGTGGTGCGCGAATCGGCTCGGAGGTTTGCTTCCCATTTCGCCTCTGCAAAGCCGCCCTTCCTAGCCACTAGTCTTTCTGTTATGTGAGTGGTCTGAAGGCACAAGAACCACTCTGAGAAGAAATTCATTCAGTTGGAAATCGAGTGGTCACAAAGAAGTTACTCTTTTTTTGTCTCAGCCAGTGCTATAGCGGGAAAACACCTCTTCGCGTGATGGCTTGTCCTGCTTTGCTACTGTAATTGGGTTTCGTGATATATATATATATATATATATATTAAAGCTTGACTTTGACATGGACGAGAATCTGCACCTCCGCCACCTCAGTCTGCTTCCGATTTTCGAAAATCCGACCCGCTTCGGAGGATCGCGAGGATTGCACCCAGCCGGGGTATTACCATTATCCCAACATGGAAGGCATGCGGATCCAGGCCTGGAGAAAGATGTATGGGTCTTCGTCTTCTTCCGGTTTCCACTCGAGTGCAAACCAAAACACTCCCCAGACTTACACCCGGAAGCGCTTCCCAAGTTGGGCTTTGTACATGGAACCTCTGGTCTTGCAACGGGGAGCTTGGAATCGCCTGGGGGAGGGCACTTCTTTGATGTCAAGCTGTACTTAAAGAGGCAATCGGGTACCTCAGGCAAGCGGTTAGGAAGTTTGGTCATAACCCACAAAAGCCATGGTTATATCTAAGGGTGGAAGTACATACTCCTTGTTCGTACCCCTTGGCTTCCCTGGTTTCCAACCCATTTTATAAGGGGTATATACTATACCCCTTTTGGGGAAAGGGGTATGAACATCAGCAGGCCTGTTGGGTTCATTTGTCCCAGGGGTATGTGCAAGCACCCCTGGATAAAGGGTAGACTCATTCGCCCAAAGGACTGGCCCAAGGTTCAAAAACTTTTCGGCATCAACATAATGAAGACATCAACAGAGAGAAACACATCAACTGGGTGTGTGTTTTTTGAGGGTACCCCCGAGGTGGCTTCTTTGAGTTTTGCCTCTACCAAACCAAAACGGGGGGGGCAAAGTCCACTTGGAGAAACTCACATGCGTTGCGTGATCTGTTTTTCAACACACAACACCTCTTGCGAGGTTCCCCTCGTTGATTTCTGTGGACATTGCGGAGGCTCACTCAGAGGATCCAAAAAAGACCCTAAGGTCTTATTGAGCTTGGATGCTTTTGGATTGGATCTTAAACCTTAAACTTGTTGGCAGAATGAGTACGTTCCCACTAATCTCAAAAAGGTCAAGTGGTTTGGGCAGGTGGCCTCATAGATATGGCCAGAGGGTGTGGGGGGAGGAGGGCTCGATTCCCTTTGCCCAGATGATCGATTTAGACAGTATTTGCTTATATTTTGGAGAAACTGAGATGTGTTCCGGGGGGTTGGGGGGCAGGGAGGCGCACGAAATTCCATCCAGCAGTCCAGGCACAGTTCAGAGGAGCTGTAGCCCATATTGAAGCTTGAACAGGTGGGAAGCAACATCCTTTCGGGGTCCCTTGAACGTGTTCAACATTCAAACAACCTGTACGCTTCAATTCGCGTTCAAGTCAAGAGTCAAGGTCCCCAAAGGTCCTTTTTCCAGGTCCTTGGCAAGTGAGCTTGAGTTTCCTGCAGCTTCATGAGCATCTGTTTCTTCTTTGAACGGGAGCCACCGGCGCTGGCGCTTTGCTGGCGCGCCACTTGGGCCACTTGGTGTCCGTGATTGGTTTTGTTGGCCGAGACCGGGCCATGTGGTGGCGGCCACTTGCTAACATCAGGATTCCTTGTCAGGTTGAAGTACCCTCCCATCCGCAAACATGGAACCTCACAAGGGCTGGCCTGGTTTGGACCACTTGCCTCTAAACAAGTTCCATGTTAATGGACCGGAGGGTATCCTTTAATGCTTGTTCTTCCCCCTCCCCCCCCAACAGCTGAAGGCTTGGGGGGTCCATCCCAGATAGGCTTTGAAGTTGTTCGGAGCGGCTCCGGGCATTGTCGCATTCCACACTTCAACTTTCAGAGTTCAGAAGAATTTCTGTCGCACCCCCCTACCACAAAAAGAAAGAAAACAGAAAACCAGCTTTCGGCAAGGGATCTGCGAACCACCAAGCCACGTACCAGAGTCGCTTCTAGGTCCCCCACTGCCCTTCTCTCCCCTTGTTTGGGGGAGGGTTCCCCCACTAAAATAGACAGACAAAAGTTGGTACCCTTATTCTAACCTCTCTACTGGAGGCCCTAGGCTTGAAATTTGGATTGGTCGGGCCAGGTGAGCGCGTGGCAGCACTGCCAGTCCTACTGCCGCGTCACCCCCGACTGCAAGTACTTCTCCTTCTGGCCGGACGGCGGCTGCGACTCGGCGAGTTGTCCCGAATAGGTTTACTACATACGGAGCAGAATCTCGCACATATGATATATATATATATATACATGCATATTTTTACATATATATATATATGTATGTATGTATGTATGTATGTATGTATGTATGTATGTATGTATGTATGTATGTATGTATGT
>CAUJNA010002724.1:556092-633592 GCA_963377175.1 Effrenium voratum | reverse complement strand
TGGGGAGGAAGATATTTTCTCTTGAAGGCGCTCCCTGTCAGGTGCCATGTATATCTCGCAACCATGGGCTTGGTTTCTAAGAAACCTTCTCCAGGCATTTTCTCCAAACTCGACCAACGAGAGAACTACTCTGGGTTTTGGCAAGATTTTTTTGGAATGTCGGGATGAACTCATAGATTCTTGTCGTGTTGCCAGGTGTTGCTTACCCTCGCGGCACATTGCATGGAACAGTTTGGGACAGTGCCAGTCTTTGCCATGGGAAAGCAAGGCTTGCCTCATGAAGCCACCACTTAGAGGGCAATACTTTGAGGATGTCACTTTACGCAGCCCAGAAGATGTCTGTGTTTTTCTTTTTCATCCGTGCCAAAGACCATTCCCAAAGAAGAAATGACAAGCTAACGCACGGATGGCCCCAACATCGGCACCACAGAGAAGGGGCACCACACTGCCATTTAGTGTCCAGGTTGACTGGAAGGGTAAATCTGCGTCTGTCTTTTGACGGCATACCCTGTTGGCTTTGTTTTAAGAGGGAACAACAAGACACATCCCAAAAAATACCACACCCTTTTTGGTTGGGGGTTTTGTGTTCCTTGTGTGTTGGTTGGAAAACCGGCATCCATTCCCATTTTTTGGGGTTCACTCAAAACAGAAGTGCGAGCCGCCCATGTGGCACCAGGGGCGTGGTTGCCGTCGGGTGTCTCACCAAACAGTTGGGGTCCTCTCCCTCACAGCCGGAAGCTCCAAGGAGGCCAATGGAACCAAGCTTTTTCGGGCGCTGAAGGAGGGTTTCTCTGTTGTTTCCTCTCTAAACTCCAAATATTCAGAAGGGGAACCCTCAAAAAGCAGACAGAAGTTGGCAAAGACCCCTTTCAGCCGGAAACAGTAAGCCAGTGAGGCAAAACTCGAGCATTGTTTCGAAAATCCATCGCTTTGGGTTGCCAAGCTCAATCAATCAAAGGGTGTGTCTTTCTTTTTGGGGCCCGCAAAATGGCATCGATGGTACCTTTGGTTTCCCTTCAAAACCACAAACACATACGAGGTCCCCCCAAAAAAGACACGCCCATGTATTGAATTGCCCCCCATTCCCATACTATAAGAGCCAAGAGTTCAAATCCTCAAAGCACTAATCCAAAGAACCAATTGAGGATTAGCGGATGCACCCCCAACCAAGCAAGCAACCAACCAACCCACCCACCCACCCACCCACCCACCCACCCACCCACCCACCCACACAACCAACCAACCAACCAGCCAACCAACCAACCAACCAACCAACCAACCAACCAACCAACCAACCAACCAACCAACCAACCAACCAACCAACCAACCAACCAACCAACCAACCAACCAACCAACCAACCAACCAAACACACCCACCCCACCCCAATTTCAGCCTTTTTGTTCTTTTCTTTTCGGTTTTCGAGGTGGTTTCGGGCCCGGAGACCTGCATGGGCGAGACGCTTCCCCCGGGGGCTGTGAACTACTTGGACGCCTCCACGGCCTACTGCGCGCCTTGGAATAAGCCGACCGATGGCCTCGGCTTCGGTCAAAATAGGGCTACCATTTCAAAACATGGATTTGGATTTGTTACCATTTCAAGACCAGGTCTTGATTATGACATTGTCTCGTCTTTGTTAAAATGGGCGCCCCCTTTTTCACAAGGGGGATCTTCACATGGACACAACACACTAACCATCATATAAGATTTTGGCGGAGTGTGCCTCGAGAAACCGCTGAAATTTTGTCTAAGTTGGTCTTTGTTTGAGATGGTTGGCTCGTTTCTCCTTTTGGGAAACGAGAAGGAATTCGGTTGAGTCAATTCGGGGGTCTACAGAAGGACACACCCACCTGGAAACCCAGTGGGGTCATTTGTCGATTCTGTTTATCGGATTCAAAACCAGAAACAGTCAAACAACAATGACCCCACAAACAGTCAACGTAAAAGAACATCGTCAGACATGGTGTTGTTTCCAGTTGTGTCTGGTTTTGGCCAAAGTTGGCTTTGTTGTTGGTTCTTGAACTCGCCACATGGTGTTCAATGCTTATAAGTCTATTTTGCAGCTTTTGCGGACTCGTTTCGGGCTTTTTCGGCACCTTGCAATTCCCCTTGGTGTTCTATATTCCTTTTAACGGATTTGGGTACCGAGTGTTTTTTTTTTTTGGGGGGGGGGTTTTCTACTTCCTTCTTTGGGTCGAGTACCAAGTGCGTAATGAGAATCCGGGCAATTGGCAATTGGCGGTAAGGGACAATCCCCTTGCCATGGGTGCGGGAATCCGCCGCTCAATTTCCTTTGGATTTGGGCAGGACCATTTCTTTGGCGCATTTTGCCAAGGGCTGTTAGGACTTTAACTTTTTGCCAACTAATGGGTTTTCCATTGAACCACCAAAAGTTAAAAACTTTTAGCAGGGGAGCAGAAAGCAACCAATATTTTAATACCGATTGGTTTTGATTCTGACCCATGTGACTCCCTGGTCCGCACCGTTGTAGTTATTGACATGGACGTGATTGCTTCGCCGGTTTAGGAAGCCACCTGGCTGCCCTTGTGGAGCCGGCTCAATCCAGGTACCTCGAGGGATGCACGGTGAGGGTTGGATGGGTGTGTCGTAAGGAGCCAACAAATGGTTGTTTGTTTGTTTTCTTGGTTAATCTCAAAGGGCCACCCCCTATCTAGCGACATACCCGTATCAACCTTTACAAGTTAGAAGCACACGCCCATATAGACCTTTACAACCAAGTAGCACATACACAAACCCAACCTTTACCTAAATTTTACCTATACCATCAAAGGATGGTTTTTTCAGCTCAACTTGGCTCCCCCCCTTTCAGTTAGACAGGGGCTGTCCCATCCGCATTTTGCCATCCAGTCCTAGGGTCCCCCCCACACATTTGGTCACATTCTGAACACGCCCACTAAAACAGCCCATTTTCAACATTCAAATTCAATCACCCAACCAATCCAACACCAAAAAACACATATTCATATACCCATCTTCATTTCTTACCCCATCTCAACATCACCCCTATGCTCATTCAATAACAACAATCATAACTACATACCACCTCAACAAATCCCACCAAAAAAATCCAAGCTACATACCAACATTTTGTATTCCCAAGATCGCAACCCCAAGATCTCAATAATTTCTCCCTTGATCCAAACTGCAACCCTTTCCCATTTCCAACAAACACGAACAGTCTAAAAAAGAACGCTATGTTCGCCCCGAAAAATGGTTAACCAATGGAAAAGGGAGAATTAAAACCGTTAACCCAAATCTTGAAAACAATCCCAGTAAAATATGGATGGCAATATGCGGATGGGAAAGGCCTATGTAGGAAAGCACCCCCACGGCTTATACGGGAAAATTACACTATAATTATAACACATAAATGTTTACATGTTATAATTATACTATGGTTTTAATCATCATCATCTCTGTATTCAGGTAATTTAAATTCTGGACATTCTACAAATTTAGTGTTATGTGCAAAACACCTTCTACAATATTCATTGTCGTAGATGTATTTAACAACTTTATTAAAGTCTCTGATCATATTATTGTAATTAAATTTTGTTCCTTCGCAACAATAAGCTATTCTGTTAACATCGTTATTGTAAATGCCTCTATATATGTTTCTTAATATGCTTATCTTGTCAAACGAGAGCTTGAATTCTACTTTCAAGTCTTGTTTGTCAGGAAAACTATGACAGCGAGAGAATAAGTAAATATATTCATTTATGGCTGTTCCTCTTTCGGGGTTTTTAACTGCCATTTTTCTCCTTCTCGCTGACTTGCACCCCTCGCATTCTTCATAGTTAAGTTTACACATGTTATTGATGATATTACTTGACAAGTTTAACTTACTTAACTCAACTTTCTCGTCATTTAACTTACAATAGCAGTCAGCAACACGTTTATCAAATATGTTTAGCATGTCATTTGTATAGATCTTATTTAAGAATTCATTCATAATTTCCTCTTGTTCAATCTCAGTAAATACTACCATTCTGATGCTAACATATATAGGTAATATTTCTTTAAATACATTTTCAGAGAAATTATAATTTATAGAAATATTTTTACCACTATAATTACAACATATAAGATCTTACATGTTGTAAGTCTAGTAAAACTATGGTATCAAAGGCTTTAATCTATGTATTTCCATGGGTTGTATTCGTTTCTTCTGTTCCTTCCTTAACTCTTTTGTTGCTTTTACTTTGTCTCTGCATTCCTTACATGTTTTGTAAAATATCTCTTCCATTTTAATTCTATCATACATTTTGTGAAAATCCTTTCTTGGCTTTGCTTCGTCGCATGTACTGCAAGGATAAACCATTGTGTATCCTGTTTCTTCTTCGTCATCTGTAGAACTCATAATATTAGTTATGCCAATATGTCTTTAAACGGATTTTCAGAGAACAATGTTTTAAATCAAGAATAAACACCTGTATCTTCATCATAGTCAATTTGATAAAATGTCATAGTGGAAGACTTCGGTTCTTTAATTTCTTTGTTATTAAGTTTGTTTAAATAAATATTTCTTTTATTTTTATATTCACCATTGGTTCTATCTACTTCTTTACTTTGATAACTGTTTGTTAATGGTTTCTTCTTTTCCATTTCTTGTAAGATTTCTAAAATATTCTTATTCTGTTCTAAAACCTTGTTCAGTTTTTTAACCATCTTTTCTATTCCTTCATCCATGTAAATATATATATTATATTATAAAATAAAACTTTTAAAACTAAATGTTTAAATTATGTTAAATCTACTCTTTAAATACTAACTTATGTCCCTATTAAAACTAACATTAATCAAATGTTCGTTAGTTTCTACTACCATATCACCGCCAGTTTTTTTCTTAATATTCAAATCTTTATCCGATTTTTTTATAAGAAAACATGCATGGAACACAACTAACCTTAACACCATCCTTTTTATCTACCGTCAATTCATTCTTAAAATTCATAACATGGTTACATTTATCACATTTTATAGCTTTACTTTCACCCTTTGATTTAACACTTTCCGTTGTTTCTTTCCGTGCTTCAATATCTGGCATTGGTCTTTCTTTGCCTTTACTCTTTTTCTTCCTTCCCATTTATATTAATATTTACATTTTTATTTTTGATATATTGTATCACAAACTTAATTAATTCTAAAACAAAATAACATATTTTTTACATCTATTATCAGTTATAACAACTTGTTCTATATTCTCTACTTCATCTATTATATTGATATAATCTGAATAGCTTCTATTCATATAAAATAATCAATATGAAATATTTTCTAAATAACTTTAATATTATTTTATTATGTCAGATGTTCCAATAATAAAGCCAATAAACATAACTGAATATGAATTCAAACAATCTAAATATGAGCACGTGCCAAAATTACCATTTAGAAGTATTATAGTTGCGAGTTCGACAGGTGGCAAAACAGTCTTGGTTCAGAACCTTATCTTAGGGATGAATTGCACGTGGATGATGAAAAAGAACAAATTTATTTTGATAACTATAATCCAAGTGATTTAGAAAATGTAATTGAAAGACAGAAGAAAATAATTAATTATATGAAATCTAAAAATATAAAGAAACTACATTCAATATTAATCGTTATAGACGATCATGCCGACGATCCTAAATTTGTTAGATATAGTAAATTATTACATGGATTATTTACAAGAGGTAGGCACGATGCAGTAAGCGTAATTTGTTCAACACAGAAATATAATGTGTTGGCGCCTATCATTCGTTTAAATGCCAGTTCATTATATATTTTTAGGTTGAAAATGCCAGTGAATTAATGAGTTTTATTGAAGAAAATAGTGCCATTGTTGACAAACAGCAATTATTAGATATGTATCATCAAGCCGTTAATTTTGCTCCATATTCTTTTTTCTACGTGAATATGAATTCAAAAGACATTAACAAAATGTTTCATATCAATTTTGAACAGGCATTTCAAATTACAAATGATGAATAAAGATATTCTAATTTAATATAATATAATAATATGCTAATGAAACTATGTAGATGTGGTGGATTTTATCGTAGAGGTAATTACAATTTTCATACTAATTCTTGGATACATAAACTTTATAAAGTGTTAAAAAGACGACCAACAGACGAGGAATTATTAAGATTTCAAAATAATTTTGTTGATGAAGAAGATGTAATAGATGATATGTGTAGCAACGCCTCAACAAAATTACCCGAAAGTGAAATGACAGATTATGATAGTAATTAATAATATTAATGTATGTTAATATTATCAATTTAGAATAAAGAATAGCTACATAAATTTAAGGCAGGAAATTTATAATATATTTTATCTTTTTTACATTCATTAACTTTTTCTAATTTATTTATTATTGCTTTCAATGAATTTATTTGTAGAATATCAACTCTTGACATTTCACTTATCGTATTTACATCTATATCTTTTATTACTTTAATAGCCTCTTCATCATCAATTTCTACTGGTTTTGATTTACTTGAACCCATTATATATAATATTATTTAGATTTTAATTTTTCAAAATTATAATTTTGTTTTTCTTCTCCGTCTTCTTCTTCGTCTTCAGTTGGTGCTGGTATTTCTGTTGGACTTTCAGATGAAGAACTATGGACAGTAATAGGTGGAGAACTATGAACACTAATAGCTTCATTTGATGAATTGCTACTGCTACCTTGTGCATTTCCTGCTGTTATTTGATTAACTAAATCTGCGATATTTATTGTTGTTGCAATTGCGCTATGTGATAAGTTTAATATTATATCTGCTACTGTAGCGCCGTTGTGTAGCATTATTTCTATCATTTTTGTCAGTTTGAACTTCTTTTCTTCTTCATCGCTGTCATCCTCGTCTGGTGGTTTCTTTGGCGGTGGTTCTGGCGGTTTGTTGTTGTCAAGCATTGTAGTAAAGGCTGACACCATTGCGTCGCGTTGGTTTTTCAGTGTTTGTGCTGCTTGCGTTCTTGTTGGCTCATGTCTTTTGTATGCGTTGTGCCAAAAGTTTTTAAGCATTATTTTAAACATATTGTCTTGGTTTTCCTTTACCTTAAATGCTTCAAATGTCATATTTAATGGTTGGTTTGCATCATTGTATAACTTTTCTTGAGTCTCTCTGGTTTCTGTGGCAATTGTATCTGTATTGGTGCAATGTCAATAAATTCTCTCGGTATGCCTTTTTTCATCATTTTCGGTGGTTGTATTGTTGTTGGTGTGTTTGGTCTTGTTAGGTTATGTATTGAAAAACTGTCGTCGTGATCATAATTATCATTGAACTTCTGCTTCTTTCTTTTCAGTATATTTTTAGTTAATATAATCATTATTAATTGTATTTAGATATTAATATTTATGGATAGCCACTGGAACCGCTTGCACGACTGGGAGGCTTTGCTTGCGACTTGCTTCTTGCCCCTTCTACTTGCGCTTGCTTTGCTATGTATCTGTAATAAATCACGTTGCCGCAATATTTTCCTAAATCTACCCTAATTGCATCCTTGCGGTCTTTCCCTTTGGCATTATCAAGCAACTGTATTATTTTAAAATAGCCGTCAAACTCTCTTTCTGACACCAAACCTAAATCATACATATTCCTAACTACATTGCTCATTTCGGATGTATTATTAGCAAATTCACGCGGGGTTCTATGTTTAACGCTTGTCAATATTTCTATTGCTGGTTTGATAACATCCCACGTTTCATCAGAATGCCGTTCTTTTAAACGATCATATATTTTTGCATCTACTGGGCTCAAATTGGAAACTGTTCGCCCTTCCTCTTCTGCCTTTTCTACTACTTCTGCTTCTTGTTCTGCTTCTACTCCTGTGTCTGTTGATGATCTAGCGATATCCTGTATCTTTTTAGTGTAAAAATTGCTTGATCCAAGGGTATTGATTAGTGCCTCGCTCCCTTTTGCTAAAACATTTGCAAACGCTTGATTTCTTTTTTGTTTCGCCTCGGCGTCCTTTCTTGCCATCTCGTTTAACTGTGCTGTTAATGATGCTTCCTGCATACTTTCTGTATCACGCTGAACCATTGGCTCTGTTTGTTGTTCCGGTGGTGGTGGTGCTTCTGCTTCCGTGTTTCTTCTATGAAGTGCATATGTGTGTCCGTTTCGGTGCGATTCTTGTTTCATCATTGCCTCTCTCATCTGCCTGTCTAATATTCTCATCTGTTGGTCTTTCAATAATTCTAAGTGGTCGCTTCCATCAAAAAAACTGCCTTGAGGACTTGCTTTAAAAAATGTAGCGTCTCTGTTAGGCAGTTTTTCTGTTAATTGTTCGTTCTCGCCTATTAGATTAGCGATTTCTTCTATAATATTAATTAGAAAATATTGTTAATAATGTTTTTGTGAAAAATATTATTAATAATAAGATTTTATTGTATAAAATCATACTATATCAATATATTTTAAGTAAATGTTAATTTTTTCAACTCTTCAATTCTTTTTTGTAGGTGCTCTAATGTGCTATGTGGTAGATTTGGGCGGTGTAGTTCCATTGTTAATCTGTCTAATTCATTTTGATAATTTGCTCTGACGTGTCCTTCTTGAATGTGTTTTCTAAATGCTACTGATGCTTCTTGTGAGTTTCTTAATTTCATTTGTTCGTGTAGGTGTTTTAGATACTCATTATCTTTCATATCAAATGGACTATATTTAATTTGCGAGGATTGTAAGAATATCTTACCTTTATTTTTTAAATTATTTCGTTTATGAAACTTATACATTATATATTAATCATAGATTTTAATTTTAATCATATAATACACTCCCGGACTCTCTTAGTTCCAGAACAGACTCCGAAATCATATGTAAAAACACCTCACGCACATCCTCATCTGTTGTCAGCGGTCTGTTAGTCCCTTTCAATTTAAAAACGAGTAAGCTCCCGGATGACTTCGTGTTATATCCAGTAAAATTGGTGTCTTGCATTTTCTCAAATGATATACCAATAACGAACTTGTCTTCTCTGTAGCGCTTGTAGGAAATACTAAAGGCATCTTGGTCAGGGTTCAAATAGTGTAATGTTCGTCTTAAATAATATGCAGTTTCTGCCATTGATTGACATTCAAACTCTGGATATTTCTTGTTGTTGATTTGTAATTGCCACGTTAAATTTAAATCTTTATCTTGAAAACCTTTACCTTGGAAACGCTCACGATCAGCGTCATCTGGATCAGGACCATCAAAAATACGAGAATTAATCATAGGATTGTATAAATAGTTCCATCTCTTATAAATATGATTATCGTGTCTGTAGTAATTATTATTATCAGCATCTACACCTGCTCTTGGAGTGCGATGCAATGTAATGAAACAACCATTTAATTTAGAAGCGGATTTAACAATGTTCATATTAATTTCAGTTCCTGCCGCGTTGAATGATTGCGTCATAGTGTGATACATTGGAAATACTAATTTCAAACTTTGACCCTCTAACAAATGTTTCACTATATTATTGTTGACCGTGTTGTCCAATTGTATTACCTCGGCTCGTAGGATTACATTATTTAATTCCCACGAGGTGCTGGTGTCTCCAGTTGTGAAATAATAACCTTTGGCATCATTTTGAGTGTTGGCATCAGTTACGGTAAAAGGCGTAACTACTGGTATATGTTCATCTGATACAATTGTAAATTCCAGTTCAAGTGGAGCATAACGAAGAGGTAAATAATAATTGCTTTCTAACAGTCCGCATACCGGTTTATGTCCTAATCGCATATAACCATTAGCGCCGGGAATTCCTGCTACTGAATGGCGAGTATATCGTGCTGTTAAATCTCCCCAGTTGTTGTGGTCTCGTGTAGTTGGGAATGTAGCCGCTGCGGGGTCTGCTGTAGGATCAGTTCTTTTATTGACATCTAACATTTCTGCTAAGCCAGTAGCATAAGTATGTCGCCAGTCATCATCCCAGCGAGGATTAGCGCTACTTTCTAAATCGTCCATATCTCGGGCATCTTGACTTTTAAAAGAATTATACAATTCACAGTGCCTATTGTATTCAATAATATCTTGAACTTGTTGCCCGCCTACAGTGCATCTATAACGACTGAAGAAGGATGATAAATTACCTAACGGTCGTAAAAAATGACTTCGTGTTCCGTCGGTGTTTTGAAGATTAGCAAATAGACGAATAGAAGATAAATCAATATACGTGTTGTCTTCTCCTGATATACGAAATCTAATATGTTTGTTTCCTGCATTTGGATTATAGACATTACTACCCGATGGAGAATAATTAACGTGTCGTCGGTCTGTGATGTATTGTGCTGTTTCTGGAAGTCCAAAATTTAACGAGTTAATCATTGTAGTTTCACTTTCTGCAATTATATTATCCATACTTATATATGATACACTTAGATTTTATTTTTATATTTTTCTTATGTGGAAGCATTGTAGTAGAATTATGTGAAGTTGTATTTTTTATAGTATTTATTAAATAATTGTTTTTTGTATCAACTATATCTTTTATAGTATCATAATCTAAATTCTTATATTGTTTATCGTATTTTGACGGTTCTTTTGTCAGTTTCTTCTCTAATGGAATTTTGTTTTGCTTGTCTTTATTTCTATACATAGTATTATTAATATTATTAATATTTTATTGTTCTGGTGTTGAATTGGGATTAAACCCATTAGAAATATCAGTAGTAGGATTTATACTTGTGAGTCCATTTCCTTCCCAATTATTGAAACTGTGTTTATCTAATAATTTATTGCTTTCTATTTCTCCAGTTATTGCTGCGTCATCAACCATTGCTATAGGATCTCCGCGATTTCTAAATCGTAAGTATCGCGGGTTTTTCTGTTGATTACTTCCTGATACAAAAGGTGATGAATAAACAGTAGGATGAGCCGAGGGAATGGCCGACCAGTCTATTAACATCTGGATTTTTCCTTAATTCTTCCATTGTGTCTTTATATCTTTCGCTTAATTGAACATTATGAGTAGGAATAAAAAACAAATCTGCAATGACATCATTGACTTTGTGGCCTAGTCCTGTTTTAGCACCAGTGCCACCAATATATAATGTGTTGCCTATTCTTGTTATTCCATTCACATTTGAATACGCGGCGTCTAAACCCTTGACATCATCAATTTTATTTTTATTTTGAACATTGATTTCTTCGGCGTAGCGTGTTTTATGTTTCATTATTTGCTTATCAAAATGTTTATTGAAACCTCCTATTTTGTCTTCCAATTTCTTTTTATGGTTAAAAAATACATCTTCTATTAAATCCTTACCTGCAGTATATGCTTTATCACTTGCTACGCCTGCCATCATTTGCGTAGGCGATCTGCCTTTAATAGCACCTAATAATAATTGTCTTCCTATCATATAATAATAATTATATAATAATTTCTATTGTATATTATATTTATGAGTGATAGGTTAACATATAAAAAAATCTATGTTGATAGTGCCTACAGATTGCAAGAAAGCAATTCTACCAGTGATTTTATTATAGAACTTGACCAAAACTTTGAAATTCCACCAAGAACAAAAATGTTCGTGACTGAGTGTTCATTCAGCACTCTGTTTTATACAACAGAGAAAGGGTTTTACGAATTATGTATATAATGCTTTATGACAACTCCAATGTCTTATTGAGAAGCACTGCCGTTGATGTATCCGGTGAAATTTATTATGCTAATCAATTATCATACAAAATACAAACGGAATTAAACACGGCATTTAATGATATTGTGCCTGACTTATTCTTAACAGTATATGGACAAAGCGAACGCAAAATGGAACTTAAATTAAATGACCCCCTAACTTACAAAATCAAAATACCTACAGATGAAGAATTAGAAACTTATGTAAATGGCGAATGGAACAGAGGACAGTTTGAATATGACAATTTAAGACCAAAATCTATTAATTATTTATTAAGTAATTATATTGCCTATGATCCCGCGTCATCTTGGTTAAGTGGATACTTTGATTTGGTTCCTTTCCAGAATATATATATATATATATAAATTGTCCACAATTAAGCGATTACAAATATTCAGCGCCTAATAATTTCAGCAGTTCAGTAATTAAAAAAGTTCAAATTACTCAACAACTTGGCGGAGTTATAACAGATTTTACAGCGCCCATATATGCAGATTTTATTGATGTAGGCGGTAAAAATATTAAGAGACTACACTTTAGAATAACAACTTCAAGAAACGAATTAATTGATTTTCACGGCGTTCCCATTTCCTTTAGCATTTTGTTTCAATTAGATAACTAAATAAACCCCTAATTAATAATATTAAAAATATTACAAATATCAAATTAATAATATTAAAATTATTAAAAATATCAAATGAATAATATTAAATTATTAATATTAATATTTCTCAATTTGTCCATATAGACAAAATATATAAAAAATATAGACAAAATATATAATATATTATATATGTCAGAAGTTGAACCTGAAATTACTAACACAATTGAAGCAGACGAGCCAGTAAATGAATTACCACCAATTGAAGAAGAAGCACCAAAGGCAGACACACCAATAGAACCAACGCAAGAAATAAAACATGTAGAACCACTTAAAAACAACTCAAAAACTCAAGCACGCAATGAAAAGAAAATAACCTGTCCAAAATGTGCCAAAACTTTAACACTAAAATCTTACAGATACAGTCACGAACGCAATTGCCAAGGACCATTAGAATCTAAACCCATAAAGCCTAAACTGAAAGCAGTTCCAATAGCAAAACCCCAAAAGGTAGAATACAACGAAGTAGCGCACCGCGAAGAAGAGCAACGTATTCCGCAACAACAGCAACAAAATAATATAATAGCGAACACCCCACCCCCAAGAAGATCGCAACCGCAACCGCCTCCAAACCCGCTACAAAATATAGCGCAACATTACCAATTATTGCAAAATGAATATTTGAGACAGAAGCAAGAAAAATATAACGCATTAAATAAAGGTATATTTGGTTCAAGAGGAAAGAAAAGATAAAATATAATTATTATATAACCTACTATATAATAATTATGTTTTCAACATTATCACTGGACGGCTCAAGTAGAATTGTAGCAAGTGAATTAGTATTAATAAATTCAACAGAACCATCAACATTAAGCAGTGTTTATGCTACAAAACAAGAATTAGCAGACACAGCAGGATCATTAGGTGGAGGTTATACAATTGAAGAAGTTGATGCTCTTATTTTAGCACAGAAAAATAAGATAGATGCCAATATTTTAGATATTACTGAATTGAACGCAACATCAACAACTATGTTTAATGAACAAGTAAATCAAAACGCAACAATCACAAGCAACTTTAATAATATAACAGCACACGGATTAACCATAACTTCAATACTACCGACTATATCAGCAAATACAATTAAACTTGATTCTAATTTTGATAATATTAGTTCAAATAGTTCACTAATAACAGGACACAATAATACATTAGCATCGCATTTAGTAGTATTAACAACACATGATAGCGACATCGCAACAAATACAAACGGAATAGCAATAGTAAATAACACTGTAGGCAGTAATATGACATTTGTTAATAGTCATCAAAACACAATTACCTCGCATATATCATTAATTGACACAAACAGTAATAACATAACAGGACACGGAAACACAATAACAACCATTCTTACAGATATAGCAGATTTACAAGCAGGAGCGGGCGCTTCTTGGACTACAGCTGAAAAAACAACTATTCAAGCAGATGTATCAACATTATATACAAACGATACTAATTTATTCAATACTAACACTGCTTACAGTAATACATTTGCTTCAATTATATCAGATAATAATATACAAGATGTATTAATAACTCAAAATTCAAACACAATAAATAGTTTAATATCAGCAGATTTACAAAAGTTAGATAAAATAGATACTAACGCTCAATCAGTAGCAGGTGCTATTAATTTTAGCGATAATGCAACTTTACATAGTGATTTCAATATGCTTACTACTGGTTCTATAATATGTAATAAGTTTAGCTGTACCCCTTCACCAAATTTAGGACTACAAATGACTTTTCAAATGTTTAATCGTGAATTTAATATTAATAGAGATGGTAGAATGTGGATGTCAAGCTCAGGAGGCGTTTGGGAAACGCAAATCGGAGATTCTAATGTCGGAAGAGTGTGGGTTAAGGATAGGTTCGGTTTAGGGGCCGTTGGCGTTGTTAATTATGTTTTAAATTGTGCTGGGCAAGCTCGATTTACAAGCGCTGTCCAGTTTATAGGAACAGACAGTGCAATAAGTCTTAACAATGGCTCGTATTTAAATTTTGCTAATAATGGTTCAATACGAAGATATACACCGGATGCTACAGAAGGTTTATATATGGCGCATAATAATTTTCTTGCTGTTAGTATTGGCGATATTACAAATTCTTCTAACCAATATTTTATGTGCGACGGTGCTGTATCTAAAACCATTTTCAATAAACCAGTTGATGTATTAGGTGATGTATATACAAATGGCGATTTAACAATGGTTTCTGGTAAAAAGATTGAAGTCAATCAAGTTCAGTCAGTATCAGGAAATACTTTATTATTGCAAAATTCACCGAGTGGCAATGTTCAATTTGGCAACACATCAAAACTAATAATTGATAATGCTGAAATGTATGTCGATACAAATGATTTAATAATTAGGAATAGCAACACTTCAAAATCTATTAATTTGGTTGTTGGATTATCTGCAACATATGCTGATAATAAAATTATTTTGAATAGTGGAAGTAATAGCGAATTACGAGGCGACTGGACTATTGACGGTGATATGACTTTTGGAATTGCTCATAAAATCAATTTGAGACATTTAAATAGTGATGCTGTGTTAAGATTAGAAGCATCAACAACTATTGATAGTTATATTGATGGCACTAAATATTTACAATTGGATGATACTCAATTTTCATCATTTAACGGATTTAATTTAAGTAGCGATAAGAGACTGAAAGATAATATAGAAGATGTAGAAGATGATACTGTAAATATGGTAAAAACATTAAGATTAAAACATTTGTTAAGAATCAAAAAACCAGAAAAACTGAATTAGGATGGATTGCTCAAGATGTTCAACAATACACAACTCCGAAATATAATATTGTAAATGATTCGGGAGAATACTTAACGATGTGTTATGATCGTATGGCTTGTATTAGTTGGGATGCATTATCAAAACTAATCGATCGTGTAGAGTATTTGGAAAATGAAGTTTTTAAAAAGAAAAAGAAAAAAGACAAGTCAAAATAATATAATATGATCCAAGACATGGAGAAACGATTTGGAATTAAAATTATTAAAAAATGATTAATTTAATCATAATCAATGATTAAATAAACCAATTATTCTACACCACTCGGCATTTTCAGCCCGTAATCTTCAAATTTGTATTTTCTTGGGAAGCCAGTTTTTTGTTTTGGTTTTTGTTCTTCGGGTGCCATTTCAATGCCACTCTCTTTAATCATTTTATCTAATCTTTTTCTATGTGTGGTGTTTAGAGCATTTTGCCTTTTTTTGGCTTTGTATGCTTCATCGTCTCTGACTTTATAATAATAGAGTCGGTTGTAATACGCCAGCATTGTTTTTATTTCTTCCAGTGTCAAGTCGTCGGGGTGTTTGTCTGTGATCATTACTATAATATTATATGTAACATTTCTTTAAGGCATTTTATAGGAAATTAATTTAAATATGAATTCTTCCCTAAATTACACCTAAAGAAAAAATAATATTAATAATTAATATCTAAAATATATTATGTCATTGTCAAAAACTATAAGAAATAACATCAGGTCACTAAATTCAAGAATTGATAGGTTGGCAGGCGATACCAAGGAAAAAGCCACCGAATTGAGAGATCTATATGAACAGCGAAAAATTGCACAGTAAAGCACCGCATCAACTATTATTGATGGGTTTATCAATGCCACCACCCCAAAGGAAAAAAAGAAATGGGACAAAAAAATATGACGATGTGATCCAAAACAACCGTATAAATCTACCGTTGAATGTTAGGATGAAACGAAGCACTGTAACTAACATTGTAAAGCAGTCTAAGGCGAACGATGAATCGTGGACATTAGACGTCATGCTTTACCGCGAAGGTGTTAGGGAAGGTGACAACAAAAAGCCGGCTTTCACATACAAAACAGAATACGGAGAACTCAAATATTACCCCATAACAAAGGACGGTAAGGAGAGAACATACACCGTTAACGCCAGCACAAATATAGACGAGTATGTAGGCAAACGAATTGTAAAAACCAATGATTATGATCTATTCAGAAAGTTCATTGTAACACTCGCCCAAGATCCAGAATTTGAAACAATGCTAAATATTATGGGTGGGTATGTTGGCGTTGATCAGAAAAAAACAATCGAGATCAACAAGAAGAAGAGGTTAACCAAGAAGACTAACGCTGTGGCTTACAACGTAGAGACGGGGTATATCGGTGCCTTGAAGATCTTGAGAGCCAGAAAGGTGGAAGGTGGACAGCCTAGTAATCCACGACAAGCCAACCTGAGAAGATCGGAAAACATCAGTATGTATAATACTTACATGTATACCGAATTGGATACATCGAAAGAAACATTTATGGAAGCAATCCAGAAAGGTAATTATGTAGACAATCAATGTTGGTTGAATACACTCACTGATTATTATAAAGATACCCTAATGAACAACAAGAAGAAAGAACCAATGTCGCGAGGGATGATACTAAAACTAATAAATAAAACAGAACAGGAATTCACAGAGTCGGGGGCGTCAATTGATGACATGATCCCGGTATTTATAAAATACAGAATGCGTGTGAGAATAATAGACCAACTGGGCAAAATCATTTATTCTTATTCACCAGAGATGTTTGACCGCAACATCAGAGCCCTTTATGCAATGGTCAAAAATAATCATATCTACACACTGAATAATAATATTAAAAGATTGGAACAGAGACAAAATACTGATGATGCATTTGTAGTAAGGGCACGACCCGACTATCATATAAGTGATAGAGAGAAGCCATCGATTTGCAAAATGTTTTCTACTACTGATGACATTTTTGAAATGGTTAAGGCAACAATTGCGAACAGAACCGACAAACAGGAAAAGAACTTTTTAGATTTAGTTCATAGAGAGAATGATCTAAATAAATTATTTTGCGATTTCAAAAATATCGGGTATGAATGCAGGATTATTCACAAAGCAGGGACTATTTCAGAATTGAGGGCGGACTTCAATAATGTATATCTAAACATTAGGTCACAGTGTCTGATAGACGACCAGATCAATAGTGACATCACGGTAGACAGAGAAACCGTTTACAACAATATGACTGAAGCAATGTTTACATTCAAAAAGAAATTATTCAATCCAAATCACAAGTCTTATTATAGTCCTACCGATATACAAGTTTTAAATAATTATAGAACCATCGTCCCACAAGGCGAGTTACTCAAGGGCTTGGATAAATTGGATGCTCCAAAACAGGAGATCGACATGAACAAAGCGTTTACAGATGCATTTAATACGATTACCAGAATTGGAGTTTTTAATCAGTTTGATAATTGGAAAGCTTACAATAGTAAATGTAAGATCAAGGATGTAAATATATATTTGGTAAAAGCAGAACTGACACATCACAATCTGTTTTTTAATAATGATACTAATATAGTTTATGGTATGTTTCTTAAGCATTTTATGCCACTTGTTGCATCTGGCGAGTTGTCCATTACTCACTACAAACAGCCCCACTTCATTCACAAGGTAGATAATAAAATGTTGGTTGAGGAACTCTGGGGAAAGCGAATAAGCGAAAATATTGAAGAAGACAAGGCAATTAAAAAAATAATAGCCAACTCGATTTTTGGCTTGTTGGAAAAAAGTAAGAACAGCAGTCAGAGATCATTCGTTTTTAATGATCTCAATGAGGCGATCAGCCTTCAGGCAGATGCAGGGGGGAAGTTAAACATGATGAGCAGGAATACTGCCAAGTGGGTTGAGGAATACGATGATAATGGCATGTGGTGCCGTGATAGAGAAGTATCTGAACAAAACGACAATTTATATTATATTCTGAATGTGGTTGATAGGTGCGAGTTGTCCAATGGGTTTCGTTTTATTAAAGAAATGCTATTGCAGTATCATAATTTCACAATGCAATGCGCATATCAAAAATTGACAGAGAACAATGTTAAGGTATTGAGTGTCAAATGCGACGCTTTTGTCGTGGACTGTTCGGGTTTTAATAAGTTTGGTTTGAGAAAGACTCAGCGGTTGCTAGATTTTCACGATGGGATCGGTGGGTGGAAATTAGCCAAGACTCACGATGAGATCCATCATACAGGAAAGCAGTTGTATGAACAGAAGAAGTGTGAATATGTTGATATCCCGATTGTCAAAAGTAAGAGAGTTAAAATCATTAATGAGTATGATGAAAATGAATTGGTTGAACTTGTTGAGAAATATAGGTGCTTGATGATCAAGGCCAAATTCGCAGGAGCAGGGAAGTCCACCATCTGCAAGAACATGGAGAGACTCAAGGGTTATAAAGTGTTGTTCGTGGTTCCTACCAATAATCTGGGTTTGGAGTGCGAAGTGGAAAGCGTCACTGTAAATAAATTCTTCGGTATAGCAGTCAATGACGAGAAGCTAGATAAATACGATCATTCGATGTTTGATGTCATTGTGTTTGATGAGATTTGTTTTAATAATACCTTTGTATTGGCAAAAATCAAGGGCTTTGTTGAGCAGTTCAAGGACAGTAAAATAATGTTGGCAACCGGTGACGCCAAGCAGTTGAGCCCCATAAAAGCACTGACTAACACTAAGAAACACGAGATTTATATGAATGAATGTATTGACAGCATTTTTCCTCATCATTTGTTTTTGGAAGAGTGCAAGCGATTGAAGACTCAGGAGGACAAGGATAAACTTAAAAGTATTTATGCCGACATCTTTGAGCATGAGTTGTCTCTACATGATGTCATCAATAAGTATTTTAAATATACTGATGACATCGCAGGAACAGAAAGCAATGTCGCATATTTAAATAACACTTGTAGAGAGGTTTCAAGGCAGATCAGAAAACGACAGGGCAAACAAAATGAGTTTGAAGTCGGCGAGATCATGATATGCAGAGAGTATAGGAAGACAAAAACCTATAAGTTAAATGTGAATTTTAGGTATGAGATAATTAATATTTCCGATCCTTGGATTACCATTGCTAATATCAAAACACGAGAAGAGATTACATTACATATTGGTATCTTGAGAAGTCATTTTATCTTTGCCTTCTGTTATACTTGTCATTCTGTTCAGGGGTGTTCCATTGATGACGATGTCGTGATATTTGATTGGAACCATCATCTGATAACTCGCGAGTGGCTTTGGAC
This sequence comes from Effrenium voratum, assembly GCA_963377175.1. NCBI lineage: Eukaryota > Dinophyceae > Suessiales > Symbiodiniaceae > Effrenium > Effrenium voratum. Next base: position 614,169 of record CAUJNA010002724.1, on the reverse strand, counting down.
GGGAATCACTCGGGCAAGGGATTTAAACAGAGTAAAATTTTACAAATACAGTAGTGATTTAAATGAAGAGTTTAACGCAAAATGCATTATGAATTATTTTGATAGAAAGGTGTTAGCATACAAGGAACAGGATCGTAAAAATGGCTTTTGTATTCCAAAAGAAAATTATGTAGATGCCGAATGGTTGAAGGACAATGTCAACGGAAAGTGTGCAAATTGTGGCTGTGGCTTCGTGTTGTCAATGGATTCTGGCAATATAAACTCTAATTTGACATGTCAAAGGTTGTGCAATGATCTTCCCCATACAAAGGATAATGTCATTGCCTTCTGTGCTTCTTGTAATAGATGCTTCAGTGATAAAATAACATATTGATATTTATTTTATAGTATTATATATATGAGTGAAAAAGACAAGATAATCAGTGAGGTCTACTACGATCAGGCTGGGTTTGGTAGCATCGCCACCACTTACAAAGATGCAAAAAAGAAAGATGCATCCATAACAATGCAAGATGTCAAGGAGTGGTTTCAAGAGAACGTGGAACGGAAAAAACAACTGTCTGGATACAATTCGTTTATTGCCCCTGATATCAACTTTGAATATCAATTGGATCTGTTTTTTATATCAAAAAATGATTTAGATAATCAAAAATATAGGATAGGCTTATTGCTTATTGATGTATTTTCCCGCAAAGCCGTGGTGGTGCCTATTGCATCCAAGCAACCTGCCGACATCACGGCTGGGATCATGGAGGCATTAAACAAAATGGGAGGGAAACCCAAATTAATTTATTCGGATGACGAGGGAAGCCTGAACACCCAAGATCTTGTTGATTTTTTCAAGGACGAAGGGATCCAAAACTATAAAACACGAGGGCACCCCCATTTCGCCGAGCGTTTCATTCGCACGTTCAAGGACATGCTTTTCAAGAGGGTTGATGCAGACGAGAAAAAGGGAAAGGTTAATATACAATGGGTTGATTATATCCCCGAGATCATGCTGACATACAACAGTAAAATGGTTCATTCTGCCCACGATATGACTCCAAACGATGCCCACAAAAAGGGAAACCATCTTGAGGTCAAGATGAAGCTTGAGATGAACAGAATCAAAACCCGTAAATATCCCCCTGTTAGGGTTGGCGATGAGGTCAAAATATACCGCAAAAAAGGGATTTCCGAGAAAGAAAGAACGAGCAACTGGAGCAGTGTCAAATACAAGGTTTCAAGGGTTGAAAAAAAACTTGGTCAAGATTATTATTCTGTTGAAGGGATGAACCGCCCCTATTTGAGGTCAGAGATTTTGAGGGTTTGAACAGCGACTACGACAATCAGTCACCAACGACAAGGGTTGAGACGATATGTCACTGTTTCTGGGACACCGTTTCTATGACAACGTGTCACTGTTTGTATGACAACGTGTCACCGTTTCTATGACGACACGTCACTGTTTCTATGACGACACGTCACTGTTTCTATGACAATGTGTCACTGTTTCTATGATGTGTCACTGTTTCTATGACGGCACGTCACTGAATCTATGACGACATGGCACGGTTTCTGTCACGATATTTCATAAACAACATTTGCTGAGACAACATGTTGTAATGGCGGTGGCAAAACTGATTCCGCCAACGGTTGGTTCAAGCTTGAGGTAGCATGATCGGGCGATTTGCGACCAAAGCACGATGAGCATCAGTCATTGAAAGTGTCATGTTTGTTTAGGTTTACGTTGCTCTCAGTTTTGCGCAATGGTAGAAACAGCACCGCCAAAGAAGCGGAAGCTTGACCATGACTGGACTGTGGCGCAGCTCAATGACGTCGCCATGGATGAGGCTTCCAAAAGCAGTGTCGGCTTGCTCATTCAACAACTTCCGGAGGATGACCTGCGCAAAGCTTCAGCAGAGACATTGTCCTTCTGTTTGCACGAAGTGGGTGATTTGAATGTGCGACGCATCGTGGCCGTAAGACTGCACCATCGGATTCAAGACCTCCAGCCACCATCAGCACCCGCCCCTTGGCTTAAACATAATCAATATGTTGCGCCATTCCCCTTTCTAGGTTTGGTTGTTTCGTTCCTCTCTGGTTCTTAGGTATGTTTGTTTGAGTGGTTTATTTGCTTGTGTTTGGGGTGATTGCTAGTTACTTGTTTTGTTGGTTTGCTTTCACTGCACTGCTCAGGACCCTGGATATCAAGATGAGCTTTGCCTCTGGCTGGATGAAGCTGTGTCCAAGACACCGAAGCCCAGCAATTGGAAAGCTGATACTGTGCAGAGCTTTGAGCATGACATGCTAGGAAAGGCGGAGATGGGCAACAAATTGGGCATCCGCAACTGCTTCACAAGCATGTATGAAGACCTTGTGAAGCCGTGGTTGAACAGCTTTGAACCTGCAACACCATTTGGTGTGTTTGTCATTACAGGCACTCCCGGCATTGGGAAATCCGTTTTTCTGGCTTATGTGGCAAGTCGTTTGGCTGAAGAGGGCATCAACATCGTCATCCAGCTGGGCAAAAGATGGTGGTCGCGCATTTCAGGGCAGACCATCACGCACAATGACACATGGCCGGTCAAACTCCTTGACGACTCCAAAACTGTTCTATTGGCAGACCCAGTTGGCGGTGAGAACTCCCAGCCTGTTGACCCTCGCATGTGTGGTTGCACTATTATTTTCACCTCGCCGCAGCAGAAGAACTACGACAGCGTTTGGAAACAGGCTGAAGGTCGTTCAGAGCGCTATTTCATGCCAGTGTGGTCGGAAGAGGAGGTGCTGAACCACTGGAAAGCTGGGGGCATACTGCAGGTTTGCAAGCAAGAAGCAGACGTGAAGATGGCATATGCCATGATTGGAGGGAGTGTGCGATACTTGGGCAAATTGCTGGTGGCAGTAGCCAAGAAGAAGACCACTCTGGAAGAGGAAGCAAAGCAGATGATTCGCGACTGCGTCGTGAAGTGCACGTTTGAAGACTTGTGTCAGGCTGCTGACAGTGGCGGTGCAGACATAGATGCACAGAACAACAGGAGCAAGATGAGTCGGGTGCTTCACATCCATTCGGATGCCAAGTTTCAGACGCCCAATGTGAAGTTGATTGAGTCCAAGGTTGTTCTCAACATTTTGTGTGACCAACTGGCAGAGAAGCAACGGAAAGCTCTTCCTGACCTTATCAGGGCAAGTTTGAATATCAGCCCTTTGGGCACACTGTGCGGTCGGCTATTTCAGATGCATGTCGCCGAGGTTTGCAAATCCAAGAAGGTGGAGCTTGTTTGCACTGCATTGAAGACGAATAAGGACAAGACAGGGTCAGCTGCAGTCAAAATTTGCATCCCGACCCTTCAGAAGATGCTCAAGAAGTTGGGTGACCAGCCACCACCAAAGCCTTTGCCAGAATTTGATGAGAATTGCTTGTATTGTCCTGAATCTGAGACATTTCCAGCCGCTGATTTTTTCTTTGTTACCAATGAGGGCAAGAACATCACGCTTTGGCTACTGCAGGTCACGAAGGCAAGAAGTCACGACTGCAAGATTGATGCTTCTTACAAGCAGTTCAACAACTATTTCCAACTGAATGGAGTCAAGAGCATCAAGTGGGTTGTAGTCGCTCCTGAAGGTGACATTGCAGAAGGATATGCGTCGAGGCAGAAGGTTGTCGACACATGGGGTGTTTCGGAGAAATGCAAGGTCAACGTTGAGCAGTATGTGAGTTCATGGAAGGTATGATCTTGACTCGTTCAAGCGACTGAAATGCGGTGAAAAATGGTGGGGTGGGGAGAGGCTGTGTTGGAAAAACCGGATTTGCAATATGTTTGCAATTCCAACGGCGGATTTTGCAGTTCCAACGGCAGATTTTGCAGTTCCAACAGCGTCTGTTGCAGTTTCCGTGTCAGTTTCGGCAGTTTCTAGGGCGGTCTGTCTACTGAAGCCTTGTTCAATCCACATTTTGCCATCCATATTTACTGGGATTATTTTCAAGATTTGGGTTAACGGTTTTAATTCTCCCTTTTCCATTGGTTAACCATTTTTCGGGGCGAACATAGCGTTCTTTTTTAGACTGTTCGTGTTTGTTGGAAATGGGAAAGGGTTGCAGTTTGGATCAAGGGAGAAATTATTGAGATCTTGGGGTTGCGATCTTGGGAATAAAAAATGTTGGTATGTAGCTTGGATTTTTTTGGTGGGATTTGTTGAGGTGGTATGTAGTTATGATTGTTGTTATTGAATGAGCATAGGGGTGATGTTGAGATGGGGTAAGAAATGAAGATGGGTATATGAATATGTGTTTTTTGGTGTTGGATTGGTTGGGTGATTGAATTTGAATGTTGAAAATGGGCTGTTTTAGTGGGCGTGTTCAGAATGTGCCCAAAAGTGTGGGGGGGACCCTAGGACTGGATGGCAAAATGCGGACGGGAAAGCCCCTGTCTAACTCTTTCACCTCCCCCAAAACTTGCTGATGCCTGGTGCTCAGCAGGGAATGAGAAAGGGAATGACCCCTATAAACCATCCAACTGGTGGATATGTTTAATTCAGGGGTCCCCTGATTTCATTCCCACATTCCCTACTGAGCACCAGCAAGCTTGTTTCCCCTCCAAACCCCAAAAGGGGAACCCTCACAAAAGACAGACCCTGTCGGCACCCTTACCCTTTCACCTCCCCCAAGATTTTGTCTTTTGTTGGTTTTTCCTAGGTCCCCCAGCTAGGTGGCCTTTGTCTCACCCGCTTTGGAGGGTTCCCCTAAAATAGACAGAAAAGGTGGTACCCTTATCCTAAGCTCTCTACCGGAGGACCCAGTTTCCCTTCCGGCTCAGGTGAAGAACCCCACGGACTCATGCTGCGGCTGCGGTGTTTGCTGCCTTCCCTTCTGCGGGAAATCGAAGAACTGGGAGACACGCCACGGCTGCCAACCCTCGGGCGGATACTGCCGCAAAGCTGCAGTTCGAATTGGGAAGACGGGAACGGATGGCAGACGTGGGGCGCTATTACTTTGGTTGGTTTTCCTTTTGGGTTCCCTGTAAAACCATACAAAACGGGCTACCCTCCAAGAAAGGTTTCAGAATATGTCGTGTTTTGCTGTCTTGGCTTCAAAAGGGAGCTATCTCTGCTGGAAACACGTTTAAATTATTTCTAGGGGACAAATAAGCAAATGGATTTTTTTGATTGGCTCCCTAAGGACACCCCGCGGAACGGGTCCCACCCGGATTCGGAACGGGTCCCACTCTTAGGGCTGATTCGCTTTGAGATCCGCGCTGATCGGCTGGTGGATGGTGTTATGTGTTTTTTTCTTCTGCGCAGTTGGGACCTATTCTAAATAAATAAATATAAATATAAATATATATATATATATATACACAGACAAGTATGGATCAATTGATGGGGGATTCATGCTGGGAGTGAGGTTCGGGGAGTCCGCAGATTCCAAGACTTCAGATTTCCAGCTGCCAGTTCAAGACTTGCGTGGTTTGCCAAGTTTACATGCCTTCTGTCTTGTTGGGGTGAGGCTTCATGTGAACTGTGGGGAATTGTCTGTAGTAAGAGCTTCGACTTTCGGGTTTTGAGGGGGACGACAGAAAGGCCTGTTGGAGGTTTTTAGCCAAAAAAATAGATCGATATGAGTCTAGGGTCTGGAAGGGATGTGGGGGACTCGCAAAAGCAAATCCCGCAAACGCCAGGGAGAGACTCTCTGATACTCCCAAGTCCATGGGGTTTGTCTTGGAGGCTCCCAGCCATCCGGTCCCTTAGCTTTTTAGATCCTTTTAGTGTTTAGTGGTAGTTTCCATTTAACCCACTAAAAGTGAGTCACTTTTAGCGGGGGATCTGAAAACGGGTAGCCCAGTTTTGAGAGCAACTCTGTGGCTCACAAGCTCTTTCGCCATCAGCTTGGAGCCAATGAAGTTCATACCAGGGCTCCTTAAAAGAAAAGCATTTGCAACCATTTAAAACATGTTGCTTTTTCAAAATCAGAATAACGGGAAACCACCATTTACAAGGCAATGCTCAGTTGTTTTTTTCTTCCCCGTAAGGATCCCTGTTAAAGTGCTCAAATACATGGATCGCTGGAGTTGTTTTTGTTTTTGGGGGGGGTCTTTTGCGGCTCAGCCGCAGCCGGGGATCCACGTCCTTGGCGTCTGTCAAACTCCTTGCCGGTGGGAAGGACCAGGGCACCGGCCGGGGGTTTCGAGTTGCGGCCGCCAGCCCAAAGTTGCCGCCAGCCCAAAGTCGAAAGCCTAACTCTTTTTCGGGGGAAGTAGATTCAGCTTGGCTTTTTGGAGGTTTTTAGTGGTGGTGTCCACTTCTCTAGGGGACACTTCCATTTCCATTCTTTCCAGGGATCCTTCTTTCCAGAAAACCATCAGAACCCCAGGGGACACAGCGATCGGTTTTTGAAAAGAACGATGGTTGAAAAGAATGGACAAGGAATCAACCCCTAGAGAAGTAGATGGCACAGCTCCACATGGTTTCATCTCCCCCCGTACGTCAGCTGCTCAAAGGACATCCGCTAGATCCTTGGGTTTAAAAAGGGGTGCCTTTGTAGTGGTTTGTACCGGTGCCTTTGATTGAGATTGGCCAACACTGCATGTTGAACAGCGCAGATAAACCCAGGGCTAGTTGACACCAACCAACCAATCAGCCAGCCAGCCGGCCAGCCATGCGAAGCAGACAGCCAGCCAGCCAGCCAGCCAGCCAGCCAGCCAGCCAGCCAGCCAGCCAGCCAGCCAGCCAGCCAGCCAGCCAGCCAGCCAGCCAGCCAGCCATGCGAACCAGACAGGCAACCAGCCAACCAAACAGCTCAGCTTGCAAGCCCAAAGGGACATATTTCACCCTGATGTAGTTTCCAGCTTTCGATAAGAAATACGGCTCTTGCAAAACCTGGTGGTACAGTATGTATCTGATTCATAGAAACCATGCAAAACGGGAGTTTCTGCAGATACCCTGATGAAGTAGAAACACAAAGATAATATTATAGATTGACTGAAGAAAGAGATAGCAAATATAACGAATATCAGAAACAAAATGATAAAACATATAATGATGAAAATGGTCAAACACAAGAAGATGCTCAACCACCACCACCCCTCGCCCCCCCCCCCCCCCTCAAAATAAATAAATAAAAAATGAATAACATAAAAAATAATAATATAAAGAGAGAGAGAGAGAGAGGGAGAAAAGAAGCAGAGTTTGCAGTGGAATTTCCAGTGGGTAGAAATGTTTTTGTTTAAGTCCTCAGCTCCGAAGAGAGCCTTTGGTTTCATGGCTCCGACTCGAGCTCTGGTTGGGGACCCCATGCTGGTAAAGGAAAGCCATCACTTGGGCGGGGGAAGGCTCAAACATCGATACGCCGAACTTGGGGGTGTCTTCTTTTGAGGGGAGTTTGTTATTCCATCAGAAGGATGGTTGGAATCAATCCCTAGAACTTCACCCACTCACTTTTAGGGGATCAGACAACGGGCAGCCAAGAAACCCAGAAAACGGCTCGTTTGGGGTCTTGGCAAGGTGGAAGCCTGAAAGCCTTTGAGAAGCCCCCTTCCTGCTGATCGGCGACACTGCTCTCTCGGTCAGGGGCGGCAGCCAAAACATGCCCGAGCTTCTGATTTTGGGGCTTTCTCGGTTTGTTCTTGGGGGGTTTACTTCTTAATGAATGGGTTTGTGAATTGCAGCACTTTGCCCGGATGGGCTTTGGATCCCATATTTAAGCAAGTTCGCCCAAGGAGGCTCACTTGTCCATTGCGAAAATCCGCGCGCGCGCGGCTCGCTTAGCTGATTTTGATCCGAGCTGGCGCAACCCCGGACGTGGAGTAAAATGAAAGAGCGGCCGCGGTTCCCAGCGGTCCAACTTTGACACCAAAGCAGTGAAACCAGTCTGATCAATCGCCCAAGGTGCCTTTCGTTGGCCAGTTGGGCTTTTCCAACCCAAAGAGAGTGAGAGAGAGAGAGAGAGAGAGTTATCAGAATTTGCCCAGATGGTTGTGAAGGGCGGGGTGACGGATTTCTACTTCTAGCTCAGGATCCCACCTGCTACACTTGGGACATCCCAGTGATGGCTGGCCATTGGCAGGGGCGCAACGACTAAACAGCAAGGGGGCTGGACCTTGGAGACAGAGAAGTTACCTTGGAACACCTGGCTCGACAAAAGCCTGCACCACTTTGAAACCATGGTTGAAACCATGACGTTTGTTGGTATTTGCAGGGGAATCATATCATGGATTTCGTAACCATGCACATTATGCAGGTCTTTTTTTGGGTGTCCCCCAACATGGCCTCGGTTACGAAGCCCTATGGCCAGTGCCACCAAATGGGATGCGAAACCTTCCGCTGCGGCTGGAGCCCTACCCCCGAGCTTGTTGAAGTCAAGCACGTAACCCCTCTCAGTTTAACTCAGGTTGAACCGTGGATTAAGGGCGGGGCCCGCTCCGCTCCTCATGTCGTGCCGCTTTTCGTGGACCGTGCCGTTTGTCTGCCCTCCCGTTGGCCTGCTGCGCACTTGCGATATTTTCCGGGCGTCGAAGGTATCTCAAAATTTGGGAATCCCCTAAAATGGCTGAGCTCCTGTTGGTCTCCCGACTTGGGATGTTCAAAGAATTTAGAAAGCATGGCCAGGCAGGCAGGGGATCCCAACCGTTGGGATCTTTGGCAGGTTGCGGCACAAGGAAAACGATCATACAAGGGCGTGTCTTGTTTTAGGAGTCGGACCCCCAAGATGGCGCAAAAGTTTTGTGCTTTTCTCATGGTGTCCCTTGAAATCCACAAAAAATGGGCCCAACTCCAAACAAAAACAGACCCATAAGGAGCTGAAGAGTTGCTGGTGTACTCCTGCAACCCTTCCCAAAAAACGGGTTTTCAAGTGCCATTGCCTAGGCCCTTATAGCAAAGGGGTTTAATTGTACAGAATGATAGTGCACGCTTGAGTTGGGTTGCGGATATACCAAACTGCCTTTTGATGCCAAGCTCGCTTGGCTGCTAGACTGCCCAGGAGCTGAAGAGGCAAATGCTTCAGAAGGAGGATGAGCTTCAGAGATACAAAGAGGAGGCGTCTCTTCTTGTCTGGGGGTGGCGTCTTGCTGTCTTCGTTGAGGGTGGGGTGGTGGGGGGGGGGATGGGTGGGGGATGAGGTGGATAGGGGGGGGATTGAGTGGTGCGGTAAACTATGGGGGGTGAAGTAAAGCTCTGGGTGTCGTGAACTGAACTGCAAAGGGGAGAACATTAAATGGATTGGGTCTCACCAAATTGATCCACATGCACATGTGTGGTTTTGTTGCCGTCCTTTCGCATGGGGCTGCGGAAACTGGTTTTGCTTGTGGCCGATGTACGTCTTGACCAAAGGACACCTGAACTGCATGCCAAGGAGGGGCAGAGGAGGTCGAATCGGTTGGAGTTTCACCCTACCGAACGTCTACGGTGGCTCGTCGTGTTTTGAGCACGCCCCTTGTCTTTGGTGCATTTTGCTTGGCTGTTAGGACTTTAACTTCTTGCCAACTGATGAGTTTTCCATTAAACCACTAAAAGTTAAAAACTTTTAGCAGGGGAGCAGAAAACAACAGAGTTTTTGTGGCCGAGTAGCGAGAACCAAAAAGGAGAGCCGAAATCCATCTGGGGTGTCCCCTAAAAGACAGGCACCCACATTGATGAGTCCTTTTTTTGGGACCCCCTCTCATTTGGGTTTTTAAGCAGAAGCTCAAAGGAGAACCGTTGGTTTTGAGACATATATTCATATAAAGTATTATAGTATATATATATATATATATATGTATATGTGTACATATACACATGTACTTGGAGGGTTCCCCTACCAAAATAGACTACAACAAAAAGGGAGCCCTTATTCTAACCTCTCGACTGGAGGACCTAGAGGCTGACGCCGGGTGTCCCCTTTTAGTCATCATTTTTGGGACGCCCAACAAAAAATCCGCCGTACCGTTTCGACACGTCCCGTCTTCCGACTTTCACGGACGGACGAGCCCTGCGGGGTCGGTTTTTCTTCTTTTTTTCAGGCCCGGAAGAAGGACGAGCGCATCGCCCAGCTGAACAAGGAGCGCGAGCACAATGTGACTTGGCATCCATTGGCTGAAATGAGCATGTGTTTATTATTCTCCCTGGCTGGTTTTAAAGGGAATCTATCACTACTGGACGTATTTTTAATAACACATTTTTTCCAGGGGGCAGAAACGCAAATGGAAGGCTGTCAAGTTTGGTGGGTTGGAGTTTTCATGGAAACAGCCTTTCCACCGTTTCCACTTGTGGGATAAACAAGCAGCCCCCCTGGGTAATCTAGAGACCCTTGAAAAAGGGCGGTTCATTTCAGAAAAGGGACACCTGGAAATATGGTTTGGATTTGGGTTTGAATACCTGGCCTATAGGTTTAGGGCAGATGAGAATCCGCCAACCTCGAAACCGCCGGGCTCCAAACCATTGGGAGGCTGATTGATGCCCAGATTTGCGGTGCTGCCCTTTTTAGCTTGGTTTGGTTTGGAAACACCCACGAGGCAAAAATCATTTTGGGGCCCCCCCAAGTTTGAGACATGCCAATATGGACGTTTTTCAGACCTCTAGAGTTTTGAAGGATTTGTCACGTCCCACTAAAACCTTTCCTTTCCCGACTTATCCTCCTGTCCACTAACATTAAACCACTCAGGGGTCCTGGTTTTGACTATTCCTTTCAAAGGAGACCCTCTCGTGGGTACCATGGCAGCGTAACTTCCCTTTTTAGCCGGTCTAGGTCCCTCAGTGCTCTTCTCTCCCTTTTTTTGGTTGGGAGGGTTCCCCTAAAATAGACTGCAGAAAAAGCAAAACATCGGGTACCAACTTAGTCTAACCTCTCTACTGGAGGACCCAACAGTTGTTTTTTTTTATTTCCAACATCTTCAGCCAGCCAAAAAAAAGTGTACCCCAAGCTTCAGCCCTGGAAGCCCCGGACCAGACTACGCCTTCTGCTCATATCAGACTCGTCAACTTGGCTAAAACAATACATGTGTATGGCTCAAAATTAAAGAGCTGAGGTTACGCGGGTTTTAGTCTTTGGTTTCATTTAGCAAGGTGTCATTTTGCTATCACTTTTTTTAGCTACAGCCACATCCCGTGGGATATCCCAAATCGGACTTGATATTTGTTTCTTTGGGGAAAGCCGTTCTGGTGGAAAAAAGTCCAGAATTCTTGGCCAATCCACTTGGAGTGAGCATATCCCACTAGATTCATGAAGTTTAAACTCTCAAGCTAAGTTAAGATAGTTAAGGGACTAGAGTTCATAGTTTCGAGTTTCAAGTGTTGCTTCCCTTTCTCCTTTGTTCTGGAGGCGGGCCCCCCTTGAACATCAACCAAACACCTGGTGTCCGTTCTTTTTCCCCATGGAACTCAATTCACTGGGAGTCTAGGTCTTAATGTTTCTTCCTTTCGGCGGGAATCCGTCACTTCTGTGCCCCCCTTGGATTGGACGGGTTGATTCCGAACTCCCCACAGGTTTCTCCCTTTCAGCGAGCGGAAACAACTCGACCCGGTGAAACCCACGTGAGCATGGCATAAAGAGACTCGAGGTGTCCGAAGGCATGTGGCTCGGTAAGCTTCAAGTTGGAACCCCTGGGTTGAAATTTGGGAAGCCGAAGGGAAGAAACTCGCTGGGCTCGTCGTTTTTGGGGAGCTGGTACCCTTTGCTGGTGGTTGTAGAGGGACACCAAAAGCAACAATACCATCTTGGGGATCCCGTTAAAAGATGGAGACATGCCCGCCTTCATTTTATGGACCTTCCCTTTGGAGACAAAGCCATGCACTTGCTTTGCCAAGGTGAAGGAGATCCGACAGCGGGACGGCACCATCGGGGACAAGGAGGGGAAGATCTACGAGCTCAAGAAGCAGAACCAGGAGACATGCTTCGCTTGCTCAAAGTCCTCCCTTTGCTGAAATGATTATTTTTTTTGAATAATTATTATTATTATTATTTCCCCTTGTTGGTTTTAGAAGGAACTTATCACTACTGGACATATTTTCTCATTTCTTCCAGGGGTCTTAACCAAATGGAAGGAGATTCTTAGCTTGCTCAAAGTAAGTCTTATGTTCAGACGTACTCTCCAGATCCATTTTATTTGCGTAGCTCTTCGAAGCGAATCAGCCTGCTTGCCAATGGGGGCTTGGAATATGCGTCAAAGGAAAGCCCAATTGAATACTTCACTGCCGAATGAGGTGTCGTTTGCTGGTTTGGTTTGGAAAAGGGGGGTGATGCTAAGAACAGAACGGGACGCTCAACGCGAGCAAGAACACTGAAAAAACAGGGCACGCCGGGCGTCCCGGACTCAAAAAAGGGGCGGGTTGGTCTCTTTTTGGCTCCCTTCGAATACCAACCACACAGGGTGTCCGAATCCCATTTTGAGAACCTTCCAGTCGTTAAGGCGACCATTTTCCAAATAACGATTCACATCCAGATGGGCAGCTCGTCTTTTCTTGAGTTGTCGCCTTTTTGGTTGGGGGGTTTTAGGGAAGCCGAAAGGAAACCCACCATTTCGGATTCTATTTGGACTACCCATGAGGAGCTAGAACCCCGGTGTCCTTTGCTTAGTTTGGATGTGTTTTATAAGCCATGTACGAGGGCCACATGTTTTCCAACAGGTGCTTAAGATTATTTTCCAACAACGCCGTCCTGGTTTGTTTGTTGCTAGTTTCCCTTTTTGGTTGTAAAGGGAATCTAATACTGTACATGTTATTTTTTCCAGGGGCCAAAAAGCGGGAATGGAGCTAGGGGGAAGGGTCAGGGTTGGTGTTCCTACTGGGTTTCCAACTGAAAGACGACTCACCCACGGCTGGTAGAGATGGGAGATGGGTGCCCCATGTATAAAAGGGATGTTCCAAAGACGTCAAGCCATCAACCCTTGTGGGAATGGGCCATCGCTGCGCCTGGGGGATCCTTCTCCGGCAATGGCCGGGAAAAGGGATGCCCGAGAGATGGGGCGATGGGGGTTATTTTTATCATGTGTGTGTATGTGTGCTTTGGGAGTGGGTAGCCTTTTGTTTTGGGCCGGCCGCAAACCAACAGGCACCGCACCATTTTGGGGTCCCGTCATATTAGTACACCCCATAATGTTGTTCTGCCTATTTTATGGCGGGTCTGTTCCGAGCTCACGTCCGGAATGTGTATGTGTGTGTGCCTTTTCCTCCAAAAAGGGGTGGCAAACGTGAATCATATTTTCGGCACAGGGGGGTGTCAACTCGTTCGTCACTGTTTTGGGGGTTTGGAGCCTGCAAGTGGCTAAGAAAGGCATGAGGACTCATTTGGGCCAAGAGTTTGGGCCGGTTTTCGGGGGTCCGCTCAACCTGAATTCGGAAGTGGAATTGGTGGGTTATTGATGGGTGCCTTTGCTGGTCTTGGCTTGGTTGGTTGTAGGGAGGTCCCACTTTCTAGTGGACAAAAAACACAAATTAGGTTTACGTGTTTTCAGAAAATCCCCGCTTGCTGTGAGTGGGAGGGAATCCCTTGAGAAGTGAAGCAGTCATGGATCTGACCCTGGAATGCCGGGTCCCCGGGTTTCGCGTTCCAGGTTCGTGATCGCCAAAGGAATGCCTTTGGTTTCTTTGGTTGGTATGAAATGGTGTGTCTCTTTTAAAGGAATCCCCAACAAAATCAAAAGTGGCCTTTCTGTTGGCGTCCTTTCTTGGGGCATCCGGGCACACAAGGACACCCAATGCGGAGCCAACTCGAGGCAGTTCATGGCACCCATGGTCAATGTTGATTGAGCTCCCCTAGGGTGATACCCTCCCACCACTGGAACCTGACGTTCGGTTCATTTGTGGGAGGAAAAATGGTGCGGGACGAAAAAAACAGGGGACCCTGCAAAGTGTAGACACCGAGATCAGGTTCGGGCGAAATATGAGTGTGCCCACTTTTTTGAGGCTACGCGTGTTGGGTTGGGCTAAGGGGGCACCAAATGGACAACGGAATCTATCACCAATGTCCATTCTGAGATACAATATCTTTTTTGGATGAGTAGATTGACAGGTAGGGAGAGATCAAAAGAAATAAAATAAATAATATACTTTTTTAGATAATGGTAGAGAAAAATAGATAGCTAATTTTAAAGATAGAGGGAGAGATAGAAAATAGATAGATATATTATAGATATAGAGATAGATAAATAGGTACATAGAAATGAAATCGATTTCGCTGTCTGCGTATTGTAGTTTCCGGCTCGCAGCGCATGTTGCGCGGCCGAGCGGAATGACAATTACGTCGAGTCGGATATCGTTCTGTTTTGGAGTGGTTTTAAAGGGCCACTAAATGGAACCCGCCCAGCTCTTGGTCTATTATAAGACGTGCCGTCCATTTTGAAATATTTCTTCTCCAATGGCTTCATTAAGAACTATTTCAATCGCAGATCATAAACACTTTGCAAGACAACATGACTCACAAAGGGGACTGCCAATTCCGTACGGTTTACAAAACCTGACATAAGGATTTCCCAAGTAAAGGACCCTCATCAGAGTGAGCTCATGAGCTCATTGTTGGACATGTATCTCAAAATGGACATCCATTTGGGCTCGCAAATAAGCCTTTGTTTTCATTGCCTTCAGGTGTGAGACACACCACATGGCTCGTCTTCTTTTGAATTGGTCCTTTTGTGGTTGAGGGCCAATTAAGGGATCCGGGAGTCCTTTATTAGGGGAGGGATTGGAAGTGGAATGGACCTCAACGAAGGCTCCGCTTGTCTTCCATGAATACAGCACGGTATTTATTATATAGACACATGCCTTTTGACAATAGAGACCACGATCACCATGGTGTTGTTATTTGGGTCAACCGGTGGCGCGCCGAGCAGTGTCCATCAGAGCCTAGAGCCTGCTTCCTCAGGCCGGGTTCCTTTAAAGCAGGCATGTGTCTTGGCCATGCAGGAGGCATACGGCTCCCCTCGACTCTAGGCCTCTAAGTCATGTTTTCATCGAACCCTCCGAAGCCAGCCAGTTCAGCTTAGCTTCTTAGGTTTTTAGGGTTTAGTGGTGGTTTTCATTTAACCCACTAACCTTTTTGTTTTTAGCAGGGGATCTGAAACCAGGCCAGAAATGAGAGGCAAAGCCTTGTACCCGGTTTGACCAGAGGCAGAGCCTCGCTATCACTCAGACAGTAAGCATTTGACCACGTGTTGCAATGGCATTCGTGGAGTTTGGAATCCCTCACAAGGCAAAGCTGAGCAGTCGAACATTTGGTCCTCATGGCCCTAAGGCCCTTTGTTGCCTCCATGTCCCCTAGTGCACTTTTGGAAACAGGCGCCAAAGATCACCTAGCCAGGTCGATTTCAGCATACTCCAGCTTCTTCTGTGCAAACTGCCATCTTTCTCTGGCATGGGCTGCAATGCGTCGCACTTTCGGACAACACACGTGTTTGCGTGGTGGATCTCAGCGACAGTCTTGCGGTTTGCGTGGAGTTCGTGGAAGGCCTGAGGGGCCAGAATTTGCCACCAGCCTCGACCGGGCGCAAAGGGGGGCTTTTTCTTGGTGCGCGAACCCCGGGCGCGGGGTCCAGCGTCCTCTAGGTCGCCCCAGTTCTGCCCTTCTCTCCCCTTTTTAGGGGCAGGGTTCCCCTACTCAAACGGACTACAAAAAAGGGACCCTTATTCCGCAACTGTATTCCTCTTGATGTTTGCTTTAAGCCAACCGCTCAGCTTTTAGCTGGGGATCTGAGGGCAGCGCTGCAGACAGACCGACCAAGAGCCATCTTAATCAGGAGCTCGAGAAGTTCAAGTTCGTGCTGGACTACAAGATCCGCGAACTCAAGGCGCAGATCGACCCCAAGAACGACAAGATCGCGGAGATGAAGAAGGAGATGGGGATTTCGTCTGAAAACTCGGTCAAACCCAGTTTTAACAACCAACAGTTTGGAGTGTTTACACGTGGCGCACGTTCTTGAAGAGTTGTGCTTGGGGTACGTGCTGCACCTTGTCCCTGAAAACTCCATTGTTTTGTCTCCGGACTTGGGAGTTCACAAGAGATCAAAGCGGACTTGGACCGGTTTCGCATGGAAATCAAAAAGATTGGGGGGGGTCCCTTTTTTGACACCCCCACACATAAGCAAAATTCCACACCACATAATAAATGGTTTCTCCCAGAACTCCACAGGAGTTCACCCATCCAACTGATCCTCGAGCCGGGGTCCCTCTTTGAAGGGTTTGAAAAAGGAAACGGACACCGCCCAATTTGTGAGGTATAAAATAACTGGGTACCCGCCATGCCAACCAGAAGTAGCCCGTGCTCCAGGGTCTGGGACCACGAGTGGCGATCGTGTCAATAGACCCCCAGTGGATTTGCAACTCAACGGGGAAATCCAAATCCTGGCGTTGTGCTTCTTTCGTGGCAACATTCCGAATTCAAACCGAGGAACTCAACCAGCTTGTCATAAAATTCCAGGAAGCATCAGCATCGACCCCTGCCCCTTTAAGTGGGGCCGTCGACGGCGCCTCCATCTTCCGCGCAGAGCCGGCGTCAGGTCCGAAAGAGCTCAGTGGCACCCGCTATTGGACGGATCATTGACCTGTTGAACTCTTTGCCTTTTTGGGTCTGCTTCATTTTTCCTTGCAACACCTGCGGTCCATGGCCCGCGGACGATTCTGCCAGTCATGCTACCCACCAATTGCATGCGTTTTTGTTTTTCTTGGGTGTTTAAGTCTGGCCCGGTAAATCCCTTTTGATGGCTTCCCAAAAAAGTCGTCTAGCCTTGAAAGGGTTAACTTTTTCAACCACGAAGTCCTAGATTGGTGGTATTGATCAAATCTTCGAGTCGGGAGACCTGGGCTAGACGGTCCGATCGCTTGCGCAATGCGAGCACCCGAAAAGGCAAATATTTGTTAGAACCCACCGCATCCAACGGGTCATCCAATTCAAGGGGTTCCCTGAAGTTCCTTTTTCTTCCACTTGGTTAAGAATGTTTTTTATTTTCCCCTGTTGGTTTGAAAGGGTCTCTCACTACTGGAATTGCTTTTATTTTTCCAGGGGACTTAAGCAAAAGGAGGTTTTGGCGATTCGTCTGTTGCAGGGACGCCAAGCAACCGAAATCAGCGCACGCACGTCGAGGAGATTCAGGCCATGGACTCTGACCTGGAGGACTACCACCGGAAGAACACCCAGCTGCAGGCGGAGTGTCCTCATGCCCTGGCCTGGGGGGGTGGGGTTGTTCAATCCTTTAGTGCATTCTGCCACGAGATGTTAGGACTTTAACATGTTGCCAACTAATGGGTTTTCCAATTAGTCCACTAAAAAAATATTTTTTAGCAAGGGAGCAGAACGCAACCGAGAATCCTTTTGTGGTCAGACCCGCCCTGACTTGGGACTTCTGATCTTTGGGCGGCGTTGACCGTTTTTTGTCCTGCAAAGGACACAGCCATACGGGTTTTGTGGCCATCCAGCTCAACATGTTTAAGCCAGTGTTAGGAGTTTGCACGAAACCACCTTGCCACCTGGTCGACTCCTTTTTCTCATGACCAACTAAAACCCTAGTATGGGTGTATATGTATATGGGTGTGTCCTGAAATAGGGGACCCCACAGATGGCTGGTTCCCCGTTGGTTTCGCCACAAATTCACCCCCAAAAAGGCCCCCTCCCAAAAAAGAAAACACCCCCGGCGTGGAAATTATATTCCAGGTGGTACGCTGGTCGGGGGTCGCCCAGGGAACCCTAAGAAACCTAGGGCTCGCAACTACCCACTCCACGTACCTACCCCTTTGAAGGGGATCCCACAAGTCTTCGTTCGCTTTGCGTCGCAGGTGAACATCCAGCAGCTGAACAACAAGCACAAGACGCTGCAGGAAGATATCGTGTCACAGCGCCACTGGGTGCGAAAGACGGGGGGCATGCTCTCACTTCTTGGTTTCCCTGATTTTTTTGGGAATATCAGTTGAGTGCCAAACCAGAGTTGGGACTTGTGTAAGCCGATCCTCTCAGGAAGTGAGTAGCCCATGTTTAATCTTCCCAGGAATCAACACGTAGCCACCGTGATTGATTTTCCGCAAAGGAAGCCGCCGCATAGCAAGCAGCATGTGAGCCTCAATCAAAACCGATTCGGGTAGAAGGTTTGTAAGGGACAATCCCCTTGCCATAAAAATCGGTGCGGCAATCTCCGCCCTTGCAATTCCTGAAGCATGGGACTTCCTTTCCATTGCGCCGATCGGTTTTGAGCTAAGTGGCTCATGTTTCTCATTTTGCCAGGACCACCAATAGGCACCTCCTTCATTCCCGAGACCCGGCCGAGAGGGTCTCGGCCACTCCCAGCAGCCAGTGACTGATGTTTTTTCTTTTTCCGGAACTTCGCATGGTTGTGGTGGGGAGAAGAAAACACATTTTGCATGTTTGCTTACGGTGGTTTAGTGGCTGAAATCCCCACTTAACGGCAAAAACTTACATGTTAGGTCTTCAACTTTTTGCCAACTCATGGGTGTTCCACTAAAAGTCCACTAAAAGCCCACTAAAAGCCACTAAAAGTCCACTGTTTTCCAAGTCCACTGTTTTCCATTTAGTCCACTAAAAGTTAAACTTTGAGCAGGGGAGCAGAAAAACAACCGAGTGATGTTTCCCGGAGCTTAGCCCCAGGCAAGAAGATGACCGACTGCCAGACGGTGATCAAGCGCTTCAAGACTGACCTGCATGAGCGCCCCGAACTTTCTTAGAGAGAACCCCCCCCCCCCGCAGCGCCGCCAGGGGGGTGGTGGAACGGTCGAATAAGATCGATCCGGTTTCCAGGGGATCGGCTTCCTTGAGGTGTTCCGGGCTACTTAGGCTTGATCTTTTGTTTAGATCAACATGGTCATAAACCAGGCGAATTGATGGTCGAGGTCCCTACTAAAGAAAAAATCGGCCAGGGAGCTGTCACTCTCTGGTAAAATTATGCTGGTACAAGTTGCCCCTTCATGTTGCAATAGGCCAAGCAAAACGACTTGTCGACTCAGCTAGCAATGGGACGTGTCAATGAATAACAACATGTGTGTCATTGTTTACCTCCATTTGCTTAAGATGTTTTTCGTTTTATTTCCCTTGTTGGTTTTAACAGGAATTCATTACTACTGGAAATAAATAAATAAATACATATATATATATATACTGGGGCCTTAACCAAATGGAAGTTTATGTTCACTAAATACGGATGAGCATCTATCCCACGGCACATCTATCCTGGAAGCTGCGGAAGATCAGCTATGGCCTTCATTCTAGTCAAGATACTCATATGTGGAAATGAACAGGGCTCCTTAAAAGAAAAACATGTTGCAACCATTTGAAACATGGCTTTTTCCACCAAAATAAAGGGAAACCATCATTTACAAGGCAATGTTCAGGTGTATAGTGTAAGGATCCCTGATGAAATGGGTGTGGCTCAAAATTAAACGATCGGAGGGGCAAACCGCAGGTTTTGGTCAATGTTTCCACTTACCAAGGTTCCATTTTGGTACGGGTTTTTTGAGCCACAGCCATATGTGGGAATGAATGGCAATCTTTTACTTTTAGGTCCTTTCTCTTCCATCTCTCCAACTCTGTCTCTCTCTCTCTCTCTCTCTCTTCTCTCTCTTCTCTCTCTTCTCTCTCTCTCTCTCTGTGTCTCAGTTTCATGGTTAGTCCGGAACAAAAGCTCTTCAGCAACAGGGGGACTTTCTTGGGTCGAATGACTCAACTTGCTATTTTGCCAGCCTCGCGCCCCCGGAATTCGGCTGATTTGCCTGAAGGAAAGGCCGGTGCTGTCGGTGAGTGTCCTGAGTGCGGTCGGTGAGTGCCGGCACATGTTGTTTTAGGGGTGGAAGTCTTCATGGCTATTTGTCCGGATCTTTGGACTTGAACTTTTGGGTTGAAACTTTGTGGATTTTCCAATCTGACCAAAAGTTAAACCTTTTGCAGAGGGGTCAACAGCAACCAAGATATCTCAGTTCAAAGCGAATCTAGCTGTTTACACTACCTCCCACGTTGCCATGGCACCCGTGGGACACTGCAAGATCATGTTCCTCTTGGAGGGCCTGGTGAGTGGGTCCCCCTGTTTGGCAATCACTTTTAGTTACGGTCGATAGCAAAGAGGTGATAGCAAGGGGGACCTTAACTCGATTTTGTTTATCACCTGTTTATCACCTTATCACCTTAGGTCCCCTTAACTCGATACAAGGCTTTGGTAGGGACTCACCCCAACTCGATACCCTTTATTTCACTTGGCCCAAAGCTTTCGGCCAGTGAGTTGATCTGGCGATGGCTTGCTTGAAAGGCCGGTGCGAGTCGTCGCCGGGAAATCTAGGCAGATCACGCGGGCCAGGGGAAGCGGCCTAAGGGGCCCCTGGGGCATTTAGCTCTGGACCCCACAACTGGTGAAACAAAAAATGCAAGTCGAGTCGACAGCTAGGCTATGACTCCCCTTGCGGTGAAGGCCATTATGGCGGATGGGTAACATATCCACTTCGCACCAGGTGGTTTACCAACCAGAAAGTTTCACTTCTCCGAACTGATTGTGGGATGTTTTGTCCATCCACAGAGGGGCTCCACTTGTTGTTGCTATTTTTGGCCTGATCGTCAGTCGGGCTTCAGAGGATTCCCTTGCTTTCCTTTTCACTCTGCGAGAACCCAACGCAGAGTCCTCCATTTGGCAATTGCTCTTTAAGGATATTTCTTCTAGAACAAAAACCTGAGATGTTCTAGAGGTGGTGTTTGTTGTGTTTGTGAACAATTGCCTTTCAATCCGTTGCGGCACTTTTTTTGGCTGAGGTGTGTGCAGTTCATTCAGGAGCCTCGCCTGCTGAAGGAGTCGGCCACCGCGCTCTACAAGAAGTACGTGCCCAACGGTGTGAAGAAGCCCCTTGGCCGAGCACTACATGCCAACAAGGTGGTTTGGAGGTTCGGGACGGTTTCCCTTTTTACCCTCTACAAGACTTAGGGGCTCAAATCCAAGTCCAGATCTCACCAATCCAAACCACCAATGGGCTATTTGGATGTTCGATTCGCCAAGTTAGCAAGTGGTGATCGCCACTTGCGGTTTTCCAGGTTAGCAACAACTAACTTGGCCAAACACTCAAGTACCCTGCCCAATGTGAATCGACCTGAAGTACCCTTTTGGTTTCCCTGATTCGGGCCCTGTGAAATGTTAAGGGTCCAAAGGGTGATCACCTTGTATTTTACCAGGTGAGCCACTTGCTCAAAGCCCAGGTAGAAAAATGTTAGTAAGGGAGAATCCCGGTCATCGCTGCCACCTCTTGAATTGTTTACATGAGACCAGGTATTGTTTGAATACCCATCGGTTTTGGTTACCCAGAAGCACTCGGGTCTAGATTGGGATGTTTCTGGGGGTCTGTTTTCGTGTGTACGAGTTTTGATTACTCCCTCAGGAGGGCTGCCTTGAGAAATCAGATTCATCAATGGGGGCTCGATGTTCTTTTTTGAGGCACGGCAACCCTTTGTTTGACACCAACAGGAACACGGCCTCGCCATTTTTGGGACGGGCTGGTCGCGAGCCTTTTGGGTTCTGAAAACAAGCGGGGGTTCGGGGCTGTTCAAAATGCTTCGTGTTGGTCAATCCGATTTTCCATGCGCCTTGGCAAATTCGGGGCCTTTGCATGCCGAAGAATGAAATCGACACTCTCGTACCAATTCCCCAGTTCGAAAATGGGAATCGGGTTGATTCCGGGACCCAAAAATGCATTGTGGGTGGGAAAGCCATCTAAGGGGCGATTCGTCATAACAAAGACTAGCCATGTTGAATACGTCAATATATTAATACATGAGTATGTAGAAGGGACCCGCAAAATAGCTTGTCCTCTTGGTTTCTCTTTAAAACCAACTAGAAAGGGTACCAACTCTGCCCATATTTGAGTCAGAATTCAGTTGCGCACCCACGCACAAGAGGTTCATACCAGAAATTCCAAGTTGTTTTTCCCCTCTGAAGCAGACTCATTGGATAAAGCAGTGGGTGTAGCAATGGGGTCTCTTTTTTAGGGAAGACACCAGTGGGATTTTAAAGCATGAGTCACAACCAAAACCCGGGGAATTGGAGGGTAGTAATCGACAGTCACGGCCATAAATGGGTTGCCGCCGCCTTGGTAATTCTTTTTAGATGGTTCGGGGTAGACCATTTCAGTACCGTGTTTTGATTGCGACTCATATGGGTTTTTCAAGAGCGAAGCTTCAAAGTTTGTATGGACCATACCCCGGGGCAAGATGATTGTTTACAGCCCGCAACTACCCCGAAGGCAACACAAAGTCTACATCCACTACATAGACACTATGGCGCATACACCACGTTTTTTCCTGGAGTGAGTGGGGGGTTGTTTGGAGGGTGGGGGTTTTCCCATCTCAATCCCGGTTGACGCCAGGATTCAGCTCTTGGGCCTGGAATGGCCCTGTTCCGAGTGAAAGGCACTCCTGGGCTTGAGGAATTGGTCTTGGTTTCTTTCTCGCCTAAGCATCTCGTTTTGAATCTGAGGGCCCGGGTGGCCGATTGAAGGCTTCGGATCAGCCCTCGTTGAACAGGGAGGAAGCGGGGCCCGCCAGCTTTCTGCCCTCGAAGCCAGCGCGAAAGGCAAGAGCTGGACAGCGACATCCAGCGCGAGTACAACCGCCAGCGGGACTACCTCGAAAAGAGTGCGCCTGGGTTCCGTGCATTTGTTGGCGCGAGCGCGCGGGTGTGTGCGTGCAGCTTCTCCGTTTTTTTTCGAATTGTGGCAAGGTGTTGCCTCTGTGGTTCTCTCGCGGTTCTCAGTGAACACTACGTGCGAACCAGGCGCCGGTTTAGACATTTTTTTTTATTTATTTTTTTGTTAAAGTTTTGTTCTTCTTCTTTTTTCTCGGAGCCATGTGGGTGTGTCTTTTTTTAGGGGACCCCCAAAATGTGTGTTTGTTTGGTTGTTGTTTTTCAAAGAAAGTTTAAACCCACCCAAAAAGGGGTACCCTCAAAAAGACACACCCATGTATTTAATTGCACCCCTATTTGCTCCTGAAAGATGGCACCCCAATGGACTGACCGGCAGCTGAACTGTTCAATTCTGATTTCAAAGACCACTGGTATGGGACCAAGTACCGAGCCATGCAAGCAAACTCTGGGCAGCCATCCACAATATTCACTAAAATATACGTAAAAATAAACAGGATTATGTGATAAATATATGGTCAGCCAATGCTTACTTGGTTTGGATTAGTGCTTGGGGGATTTGAACCTTTGGTTCTTCTTGAACAAAATGGGCTCGGAGCTGGCCCCCGCAGATCCAAGCCACCCTCCCAAACCACTTTCTTTGGGCAGCTGATTAACGCCTTACCCGGTGGATCCATTTACTTGTACGACCACGCTTTTGGCGTTTTTTGGTAGCTTTGGCTTAGCCAGGATTCGGAGAGTGGTTGTACCCCCACACAGTGTGGGCAGTGTTAGTGCTCTCATCCCATACACTGTGGGACAAATTCAATACAACATTTTAAAGACCAAAAGAAGAATAGCTGGGTACCTACAAGGGCTATCTGGGATCCACTGGGCTATGTCAGCACCGAGACGAGCGCTTGTCGCCCGCGGCCTCACCCTGGTGTTTCGTAGAGCCAACGCTCAGTGCCCTTGGAGCAAAAGAACCATGGCCAGGGCCAAGCTATAACCCTCCCTGCCATTGGTTGAAAGCTTGGAATGAAGGTGTAGAAACACCACACAGGCTCCAAAAAAGGGACCTGGACCCTGCATGGCGAAGCGAGTTTCCTTTTACATGCCCTTTCGACCGGATTGGTTGATAGTATAGTAGGTATCCTCCAGTGTCAGCACCCTGAGTTTGAAGCAGAGGCCTCCCACTACACCAGTTTCCCACTTGTTTAATGGTATCATGTCAACACTTTACTAGAAAAGCAGCTATTTACCACGATACTGTCGGACCCCTGATTCTAGACTTAGTTTTGTGTATGCCTTCTAAAGGACCAAAGTGGATGGATCTTTCTTGTAGTCCTCCAGACCTCCAAGTTGCAGAGTTATTTGGGTATCACGATCACTCCAGCCTTATGCCTCCAAAGACCGGGATGGTCGACCGACAATAGTACAGCTTCCTGCGCGCATTTTCTTCGGAGCTCATCGGCCGATCCAACTGGAGGAACAGGATCCAGTGGGAAATTGTCCCACAGAAATCGCATAGCAGGGCCCAAATAGTGGGAACGGGGTCGTAGTTGTGCTTAAAAACCAGATTTAAGCATAGATCTATGGGCTTGTCTCTTTTGAGAGTACCCTATTTGGGGAAAAAAGAAGGGAAAGCCGCGCGCGTTTTGGAGCTTCCCCTATTTAAAGACAACCCGATATGAGTAAACCATCAATACCCTCCCAACTCTCAACAAGCACTGCCTAGATCTCTACAAGGGGCCCTAAGCTGGTGGGTTTCATGTTTGGTAGGGGGCCTATGGATTGCTGAGGTGGAGAATCTGAAGAAGAAGCTGCTCAAAGACTCGGACGTGCACCGCCAAGATAACACCCGGGTGCTGCAGGAGAACGTGCAACTCATCATCGAGATCAACAACTTGAGCCTCGTTGCAGTTGGTATGTTTGTACGGGTTGATTCCAACCATTCTTTTCAACCATTGTTCTCTTCAAAAACCGATCGCCGTTTTCCCGATCGGGATTCTGGAGGTTTTCTAGAACGGGATTTTGTTGAAAGAATGGGCATGGAAGGTAGCTGTAGAAGGTTCTTGTTGCGGACGCCCTAGAGTTTTCAGCTGCCTCTGAGTTGGTGGCCTGAACCTCTGGCATAATATGGGCAACCATCCCTAACCACCGAGTCGGCTCCAAACCACCCTCTTGGAGTGTTTGGCGGCTTTCAAGGGCAGGGGCAGCCCAGAAGGAGAAGCCACAGGTTTTTCAAGGCCCCCCCCTCCCCCGATTTTGACACATACCGATGTCAATGGTTTCACAACGAGTGGGACGCAAGGCGTGCGAGTTCGGGTCTTTGGAGCAAGGCTGAGCCCAAAAAAGGCCGAATGAATCGAGGGCGAATCGCGAACTCCCGCGAAATCCTCGGCTGCTGGGTTGGATCTTTGGACACCCATTACTTTTGGAATGATACTGTGGATGGACGAAATCCTGCACCACCTAAGAAACCCTGGAATGATGATTCCTTTGTAAATACCAACAAACAATGGTTTTTCCATGGTTTCAAAGTGGTGCAGGATTTCGTCCATCCACAGTATTGTGGTGGGAACCCCAGCCAACCCCTTCGGCCCTTCGGTTTTTGCCATTTGCCCCGCAGATGTTATTTTTCCTCCTCTTGGAAAGAATTAGTCGAGGCGTCGGGAGATCGATTACCTCAAGCGGGAACGGCAACAGCAGCGCCTTCATGTGAGCAAGCTGAAGAGCTCAAGCCCAGGCGAGCGCCGGAATGAATTTTTGGCCGTGGTTGGGAGCAAGTGGTTTGATGCCTTGGGGATGGCCGTTGTTTTTCTTCTTTTCTTTTTTTGCGCTGGTGGGTTCCCCGATGGCTGATTGGGGGACTTTCCTAGTTGGTACAGTTGGCTGCCCGTAGTCCTGGCCGTATGGAAAAACCCCGGTGGTTTCGTGGGCGTCGGTCTTTTGGAACTCGAAGTCGCGCGCGCCGTGTCTTTCGAGGGCGCAAGAGGGAGTTCTTAGACTTCTCTTTTTTGGACTTTCAACGTGACCTTTTGGTTGTGAACAGGTTGCCACTTTAGAAGTAGTTCCTTTTGGGGTGAGGTTCAAAGGGGAGATATACGAAAGCCTGACAAGCAGATGTTTCCTTTGTCTTTCCCTTGTATTTGTAGCTTGGGGGAAGTTACATGGGTTTAGCTTCGCCAATTGCTCCGTACTTTGAGCATCAACCTTAAGGCCAGTTGCATTGCTCTAATCGAATCACACCCAGAGGGTCCAAAATGATCACTTCCTGAAAAGCGACGTCGCCCAGGTTTGATCAGGTTCCAACGGGTCACCTTTGGTTGGATCTTTTCAAGTGAGAATTCGTTTTAAAACCCAGGTTCGCCTTTTGACTCGTGTGGATGGACGAAATCCCTTCGCACCACCTCAGAAACCATGAGAAACCATTGTTTGTTCGTATTTCAGGGGGAATCCTCATTCCGTTTCTTAGGTGGTGCAGGATTTTGTCCATCCACAGGATGAGGGAAATACAGGGACACCATTCTGAGGGATTCTGCACCATGAAGGCTCCTCGCCGCTACCAGACCGAGCCGAGCTTTGGCCCGACCCACCGAAACCCGCCGAACACCGCGTCAGGCTCTCCAGGGAAGGCGTCGACGGACGTGACCACGCTGACAAAGGAGGTTGAGACCAACAAGACTCAGCTGGACGAGTTGAGAAGGACCAACACAGCGCCCGAGTTTCCATCGTTTTGGTTTCAGGTAGTCCGTGAACATAGTAAAAAGTTCCGAGCCATTTCCCTTTTGACGGCAACTTCCAAAAGTGGCCATCGTTTCAGCGGAAACCACGACGGGGACATCGGATGTGTCGCCTATCCGAGAAAAGCAGATGGTGCTTTGATTTCTGTTGGGTTCCTTTGATCCAGGGTTCTATATTTACATTGTTGGATGGTTGGACACTCACCTTTTGGCTGTGTCAAAATGAGTTCCCTCTTGGCGCGGTAATGGTTGTTTTGTTTTCGCTTGGCTTCTCGGAATCCTGTTTTGTTTAGGCAACTCTTGCTTGGTGGTTTGGACGGGAGGTTTGAATATGAACCCTGGCTTTTGTAGAGAGTAACTTGTAGACCGGAGACCACTTAGCCAACCGCCGGGCTCCAAACCACCAATCGGAGGGAAGCTGATTTGCTTAATTGGTCTTTCAAGGTCAGTCCCAGAGTTCTTGCTCGGTGTCTTAAATCAGGGTTTCCTCAATGTCCCTTAAACATGCTTGTTGTTGGGAAACAATTTATATTGTTGCTTATTGTGGTTTAGTGGGAAATCCCCACTTAGCTGCTAAAGTTTGATTTTTTGCTCCCCTTCCAACGTCAACCAAGTAAAGGGAACCTGCAAACGTGGCAATCGTTTCACCGGGAACCACCGGTCAATTGATCAACCTCTTTGGGGAAATACAGCCTCTGTGACCCTGAAGGCGAGGAAGGTACTTCCATTTGCTGAATATATGGCTGTGGTTGTCGAAACCGTTTTGGATCGGATCCCATTTTGGTTGGTGAATTCACCACCCATTTTAGAACCCATTTGAGTGGGGATTGGGATGTTCACTGGGGGTGCGTTATTTTGACCCATGGCCATGTCTTGTTATCCTTTGTTGGTTTCAACGGGGATTTATCACTAGGGACATGTGTATTTGTTTTCCACGGGGCTTAAGCACGTGGAAGTGTAGCCGAAAGTATTCGCTTTTTCGTTTTTCGGGGGGTGAAGCCAGCTTGGGTCCGAAGATGAAGGCTGGGGGTACTTGGTGCTTTGGATTTGTGGTTTGGTTCGGGGTGATGTTCAATCAACCCTCTACAAGACCCACCTAGATAACCAAGTTGCTGCTTTGTTCAGTCACTGTTGCTGGATTTTGGGGGTAAAGTGCATGGAAAACAACGATCGCAACTGGCGATCCAGGAGTTCAAGCCTCATGTTCAAGCGTGCGAACCGCATCCGAAAGATTGCTCGGGTTCGAAGGGGAGGGGCCCTGAGAAATGGAATCACCCCAATTCAAGCCATCCTCGTGGCGTCCTCAGGGGATCCCTGGAAAAGCATTCCCAACACCCGGAACCATACCTATCGCACCAGCAAAGAAATACGGTTCACTTGACCATGCTGGCCCTTGGTCAATACCGCAAATCCCGTCCATTTGCTGAATAATATTGTGCTTTTTCCCCTTGTTGGTTTTAAAAGTAATTTATCACTACTGAAAGTATCTTCTTATTTTTTCCAGGGGTCTTAACCAAATGGAAGATCACGTCAATTGAGTTGCGAGCGAGAAAGATGAATTCAAAGGGCCAAGATTTCGGGTGAGGCGTGGTACCTCCGATTTCTCCTTGTAAACTGGTACGACTACTTCGGATTAAGAAGGTGCGATCCATGATTCCAACCAGGAGTTGGGAGGCAAATCCGAACTTTGGGATGATTTTTTTGTTTTTTGGGAGGGGTCAAAGGAGAGCAAACTGCAGTTTCAACCTGGGATTCAGAGCCTGCAACAGTGTCACCGCCTTTGGATGTGTTTCGTCATGAATTCAAGTTCCTCGCCAGTGCAGCTTGCCTCCCATGACAGCTGACGGTTCGGAAGACGAAACTTTCCTTTCAGGGAACTTCCCTTTCCACTTCCATGATTCATCGAAGATAATGTGACTCTAGATCAATCTCCCTGGGTTGAGTGGGGATTCATTTGGAGAGAACACCCCCTAGTTGATAGGAGGGGTTTGATCCGGGTCAACATCAGATCATTCAGATCTATCCACTTCAAAGACACAATTGGGTGGGGGAGGAGGTAACACCCTTGATCGGAGCACTAGATTCTGCGGTCCCATCGCAAAAGCAGACTCGTCTAGTGCAGTACTCTGATTCTTCCTGGCTGTGTAGATAAATGGGTTTCTCAAAACATGGTTGTTGTTGGGAAACATGTTACATGTTTGCTTATTGTGGTTTAGTGGGCAATCCCCACTTAACTGCTAAGATTTGAATTGTTGCTTCCCTTCGAACGTCAACCCAGAAAAGGAGACCAAGCGCCAAATAGATGCCCCTAATTTTGAGACAACCAAAGATCCTTGGAGATCCACGAATTCGTGGATATGTTAACCTTTTTTTCAGACCGGAAGGGCTCATGATTTCAACTCGGATCAGGGAATGACACATGTTCGACAAACGGTGGCATGCGGCAGAGGAGTTCCAAGTACGTCCACACAAACGCAAAACACAAGCATGTTCAATCATAGAACAGAACAATGCCCAAAGAAGACAGTGAGAAACAATCAAAGCCCGTGATTTCCCCGCAAGAGTCCCCCTGAACCACTCGCAGGAGAGTAGAGGAGCAGATGACTCTCCGACAAAGCGCCGCTTTAGCCGCGGCCGACGGATGAGGAGAGCCTTCGTGCCGCGAGTGTTAATGCTTGGGAAGACGACGTGCCAGGCGGCAACCGCAAAAGGTGTGTGTGTGTGAGAGAGAGAGAGTGGTTTTCTCAGATCATCCTTTGATTGGCGGTTTGGTTTGGTCGGATTTGAGCCCTTCTTGTCGAGGTGGGACGCTCATTCCTATCCTCTGGGTGTAAAGGGAAAGAGGAAAATCGAAGCCATTTGGGGGTCCCCGAAAGGCTTGCATCAACCACCATCGCCTTTTCCATTTGCTCGAGATCCATCACTCTGCTTCTCCTGCATGTCATAGCATATCTTTCTGATCTTCTTGAAGCAACCATTTAATTTGCCTATTGGAAAGGACGGACGGATTCGCATCACAGGAAGTCGATTCCATTTTTTGAAGCAACTTGGCATTGCGGTTTTGCCCCCGCGGCATCGCGCGTCTACCCGATAATTTCACTATGCCGTGACTGAGTAAAGTTCTCATCTCGTGTCACCGTTTCACCGGGGCGCTGAAATTGGGCTCCCGGCGCGGCCACGTGCAGGTTTCACCTGGCAAAAGAGGCAAAGGTTGGGCTGACAGTGGACCAACATACACTTGGCCATCATTTTTCTTTTTTGGAACACCCTCAACATGGTTGTTGTTGTCATTCAATTTACATTTTTGCTTATTGTGGTTTGGTGGGAATTCCCCACTGAACAGCTAAACTATGTTTGTTTGCTCCCCTTTGCAACGTCAGCCAAGTAAATGGCTGGTAACACCAATTGACATGCAACCTGACAGGGGGTCCTGGTTTGGACCATGACCGAGTCCCGCACGTCAGGTTCCATGTTGATTGGTGGGAGGGTAAATGATGTTTTTTCACAGGGCCAATTCGAGAAATCAGCCGAACTGCGGGCTGATCACGGGCAGGGAACACGTGGTAATAAACGCCTTGGCTCAAATTGAGAAAAGCAGGAGCGGCTGTTTACCGCAAATGCTTGAGCAAGCAAAAGAGCAAGGAAGAAAGGCAGTTGCAACAAGGCAGCTACATTGCATGAACGCCTATATTTGCATATGTTTGTGTATCCAGTAGACAACATATCATGACAGAGCCGCCGGAACGTTCTGGAGCAGCTTCCGTCAAGACCAAAAGGCAGCCCAGCACCCCTCAGATCCTCAAAAGCGGACAAGCACGAACCCATCTTTGAGGTATGAGTCAATAATTTGGTGGACCCCTAAAAGGTGAGGTTTTCCCTTTTGGTATCCCCTTTTTTTCCGGATAAACAAGGATAGCAACTCCAAATAGGGCACACACCGCAGTCCAGCCCGATTAAAGCCCTTCAGCGCGCGATGAACTCTTGGAATCCGCGACTTCCTCGGCAGATCGGTCGGTATGTTCGTTTTGCCCGCTTGCCCTTGAACAGTCAGCCAGACAAAAAAAAAAAAAACACGAGCCTTGTTGGGATTCCAAGGGTACACCGGGGGGCGGGGATATATAGCTTGGAAGCATTCTGGGTACACCCTGAGTGCACGACGGCAGTCCTTGATGAATATTCAAAAGCTGATGACAGCCATCCAATCTCGGCTAACAGCACCCACCAGGCCTTTGTAACGCTTCGCAATGCGTTACGAGGGCCTTTTTGGCCCTTGTAATTCCTAACAGGGTCCTTTCTGCAGTCCTGTTCCTTTTTCTTTTTTTTGGGTTTGGGGGGCAATTCCACCATTGGACAGCCTCCAGCAACCACAGCCAGCGGCCAGACAGGCTGGGCGGGTTCCACAATTCGAGAGCACCTAGCCATTCGAGTACCTTCCATTTGCTGAAATGAATATTTTGTCCCCTGTTGGTTTAAAAGGAATTTATCACTAGTGGAAATAGTTTCTCATTTTTCCAGGGGTCTTAACCAAATGGAAGGTACCAATCAACGCCTCACCCTTCGCTTGCCTGAGGCAAAGCGGCTTGGCGCCCACGCCGCAGTCCTTGATCGCAGCGCCTTGCTTGAATAGGGGGCCGTCCCTTCTTTAGATCTGTTGTGTGTCTGTGTGTCAGTCTGCTTGTGCATTTGCATCTGTTTTTTTCTTTTGAGGTTCCCCAGTCCGTTTTCTTTTCAGGAATGTGTTTTTGTTTAATGGCGTTTGGCAGTTTTGCAGGTTTACGGGTATCATTTGTTGGTGGTCGGTGGTTTCTCGTCGTATTCTCCGCCGTTGAGGGAAGCCCTCTTGCCTCTTGCCTCTTGCCTCTTGCCAGGCCTTAAGGCCTTAAGGCCTCGAAGGGTCTGGGCTTCAAAGCTGGCTGGGTGCCCCCCAGGCGCCTTTTCCCCCCCCCCCCCCGACAGGTTTGGGGTGGTCAGACTGTGACCTCCGACCGCGTGGCGCAACCGGATCGCCGCATCGCCGCATCGCCGCATCGACAGAGCTTGTGACGGGTCCGTCAGCGTCAGACTGAAGTGAAAGGCTCCCAGTGGCCAGGGACAGCCAGTCTGGAGTCGGAGCCTCTAACGGCTGGTGCCACAGCCGGGACAATGCAAGGCATCTTCTGGCTCCCGACTGAGGCGCAGGTCAAAGCCAGAGCAGTCAAGGAACTAAGCAGATGAAATCAGGCTGCTGATGTGACATTTTTCGGAGCCAGGCTTGCAAACGCTCCAAGCAATTTTGACCGCGAGTTACGGGAGCTTTCTTTTTGCTTGCTGGACCGCTTGGCCGCAGCATCTCGTCTGTGTCCAGCCGGGAGCGCATAACTGTGCCTGTATACGTGCGACTCACGCAGGAAAAGCGAGCAGCTGCTGAAGCTATGCTGAGCCACAAGACACAGGATGAGGAAGATTGAGCGCTTAGACCTTGTTTGCCTCCGCGTCAGCCAGCATGCTTGAGGCCGCGTGCAGTCGGATTGACTTTTTGGTGCCTGTGTGCTTGCAGCCTAGTTCAGCCAAGCCAACTTCTTAGGCGGTTGAATAGGTATTGTTTTGAGGGTGCCCGTTGTTTGTTGTTTAGAAGGTGTCCCCTTTACAAAGACATACCCATGTTTCAACGGCTTCATTTTTGGTATTTGTTGCATTTGCTTGATGGTTTGGTTCTGGTTCTGACCTTTTTTTACAGGCTGCAGACAAGAAGGTGTGCCAAGGATGGGAAACACAACCAACCCCTGGTTGTGTAAAACATCGGGGAACCCCCCTAACAGTAAACAAAGCTCAGGTGACACTCCCCAACAGCACGCGGTGCTCTTTTTTGGTGCTCGCACCACCCCGCAACCCTCACAGAACCTTGTGGAAGTCTCGTCAAACCTGGTGGAACCCTTGTGGAACCCTCGTGGAACCTTATCTCGCCGCCCCGGACCACCCCGGAGCCTATTTGGGCTGAGACCCCAAAGTCGGTAAACTAAAATGTTTTTGGGCTTCAAATCAACCTTCGCGCTGCACACCCCGAGCCCTACCCCCGCCCCAAGCACACCGCCCTGCATGCTTCCCGCTC
The DNA here is from genome assembly GCA_963377175.1 of Effrenium voratum. Lineage (NCBI taxonomy): Eukaryota > Dinophyceae > Suessiales > Symbiodiniaceae > Effrenium > Effrenium voratum. The sequence goes on along the minus strand of CAUJNA010002724.1, from coordinate 581,800 downwards.
GCTGGGCTCAGCACCAACCTGCACGCTGCATGAGCTCAACTTGAACATCCCACGCAGCTCTTCCGCAATTCTTCTGCCTATTTTTGCATCGCTTCAAAGAACGTCAAACACTGGCCGGCGCCAACGTGCTTCAACTTGATTTAGTGTATCAGCCGCGCCCGAAACCTTGCTGAACGCTGCTGGGTGGGATGTTCAAGTTGAGCTCACGCAGCGGATGGCCCGGGTCACAAGGGTTGACGTAGGCCCGCCGCGCCGGGTCCCGCAGTTGAGCGTGCCGGTTCACAAGGCCCTGGCCTTGAAAAATACAATGACCCCCCCTACGTTGTTTGAAAAATAAGCTCGGGCGATATCCCCAACAGCGCCACACCCTCCCAGAATCCTCGCGGAACGCCCCGGGACCATCCTTACCGCCGGTGTTGCTGAGGATGCCGCCTTGTAAAGCAAAGCTACAAGTGACAGCGCAATCTCGCCCTGATCGGGGCCGGCCCGACGGCGCAATCGGGGCCCGATCGGGGCCCGACGGTGCAATCGGGCCCCGATCGTCCCGTGGTGCAACCCCAGCAACCACCCAGATTATAGCTCAACGCCGGTTTTCCTTAGCATGCGGATTGCAATTGTATCTATAGCAAAACTAGGCGATGCCAGCTTGGTACAATTGACGGGGCCCGACTCAGGCCCGATCGGGGCCCGACGGCGCAATCAGGGCCCGATCGGGGCCCGACGGCGCAATCGGGGCCCGATCGGGGCCCGACGGTGCAATCGGGGCCCGATCGGGGCCGACGGTGCAAACGGGGCCCGATCGGGGCCCGACGGTGCAATCGGGCCCCGATCGTGGTGCAACCCCAGCCACCCATATTGGTTTTCCTTAGTATGCGGATTGCAACTGTATCTATAGCAAAACTAGGCGATGCCAGCTTTGACGGGGCCCGACTGAGTCAGGCCCCGATCGGGGCGCGATGGCGCAATCGGGCCGAAACGGTGCAATCGGGCGGGCCCCGATTGCACTGTCGCCCGGTGAACCTCGCAAACCGTTCTCATGCAACTTTCGTGGAGCTCAGCGTGAAACTTTGCTGGAACCTTTCCTCAGGGCTGCCCCATAGCTTTTGCAGAATTTGGTGGAAACCTTCTGACCTCATAGCCCTCCCATTCTCGTGGAATTCTTGGAAAATTAAAGCCCACCAAGCAGCAATGCCAAGCATGTACTCTGCTGCACCGTGAGTTCCGCAGCGACGTGATCTGATTTGCCACAAAGCCAACATTTGCCTGAGCAAGTGAGCAAGTCACAAAACAGTGAAAGTGTGCTAAAAACCATTGATTTCGGTTTTGCTTAGTGTTCCGCCCATGAGCAAAGCGATCTTGATCCGATGGCTTTTCAGACGACGGGCGCGCGACACACCCTTGGTGGAGCATTGTGGAGCCTTGTGGAACCCGTGTGGAATCCTTGCAGAGCTTTGTGGAACCCTGTGAAACCTCAGGGCCCACAGCCCTCGCAGAATCTTGTGGAACCCTGAAACCCTCATACAACCTTACCTCAAACTACCCCGGACCACCCCGCAGTGGGACCCTGCTAACCCTGGTGAAACCCTGGTGGAACCCTCGTGGAACCTTCCCCGGACCACGCCGCACCCTTGAAGAAATTGGTGGAACCCTGGTGGAACCCTCGTCCGGAGCACGACGGGCTGGTGGAACCCTGGTGGAAACCTGGTGGAACCTTACCTCAAACCACCTCGGACCACCCTGCAGCCCTCGCAGAACCTGGTGAAACCCTGGCAGAATTCTAGTGGAAATCTGGTGGAATTTTCGTGGAACCTTCCTCAAACCGGACCACCCCAGCCCTCGAAGAAATGGAACCCTCGTGGAACCTTACCTCAAACCACCCCGACCACCCTGCAGCCCTGGTGGAACGCTCGTGGAACCTTACCTCAAACCACCCAGACCACCCCGCAGCCTGGAACCCTGGTGGAACCCTGGCGGAACGTGAAACCTTCCTCAAACCCGCACCTCACCTCAAACCACCCCAGACCACCCCGCCCTTGCAGAACCTGGTGGAACCCTGGTGGAACCTTGGTGGAACCCTGGTGGAACCCTGGTGGAACCCCTGGTGGAACCCCTGGTGGAACCCTGGTGGAACCTTAGCTCAGGGTCGCCCCGAACCACCCCGGAGCCTATCTGGGCTGAGACCCCAAAGCTTTCAGCTGTTGGGGAATAAAATGGCCACCCCCACGTCCCTTGCGCTAAGGCCGGGGGGATATCGGAGTGCCTTTTTTTTACCGTCGGGCGCTCAGGCGCAGCCCGCGGAGTACTCCCAGGTGGTAAGACGAGAGGACGGATCGATCCCGGAACGACGGTCGGCGACCACGTGTCTCAAAGGGATCCCGGCGCCCAACTCGCCTGGTGTTGCCGTTTCATGGAGACGCCGGAACGGTGACAACTATCTTCATTCGAAAAGAACGCGGTGTAGGCATCCAATCTTCGCATCTTCCTTCAAAGTCGAGGGCCCAGAAATGTTGAGGACCCAGCACGGGCTGGAAGTTGACTGGAAGTTTGGGCGGACCAACTGGACCGACCTCAAATGTTTGTTTTTTTTGGACTTTGTGTTTTGTGCGGCAGACCACTGTAGTGGCAAACATCACTTTTGACCCATCCACCCAGGAAGTGAGTTTTGGTGTTCGCATACTAACAAACATATTGGATACCCCTCTCCCTGCCACCCCGCCCCCAAAAAAACAAAACAAAAACAAAACCACAAACAAACAAGAGATGCAAACACCAACTCAACTTGGTCCATTATTTTGACTGTTTCTGGGGGGTAGCAAACTCAAAAACTGGCTGGTTGTCTCCCTGCCAGATAGGGGTGAGTTTGCTAAGATAATGGACGCTGAAAGAACATTTGGTAACATCTCGCATCTTTGCCATGGAATGATGAACTAGGAAGCAATTTACATCCTAGGTATGGGGTTGACGGATGAAGTTTAGGGCAACTGTCGACCGCTCATGTTTTTTGTCTCCTGACAGAATTATTGGTGTGGTGACTTACTTTTATAATTTTCACCCATACCCAAATTTGAGGAACGAAGAACGGATTGTAATTAATCTTAGGTTCAGGGTGTGTTTCTCGCTGGTTCTCAGCAAGGAATGAGAAATGGAACGGCCTGAGAAAAGCCATCCACGATTTGGTTTCCTTCGGGAATCCCCAAACCCGGTTCATTCCCAAAACCCGGACTCGTTGTCATGCCCTACCTATCGCACCAGCCAGGCTTCTCTGAGAAACTCGGATGCCAAATCCTTGGATTCGCCAAGTCAATAAGTTCTTGGTAACAGTTCCTTTGTTGCAGTTTGCTTGGATGTTAGGACTTTAACTTTTTGCCAATTAATGGGTTTTCCATTAAACCACTAAAAGTTAAGCTTTTAGCAGGGAGCAGAAAGCAACCAAGGTTCAGTTATAACCCACTGAGAAAAGTCCCCCCGTTCAGATGATGGTGAACCTTGCTCGGGGGTGAGCAACCCCAAGTGGCGATCACCGCTTGCTAGCTTGGCAAAACGAACATCCAAGTAGATTCATGATGTGTTCCACGTCCGAGAAACTTGGATGGTTCTAGGGGTGCCTACCCCAGGGATCCTTCTTTCTAGAAAGCCTCCAGAAACCCGATCGGGCAAACGGATCCGGTTTTTGGAAAGAGTGATGGTTGAAAAGAAAGGAAAAGGAATCAACCACTAGAATGGTGCCTGGAACCCCAAGTGAGGCCATCACCGACGAGAGGAAAGGCGAGTCGAAAGTTCGCAAGTTCGCCAGGACCTGGGCGTGCTGCCCTCCAAGGTCTCCGTGCACCACGGCGTCGCCGCGACCAGCTTCCAGGCCCGCGAAACGACCGAAACCACCGACAAGCCCCATTGGGATTCTGGGTAGGGGGACAGAATACAGGACCCCCCCCCTCCCCCCCAAAAAGAGAGGCAGGTTTTCCTTCTGGCTGCCTTGAAAACCACGACAAGAAATACGAATCAAGGGCCCAGACTTCCAGGGCTTGTGAATGTTACTGCCAATTGTTCCCCCTTTGCTTGGCTGAAACCCAACTAGTAGTTTTTAAAGTACACTGCGCCGCTCTTATTCTTGGGTGCTCGATTCGCTAAGTTAATAAGTGTGTAGCAACCTAGGTTATAACATATATGTTTGTCCGCCATGTGCACTTACCCTGCACTGTAAAGAGGTTAGAACCTCAGAGATCGACCATTTACGAACCTTGCGAGTCGAACATCCAAGTACACCCAAAATGATGGTGTTCCTCTCAAGTCTCCCTTTGCAAAACCAGCGACAAGGGGTCCCCTCAGAACAAAGACACCGTACCCCTTCCAAGTCCGCCAAATCGAGTCTTGCGCCTTTCAAGCTGTGCCCCGAGCCGTTTGCCGCAGGCGCCGGCGCCGAGCCACGCGGTCACCGCCCAGGCGTCCGAGCCGAAGATGGGCGCGCCGGATGCCCACCGGCTCTACGGCTACGGCCAGCGGCAGGCGCGAGGAACGTGTCGACTGGTTGCGTCAAGCGAAACGGGTCAGACCCCCCATGTATTTGTTGTTTTCCGGGGGCGGGGGGCGGGAACTGTTTTCGGGAACCCCTTCTTGGGACTTAAGGGGTATGTGACCGGTATGTGTTTGTTTGGAGTGCCCTCTTTTGGTTGGGGAAGCCCAAACGAATCCTAGCAATTGGCTCAACTGTCTGGTTGTGTCAACGAAAGGGCAAGAGGCGGCCACACATGTTTAGAATGCGATTTAAACGCGTCCCGTAATTGTGATGTCCCTATTTTCAGGGTCCGACCTCTTCCTTAAGACCCGGTGTATTGGTATGTATATGTGTATCGATGTCCCTTGAACAAGAGGAGGGTCTGTTTTAAACAGATGGTGCCGAAATCTGGCCGAAATTGAAAGTCGGGTTGACAGCGTCAGTAAGGAATTGAATTGGATGACGAGCCAGCCTTTTGTCGTTGGCTGATGCGCTGCCCAGTTCATGCGGCGTCACTTTGGTGGAGTTGGGACCCCTTTGTGTGGGGATGTGTTGGGGTTCAATATGGAAACAAGATGAAGCAAACCATAATGTGAACTGCGAAAACATTCGATGAACAGCCAGGAAATCGGAGGTTGCTCTTCTGAAATCTCTGAAGATCAATGGAACGAACCCTACAGAATATCATCGTAAGTTCTGGTTGGAGGGATTTCCTTCTGTTTTTTGTGGGTTCCGTGTAAAACAAATCTAGGGTATCGGTTGAACCTCAGTTCCTCTGTAGCCGATCCAAGTCCAACCAATTCGCGCTTGGCCTTGCCCGACTTGTCACCCGCGGGGTGTTGACCATTCCAAGAAGTGCACGTGCTGATCCAAAGTGGGCTTGTCTCCATGCGGCTCGCCTTCTTTTTTTGGCGATCCGCTCAACTGGCTCCGGTGTTCCTTGGTTCTCCTTTAAGACTGACCAAAAAAGGGCACCGAGCCTCAAAAACGACTGACCCCAAAAGGACATTGAACATGAGAAGCACAAACAGGTCAGTAGTAGCAATTCTTTGGTCGCCCTTGAGCCTGAGGAAATCTGCGGTACCCCCCTCAAAATGGAATTGGGGAAGGATGATTTCGACGAATTTCCAATTCCATTCTGGGGTGTCCGGCACATTTTAGGGTTTACTACCCTAAGCACCATTGGACCCTTGAAGGGGTTAGGACCTCCGTTGGAAGGACTTGGACCTCAAAGAGGGCCTTTCTGAGGGCCCCAGATGCTTAGGATAAATTAAAGCAGACTCTGAAAATCGATGTTTTTACTTACCCCAGATGAATGGGCCACCCGCTCTCCCTGATTTTTTTTGGATGTTCAGACGAGTTAGTGTTTGTAAGAAACCTAGGTGACTTACATATTTTTGTCCCAGTGCAATTCGCCTGGTTGATAGGTAACCTGGGACCCCAACCACTTAACTTGGACTTGGCCGGACATCCAAGTAGCAACACATGGGCTTTCTTATCACCTTCTTGGTACTGCCTTAACTCAGAACCACTGAACTTGGCCGGACACGGCAGGGATTCTTTGGTGGCGGCTCAAATGAACCACAATTAAAACCCGGGCAAATGAAGGTTAAGGTATAATCCCAACCATAAATAGCTGCGGATCCGCCTTCTTCATTCTCGAAGCATGGTTCTGGGTCGCCCATTTTACTTCCCCAGAATTAGCTCCTTTTTTTTTGTTGCTTTTTTGGGGTCCCTTTGTTTTCCACTCACCAGGCAAAAATATATATATATATATATATTTGCTGGGGTCCGAAGTCCAGCCTAGTTTACTGACCGGGTTTTGATTACTCAATTGAACTTTTCCAAGCCGACTTCTGACTGCCAGGTGGCCTTTTCAGAGGTGCCCACGCGGACCGAGCACCCAAATCGAGGCGCAAAGTCGCTCGCATCCGCGCGCATCTGCGCGCGCGAGGTGTGGAGTTGTTTGGCTCGGTTGGATGCATGTCTGCCTATTTTATAGTGAGCTCGCCATTTTTCTTGCGGTTCTTTTAGTTCAGCTTTTGGAATCATAGTACAATTTGCAGATGAATACGCTTGCATGTGTTGCTTGATCTTTGTGTACTTGAGACTTATTAATACAATACGCTTGATCTTTGCATAGTATATACTGCAAATGAATACATATTATCGTACTTCTTGCGCTTGTCGCTCTTGATCTCGGTTTCCCTTGGTTGATGTTTTCTTTTTTCTCCGAGAGATTTTTCTGTGTGGCCTTCTGGGCCCTGTCATTTCCGACAGAACTGGGGGAGTTTTGAAGTCCAGGCTGTCCGCGAATGGCCAGATCCCCAAACACACGCCCTTTTCGAAGACCAAATCCGTCCAATGAAGGTCCTAGCTGTTTGGATGGGTCACCTTATAACTTTGAGGTATTGCCGAATGTCGTATGTCGGCATCAAAGCACTCTGGTGGCTTTAGGGAGGGTGTTTTTCCAGGTGATTTTTGGATTCCCTCTTAAGTGGAGCTTAGCTTTTTTTGATCAAACGGGTGTTCCCGTTACTCCTGGGTTCTCGTTACAAGAGATACATAGAGATACCATCCCGTTGTCGAGGAACCACCTCTGGGGGCGGCCAAAGTCAGCCCCCAGCACACCCAGCTGCCTGGCCTGCGAACTAGGCAGAGTCACATCTTTTTGGGTGCCCCGCAAAGAAAAACACACCGAGAAAGGGGTATGATGTACCAAGGAGCGCGTGTATGGGCCCTGAGATGGTTTGCAGTTGGTTTGACAGGCAACAGCTAGTACCGTAGAGCATTGCTTGTGGACAGTATAGCTACAGGAGGTTGTACAAGGGTCGGGATGTTCACACGTTTCAACACAGATTACCTTGAGAATAACCAACCTTACGGTGTCTTTGTGTGACCTAAATGGGTTTTATCAAATGGGTTCCTTTCGGATGCTACACACATGATTGTCCTTTGGTGCCTGGACCCCGTTGAGAACGTGCAAGGGTCTCCGAGTTTGAAGTCAATCGGCCGAAGACGTACTCCCCTGCGGTGTGGCCTCTATATGGCCGCCTTTGCGGATGGTCAAACTCTGGCCTTTTGGGTCGCCATGTTAACAGGGCTCCTTAAAAGATACATTTGCCCATTTGAAACATGGCTTTTGCCACCAAAATAAAGGGAAACCACCATTTACAAGGCAATGTTCTGGTGTACAAGTAAGGATCCCTGTGTTAAGTGAGTTTCCTTTGGTGAGTGATGTTTAATTCCGATTGATTCGGAAGACCAGGGGAGTGTCGAAAGTCCCTTGAGTCTAAATGTACATAAATGCACCCGCGGACACCATCACTTTGTGTGCTTTTCCCCAGGGGATGTCTTTCATTGGGGGAAGGGGCCACTGAAGGGCCACCCTCAGAAACCCCCGGTATTGACAGCGCAAACTCGCAGGGTGCGTTCCGAAAAGGGCCAAGGAAAGAGTTGTAGTCACAGATTTATTTGCATTTGACATTGCATTTGTGAGGTGATTAAGTTGCATCCCTCCCATTTCCGCTATTTCCATCAGCTGTTTTACTTGTAGCCTTTTTTTGAATTGGGTCATTGGATCGCTGGCCTGACAATGACAAGGGATACCACCTAACTCGGCGTCAATCAGGGGTGCAGTGCAGGATCCACCGAGTATCAGTATGTGTGGAGTTGTGATAGACGATGCGCTGCAGATAGCTCACCGCCTGAAGTACAAACTGATGATAACACCAGCTTGGGCTACAAGCTGGACGACGTGAAAGCGATTGTGGACCTCCGAGCGGCAATGTACACAGGGAACTACATGCAGTACGGCGCATTTCTGTCGAAGAAAGGCGCCATTCTGGCGAAGATGCGCGCCCATGGCGGCCACGTAGATCACCAGCTGACTTCTGTGAGGCACAAAGCGGCTTGCCTGCGCGCACTGCCAACCTGACCAACCTTACTTGTGGCAACTTGCTTTCGTGGATTTGTTGGGTGGACCCCGCCCAAACAACGAGACACAACACACACAAAAGGTTGACTACCAGTCGGTTTCCCTCAGGCGGAAGCCCTGAAAAGGGTGCCCTCCAACCAATTGACACGGCTTCACATAGGCGTCAAGGTCTGTGAAGGCCAGTTGCGTCACGGCCCTTTGCTCAATTGCCGCGAGAATTCAGCCGGGGAACAAACGCGTACGGTGCAGTAGATGGTTTGGCTACGGTATGTAGCACGTCCAACGGTTGCTTGTAGTTGTGCTACTTCAGTGTTGTTGGCAAGTTTTTAGATGTTTGCGTTTTTTTTTTTTTGTGGTTCTGTTCATTTTTAGAAGGGGTCGGCAAAAAAGCAAGTGTTTTTGCTACCATCAGGGGCTGTAAAGGCTACTTGTTCAGGCCCTTCCTGACCGAAGAAGAGCCAGCTGTCCTTTGAGAACAGCAACCAGAATTGTTTTCGTGCCAACATGGGCCCGGCTTGATAGGCCTGACGATGTTTTCCGGGAGGAACTGATAGACCCAAGGAAGCTATTTGGATCCGGTCAAAAGAATAAGGACGCTACAAGGAGCTTGTCTGTTTAACCGGTAGGATTGGCCCCCTTAATGACATTCCATCAGGCTTCTGATTCGCGAAAACTTGAGAGGTTTGATTCTGCCGACAGAACACCATGCGGCTGCGAAACGAACGGGCAATACGGCTACGGGGTGTGTGTTTCTAACCCAAAAAGGGTGCAGGGCCTGACTTGATTTCAGGAACTTGGTGCTTTTGGTGGGAGTTGAACTGGTTCTTCTTGATCAGCGGAACATCGCGGCTCCAAAAAACGGCTCCAAGAAACGGCTCCGGGAGGTGTCCACCTGGCCCACGAATACCTGGGCCTGCCTCAGCAGCCGGGCCATCAGATTGTCCACAGCGACGAGGCGCGGCTGGAATGTCGGATTTCGGGGCCCGCGGCGCCCGCCCGGGGCCGAAGTGTTGGTTCTTTTAAGGTCCTAGATAGCCAAGTTGCTGCTTTTTTCAGTCACTGTTGCTGGTTTTTGGGGTAAAGTGTATGGAAAAAAGTAGCAACTGGCGATCCAGGGTGTTTTTTTTTGCGCTGCAGGGGTCTCGCAAAAGTTGATGCTTGAGGGTAGACGAAATAGGAAACAGCTCCAATTTCGGAGGCCAGGGCGACTCTTTGGGGCGACTGGGGTCAGCACTTATGAGAAAAAGTTCGCCAGGAAGTCAAAAGAGGTCGTTTTCCCGGAGGTATTGTTCTGATTAAACTGACCATTCCCTTATCAAAAACACTAGGGACACGTGATCACACACACACACACACACGGGACATGTCACTTCAGCCACCTCGTGGAGGGTTTCGAAGCCAAAAAGGACACCGGGCCTGAAGAAAGCGGTCGGAGGGAGGTCCTTCTAAGCAGTGCCAGGGACTCTGGCAAGCAATCTGGGCAAATGATAACGGAAAGTGTGCGACCCCGGGCCCTATGATGCTTGGGATCCCCGATGTTTGATCTGTGAGTGATAGGGGACCGCCAACACCCATCGATACCCAGCAACATTGTCAATGGCTCATATGTGGCATGGTCGAAAGACCGTCTTACTTGGGGTCAACGGGGATGGTCATCCACCTGGTAGTAAGGATCTGACATGGGCCTCGCTAAGAAGGATCACCCTGTGCGATGAGGCGCGATCATTTTTGTTGCACCATAACTGGCCACCTGGAAGTTCCTTTTTGCTTCGCCCGCTTGAACCGCGGAACCATTTGAGGCACATGCTTAGCGTTTCAACATTTTGCCTTTGCGGTGTTCCATCATGGTCCTTTGCAACGGGCAAACAGATGACGTCTTGCAGGGGGGCGAAGAATCAGTTTGCGAGGAGTGGCTGCTGTACTTCAAGTGAATCAACTCATGCCTTTTGTTTTGGCGCCCAATCTGCCGTTTGGATGGGCGCTTATGACACGAATGAAGCGGACACTCTGCCGAGGAAGTAGAGATATGTTTGCCTGAAGAGGGCGCAGGGCACAGTCCAACGATGGTTTTTCCCATGTTCCAAAGCCAAGCCAATGTCCAGTCCAAAAAGGAGTTGGAGATGGAAATGCCACACTTGACGGAGGTGTGCTGATACTTAGATGTGGTTTTAAGCTTCTTGTGTAGGGAGCCATTTGTGGGTTAAAAAACACCCAAAGCAGAACACTTCTTTTAACTGGGTTCCCCCCATCTAGGGAAAAACGTGAACTGGATGGATGGTCATGACTCGTGTGTACTGGGCAGCTGCAGCAGCTTCAAGTTGGACCTCCGGGACCCCTGAAAATTGACACTACGACCTTTCGGCTTGTCGTTCTTCTTATCCGCCGGGAGGCGCCGTATATTTTCATGTGGGTCAAGCAGGGAACCAAGGAGCCGGTAACGTGCATGTGGGGTCTTCAAATAAAGATGCTAGGTCTTTGGGTGGGCTAAATGGGTTTGTGTCAAAATAGGGGACCCCTACAAAATGCCTTGGCTTTTCTCCGATTTCCATTTTCTGCCAGCCGTCTTTGGTTGCCAGGGTCTTAATATTCATATCTTTTCGCACTGGACAGTTCGTTTTGGCCGCAGGGGATTCAGAACAGCCACTGGCAGAACACGGGGCCCTTCCTTCGGATCCATGACGGCAACTACTGGAGCTACCAGGATCCGTGCGCGCGTCCAAAGAAGGAACGCCGTCGCAAGGTTTGCAACGGCTGTTGCTAAAGAGGTCTAACATAGAATGGGGGTGTGGAGTTGGAGTAATTACTTCAAGGTCCACTTAAGCCGGGATCGTAAGATCATGTTGTAGCTAGTGACTTGCAAGTCTCGTCATGTTTCCTTGTTGGCTCTTTGGCTTGAACGCCCCACAAACCAGCAACTCGTTTGGTTTATCCTCTTGCTTCCTGTTTGGCCCAGGCCTCTGGTGTCCTGTGTGCGCATTCGTTTTTGGAGGGCCCGGTCTCTCAAGAAACAAGCAGACGACCATGAAGGGGAGCCCCAGCAGGGTGTCCTGCTAACCTTTAGATGCGTCGACACAGCGGAAACTAGGACTTGCAGGTTCGATGCTTGCAGGCTCCCTATGTGTTGGAGGGGAGAAGGTCCGAGCAAAGAGCAACCGCTCCCGCGGCGTCTCTCTTCAGATCCTCCGAACTTCTGGCCGGGCGCTTTTTTCAGGGGCCGGCCGGTGTTCCTTTGAACCCAAGCAAAGGGCTCCCCGCAAAAAGGCGAGCCCATATGAAGGTGTCAAAGGGGGACGCGCAACAAGACGGTGTTTTTCCTTAGGCTCCCTTGAAACAAACACAAAAACCGGCGCCCTCGCAAAGACATAGACCCACATAGAATTGCACAGGCCTCATTGAGACATGAGTCCATCTTCCTTTCAAAAGCGGTCTGAGCACCAACCTCTACAGAAATCCAGAACCTGCCCCCTTTGTTGGAGCAATACTTTAGACAGGCTTGATACATTTCTTAGTGTTGATGACTTTGTGGTGTTTAGAGGAGAGAAATCGCCTTCCCTTTACCTTTTGTTTCAGTTTCCCTCTTGAAAAGTCGCTTGTATATACTCTGCGTGTGAAAGATAATTAAGCCTTGACATGAGTCCATCAAACAATTCTCTGCATGTTGCCTACCTTTCATTAAGCACTTGTCAATGAAGGAGAACGACTGGAGGTCTAGCTCTTGAGTTTTATTCACCGTGCGCTTCCAGCAATAATAGCTTAGAACAAGCCGCGTTGTTTTGCCTGCTTCCAACTCGTCCGTTTAACTGTTTGCCAGCTTACATCTTTCCTCTCAGAACAAAAACACACCAACTGTTTGCTGACAAACTGTTTCCCAGCCTTAACAAACAGAATCGCAAAAGCACTCCCCACGCTTTCGCCCTGCTTTTGGCTCACTGCAATTTCCCCCCTCCCAACCCACCTTCCATTTGCTTAAGACTATTTTTTATTTTCCCTTGTTGGTTTTAAAAGGAACTTATCACTACTGGACATACTTTATTACATTTTTTCTTGGGGTCTGAACCAAATGGAAGCCCCACCTGCCATTTCCCACCCCCCCACCAACCAACCCACATTCTTTACCGGGGAAGACGTGGCCCGTGGCCGGCCGTGGAAACGTCGAAGCGTCGAAGCGCCAGGACCGCGGCGAAGCCCTGCAGGGCGCGGATTGGCGCCAGGCCGTGGACGTGCTGGGCATGGCGGACGCGCGAGGCGCGGATTCGCGCGAAGCTTCGGACGGATTCGAGGCCTTTGACACTGGGTGTGGGTCTGTGGGTCAAGGAAATGGTAAATGGAGCCCAAAATGGCTTGCCCTGGTAAGAAATGGTCAAAGAACCCAAAATGGCTTGCCCTGGTAAATGGAAAGGACTCAAACCTGCGGCCCCCTGGTGGATTATTTTTGACCCAGATCATACCCATCTGGGCTCGTCTCCTGATTTGGTTGTTGGGCAGCAGCGCGATTGGTCGGAATACTACTGTGGATGGACAAAATCCGTTCGCACCAGTTTGAAATCATGAGAACCCAGTGTTTGTTGGTATTTACAGGGGAATCATCATTCCAGGGATTCTGAGGTGGTGCAACAGTTTTTTCCATCCACAGTATGGCGACCCTACTCGACATGAAACAACAATTTACAAGCGTTCCAAAAGGAGAGGACTACTTGAGTGGTCGGTCTTTTTTTGGGTCTCCGTTCACTGGGTCATAACCAAGGTTACTACTAACCACTTACCTGAGGTACCGAATCGGTCGCCCCTTTAAGTAGGGATGGATTTCCCCATTCCGTTCAACCACTTTTAGTTTTTGAGAAACCGGGTTTGCCCGGAAGCAAGGATCCCTGGTGTTGTTTGTTTCAGGTGTACTTGGGTGTTCGGCCAAGTTAATGAGTGGTTGGCAACCTAGGTGTCAACCTACTTATTGTTGCCCAAGTGCACTTAGCCTAGTTGTAAATAGGTTATTTAATGGCCTGCGGCCTGGTTCCGCCGCCCCCACACACCTTAGAATTTCGGCCCGGGACGAGAGAAAGCACGCGATATGTAGACAGACACAGACAGACACAAAGACACGCAGACGGACACGCAGCGGGGGGGGAGGGTCTTCGCGGACACGAAGACAGACGCAGATGCGCAGGCAGACGCAGACAGAGCCAGACAGACACAAAGACACGCGGGGGGGGGGGGACACGAAGAAAGACGCAGATACGTAGACAGACACAGACAGACACAGACAGACACAAAGAGACAGAGACAGACACGCAAGGGGTCTTCGCGGACACGAAGACAGACGCAGACAGACCCAGACAGACACAAAGAGACACAGACAGACACGCAGGGGCAGGGGGGGTCTTCGCGGACACGAAGACAGATGCAGATACGTAGACAGACATAGACAGACACAGGGGGGGGCGGAGGGGTGGGGGAAGACTACCCGAAGCCTAGGGAAGAAGCCCGAAAGCCCAGGACACGCGCGTTGTTTGGTCCCGAAACAGTATCGGAAGACTGGGAGAAGAAGCCGGAAGATTACGGAAGACTACGGGAAGAAGCCGAAAGATTGCGGAAATTTACGGGAAGAAGCTTGAAAGATTTCGGAAGACTACGGGAAGAAGAAGCCGGAAGACTACGGAAGACTACTGGAAGAAGCCGAAAGATTACGGAAGATTACGGGAAGAAGCCGGAAGACTACGGAAGACTACTGGAAGAAGCCGAAAGATTACGGAAGATTACTCCGGAAGACTACGGAAGACTACGGGAAGAAGCCGGAACACTACGGAAGACTACGACAGGGACTACGGAGGACTGGGGATCAGAATCCAGAGATCCAGAAATCCAGAAATCCAGAAATCCAGCCGACGTAGAAACCAGCCCCAAGGGCCGCCCCAAGGGACATATAGGTTATATATATATATATATACATAATCATATTCACATTAAACTTATAGAAAGCATATCAACAAAAGCAACACAGAACACACCGCCCCCATGCCGAAAGCATGGTCCATTCTGGACCAGGCATGGGGTCGGCGGATATTCTAGGATACCCATCACTTACTAGCCTGGCCGAACATCCAAGTACCCCCCCCCTTTTCCCCGGCACAACAAAATGACATGAAATGATTGTGTTCCTTTTGGTTTCCCCGAACAACCAGACAGGGGGTCCCCTCAAAAGAAGACACCACGTTTTGCTGTTTCTCAGGGGAGGGAATGACCCCAGGCATGCAATGTATTGCTTACCCTCCCTCCCAGATGGTCCATTTTAAAGTAACCATGGTCTTCCAGGACCCCTCAGTCACGTTCCATGTTAGTGGACAGGAGGGTATGTCGTGGAAGTTCTGGTGTTTTCGAGTTGATTCCATACAATAGATAGTAGATCCTTAACCCTCCATGATGGCAGTGTTTACCTATTGAATGAAGTGGAATAATTCAGCAACAAAACAAAGTAACAAATCAAAAGTATAAATACGACAAGTCAAGGTGTTTAATGATTTATTGGCTCTTCCTTTTTATAAGTTTATTAATATATGCTCCCATTTCTCACCTTCTTGTCCCTTTCTATATCTCCTTCACTCGCCTACCACCCCTCGTGGTTTCCCTTTGGATAGGTGATTCCCAAGATGATTACCCGAGAGCCTTGGCAAATCCAGTTGGACGAAATCCTTCCTGGGCGCCGTTCCGAAGCCCCACGGTGTCGGATCATAGACGTCCCTTTCGGTTGTTTTGGTCGAACAAATATGAGAGGGGGGCCCCCCCCTCAGCGTGGGTATTTTCCATGTGAAACGAGTGTTTTTCCAAAGTGGGGTTGTGTGCGGTTATGTGTGTTCTGAAAAATAGATGGGTTTCGATTCCTGGTTTGCCTGGTGGTGCAAGATCATCCAGGGAAATCCATCTATTTCCCCTAGAAGGACACCCAACGGTTTCGGATACGATTACGTAAGTACCAGACCTGATGGTTTGAACCATGACTTCATTTCGCGACCGGACTTCGTCCGCAGTACTGGCTTGGTCGGAGTTTCTTCATATTCGGCTCCGGTTTTTTTGGGGCTCCAACCTGCACCGTTGGTGGTTTGTCTGGTTTTGGGGAACCCCCTTTGGTTTTCAAAGGAAGCCGGCGGTTATGTGGGGTCCCCTATTATGAGACACACCTGTTCGGCGCGTTTCAGCATGGCCGGTCTTTCGGATTTCGACCTTTCCCAGACGCACGGCTGCAACAGATGTGTTTTTTTTCATATTTGTGGGAGGGGGGTTCCGTTGGGTTATGTTTCGTTTTTCTCCTGGGCCACTGGATGTGTGTGTGTGTGTGTGATCGAATGGCCTCGGTGGACCTCTTGGAGACAAGAGGTTGTCCGGGGAGGCTTGGAGGACCCCAGTCATACCGAGCGTTGTGAAAAAAAACGCTCCCGTTTTGGACGGTTGTGCTGAGGCTGCCATTTCAAGCAAATACCGAAAAGGGCACCCCCGTGCGATGGACAAAAACCACCTTACGTTCGGTTGGTAGGCACAGTTTACGGCGTATCTTAAACCCTGTAGAGCACATCAGTCGACTTGCGACGTGTGTGTGTGTGTGTGTGTGTGTCTAGCAGCTTTCAAGACATGCCTGAGTGATGTAAGCCTTCCTCTTTATGGGTCCTATGTGCGGCTCCCTGCAGGGAAGACGAGCAGGACGTAGGTCCTTTTCTCATCCCTCGGTTTTGTTTGAAGTTTTCTATGAGGTTCCTTGGAGGAAGGCCCACTCATGGCTCGAGAGATGCCATCTCTCGCATGAGACAAAGTCCATCCCACAGATTCAGGGATACGACGCCAAATGCCTGAAGGTTCCTTGAAGATTTCTGACTTTCCGTACCTGCCCTGATGATTCAGAGCCGAGGGGCCTTGGCTCCGAATCATGGGATGTTTTCCTGATTGAAATGGCTTGGAATCGCGAAACCGCACTGGGACGGGCCAGATGCGCTCAATCTCGGTTCAAAGTCATACCTAAATGGCCATGGTTCAAAATCAATGGTACCATTTTGGGATAGGTGCACCACCCATTTTGGTCTATTTTAGTGGGGATTGGGATGTTCACTGGGGGGTAACCGGGTTTTGACCCATGGCCAAATGCCAGATGGTCATGCTTGCCCTTGTTGTCGTGGTGCTCTTGGGATTGCGGAGGAACATCGCCCCCATGTTGAACAACCCAATTCGGTTGCGACGCACGGCGCACTTCCCGCCCCTTTCCGCCAGGGATACCCGTCGCCCGGCGCCGTCAGCCGGACTTCCATCGCTTGCGGCACGGACAGCAATGGACATGGGAAGTTCCTCGGGCCTTTCTGGGCAGTGTTACCTATAGTAGCGCCCTTTTACCCTTTTTTGGGCGAGGGTTCCCCTACGAAAATAGACTACAGCAAAAAGGGTACCCTTATTCTAACCTCTACTGGAGGACCTGGCATGGCAACCATTGGGTCGTTTAGCTGGGATGGTCATTAGGGAGACTGTCAATAACAGATTCGACTTTCACCACGTGGGAAGAGCTACCCATGGTCGTTTTGGGGCCGCACGGACGATTGATCAGCCCCAATTTCAGGTAGCCGACTTGTTTGAATCCAGGGGTTGCTATTTTAGGGGAACATCAGCCTGGCTTTCTCTGCAGCTGGGTCCCTTAGAGCAGTTGCACTCTCGGGGCTTCTCCAAATTACTGTTTTCGAAGGCAGGAAACCACGCTGAGCCCACCGTTTAGAGTGCAAAGTTGAGGGGTGGTGTATTATTTGCAGATTGTTTGTCCCGCTGGAATTGTCTTGTTCCAAGCAAGCAAGCAAGCACGATCCTGAACCAACCGACCTAAACCCGCCCTAAACCAGCATCCTAAACCCACCAACAACCATGACCCCAAGCAAACAAGCGGCCTGCAAGGGATATCTTCAGTAACATGTCAATATTCAGAAGAGATTGGACACCAACCTTCTTCAGACCACTCATCAAAACGTCCATTTGCGGTTCAGAATATTTGTTCTATTTCTGCCTGTTGGTAATACAGGGAATCTATCACTGGAGATAGTCTTTATTTTTCCAGGCGACAAAACGCAAATGGAGGAAAAGCCGGAGGGTGTCCATTTTCAAAGTACCGAAATGCACCGAGCATAGAAGAACCCAAACACCAGATACACCAAGCTGAAAGTGGCATCCTCAATGTTGATCTTTTTTCCGGGACGGTTTATGTTAGGTGGTTTTAGGGTGGGTTTAGCTTGCCTGCTTGCTTGCCTGCTTGCCTGCTTGCTTGCCTGCTTGCTTGCCTGCTTGCTTGCCTGCTTGCTTGCCTGCTTGCTTGCCTGCTTGCCTGCTTGCTTGCTTGCTTGCTTCCCTCCCCTCCCCTCCCTCCCTCCCTCCCTCCCTCCCTCCTTCCTTCTGTGCTTGCTTCGTTGCTCCCTTCCTTCCTTTCTTCCTTGCTTACTTGGTTGCTGGGTTAGTTGGTCAGTTGCTTGCTTTGCGGACTGTTGCTGAAGCGGGGTAAGCCGCAGTGGCATTGTTCGCCCCGCGCCGCAAGGTATCAACTTCGCAACTCCTGAGCCAGCGGTTTGCCTTTCAGAATGGTTGTGGAAGCTGGTTGACCTCCACCCTCCAGCGCCCTGTTGGCCCACCGTTTTTACAGAGGCGAAACTTTTTTCATGAATCTGTCCTTCCGCCCTTCTCTGGCAAGCCTTTCTTTCACCCATCTCCGACATGCTTCCAGCCAGGTCGTGTTGTTTGTATCGCGCCTTCTTTGGCTTTGATTCTTGCTCGTTCAGATTATGTGATACCCTTGGGCAATCCTATCTTCCATCTGCTTAAGAACATGTTTATTTATTTTCCCTTGTTGGTTTTAAAAGACTGTTTTTTTTTTTTTCCAGGGGTCCTAACCCAATAAGCTATTGGAAGGTTGCCACTTCGTTTGAGGAATGGCTTGGTCACCCGTGCAGCCGCAAGGATGGAAGCTGGCAGAAGGCCCCCCCCCTGTAAATGAGCACGGAACTTGGCCCAGATCTGGGGTTTGCAAAAATCTACATATGTCCTGATGATTCATACTTAGCTAACCCTAAATTTTGCCTAGAAGCGAGCCGCAAAAGGTGAGTGAGAGGGAGAGTAGTTTCCACACCCAGGCGCAGAAATTCCCACGCGAAAGTGGAGAGAACCTTGGCCCGTCAGAAGGGACCTGCGTCACAATCCTTGTGTTTAGGATGCAGATTTGGCACGCGTCGCTCAACGAAGTGCCGCGGCAGGCACTTTGCACATGGCGAGGAGTGACGGAAAAAAAAGGCTGCGGAAACCGTGCTGACTGCCCGTTGGTGGGTTTTAAGGGTCTCCCCACGAAGACATACCCAATCGCACCTGTGAAGTCATCAGCGGTCCCATCTTTCTATTGGCTTGGAGGCTTCCCTTGAGGTGCTAAGGGCTCCAAAATCCATTTCAAGGGATTGCGCTCGTCCAAGAGAGGGACCTTTTCGGTTTTCCTCTTGTCCCTTTAAACCAAGAAGGTTGCAGAGCCTCAAAAGCCCACACCAAGGTTCTAAAAATGTGGTGCACTCACATTTTATCGTGTGGTCCTTGCCTTGTGCTTGGGGGATGTATCCTCCAATTGAAAGTCGGACCAGGAAGTTCCTTGGTCGGAGCTTCTAGCTTCTTTTTCCCTTTTGGGTGGCAGGCCGGTTCGAGCGCACTCGCGGAGTTCCTGGACTTTTTTTGGGGGAAACAAACAGTTTTCTAGGGGTTGTTTTTGTTCCCATTCTTTCGATCCATCGTTCTTTTCAAAAACCGGCCGTGCTCCCTGGGTTTCCGGAGGTTTGCTAGAAAGAAGGATCCCTGGAAAGACTGGGGAAGGTACCCCTAGAAGTTTGGCGACTTGTTCGGCCAATTCCCACTCGATCGGACGCGAGCGAGTGGCTCTTCAAAGGGCCCAAGATTTGGGCGCGCCGCCCGGGATCTGGCTTGGCTTTGAATGGTTTTGGACCCTTTGGTGGCCAAAGGGCTTAGGCTCTTTGGCGAATCTGCTGGGAGGGCAAGACCGATTGAAACCCGGGAAAACCAAGCCAGGGGGTAGGTATGCAGGAAGACTAGTTGAAACTGGTAAACGAATAAACGAAGAGTTTGGAACATCTTTTGTCCAATCCACTCAATTGATTGTCGCCCGAAAGAAGTAATTGTTCAGAACCTTCCGGGATCTTCCGGGTAAGTGTGGGCGGGCAAGTGGGTGGGGACCTTAGGTTTCTCCCTTGACACTTGAGCGTGCATTGTGGGCATTACTTTTGTTTTTGTGTTCTGTACTTTTGAAACATGTTTTTGTCAACATCTTCAAACAACCATTTTGGTTTCCCTTCAAGCAGCAAAATCTGCGGTCTCCAATGCTTTTGTTCTTTGAGGTTATATACACTTTCAAGGTCTTCTTTTTGGTGTACCCAGGGTTTGTGCCAAAACCGTCCTCCCAAACAATTTGAAAGCTCGAGGGTCGACAACATATGAAATAGAACCCATGACTTTCTGTGTAAGGGTCCATGAGCAAACATGGGTCTCTGAACATGCTCTAAACTGTACAGAAGTAGAATGACGTAACTTGGCGTATGGGGAGGGGGGGTAGTATTTGTGTATATATACATATACATATGGGTATTAAATGTAATTGCCCCCCCTCCCTCGTTTGGGTGGTGGTTCCGCCCGCGCAGGTGCCAGCCTCCAAGAGGCTCGCGCGGTTTGGGGGGGGGGGGGTCGGGGCGGTCGACGGTCGGACCGCCGCGTGTGTTGACCACTTATCCTCTTTTCCAACTAGTCTTTGCTGTGGTATATTGAGAAAAAGGTCTTTTTTAGTTATTTCTTGGTGTTTGGGGTGTTGTTGTTTTTGTAGTTTTCCTTTTTGGCAGGCTCTTTCAGCTTACAATTTTGATTTGGGTCGGAGTCGGATTTGGCAAAAGTCCCCGATGGAGTTGTCCATCTGCACGAAGCCCAACTGGTTGACGACTCACGTTATATATATATATATATATATGTTCGTTGGCGACGATACAACATGAGTTGCACCTGTTGTTTCCTCTTCAAGAGATCCTGCATACCCTGAAATCTTCTTGAAGCCTGACCAAGTTGGGACCTCCAGCTACGAGCAAAGAGAGTTTTCCGGAAATGTCTCTTTTAGGGTCCCCGTCTTTCTTTTACAAGCACCCGTGCCATGAATCCAGCGGGGGTTCGCGGATCCAAGGCAAACCGGCTGACCTTCCGCCCCGTTTCCAGGGTCATGGGAACCGAACCGGAGAAAGGTTGCCGCGGGAAAGCTTGTGATGTGGGTGTGGGTCAAATTAAACCGCCAGGAATTGGACTGCAGGTTTTAGTCCATGTGTCCATTTGCCAGGGCAACCCATTTTGGGTACCTAGTTTTGACCCACAGCCAAATGGGTGGTTGCTGGGTGTCCTTGTGTTTAGGAGTGATTGAAGTGAACCGGGAGTCTTCTGACCCTAGAGGGGAGATGTACCCAGAGCCTATGGCCTGGAAAGTGTTCTCATGTTTCATTGCCAGACTTGGCTTGCCGTTTGAACATTATATGGATGTGGTTTGTTTTGATGGTACCCTTCGTGTTTTTTTCTTTAAAGGTGCACAGAAGCACCACCAATTTGCAGGGTCAGCTATTTTGAGACAACCCCATAAATGACTTGTTTACCGCCTTGTTGGCGTTCCATGATGTTTTCAGCTTCCCTCCAGTTGCCTAGTTCTTGCAGAGGGTACATGGACACCATGTCCGGAACAGATCCAAACCACCAAAGTTTCACTCAAAGCCAGTCCTCCCCCCCTCAATGCGCGTTTCCCATGTCCGGAATCCTAAGTACCGACACCAAAAAGCCGTTGGAAATCGGCGGCAAGCCTTGGTTGCATTTTGCTTGGATGTTAGGACTTTAACTTTTTGCCAATTAATATGTGTTCCATTTTGTCCACTAAAAGTTGAACTTTTAGCAGGGGAGCAGAAAGCAACCAAGGAAGCTGCTTCTGTCCTTGGCAAGTCCCTTTCGGGGGGCTGGCGGCTAGCTGCAGGCGCCTTCTCGAGAAAGCGGCGGCGAAACCGAAGCCGCCTGGTCGGAAGTGGAGGGGGCGGGGGGTGAGCTGAATTCTTGCGCTCGAAACCCAACCAACGGTAGGGTGGCTCGTCTTTTTTTTTTGAGGGAACCCCTTCTTGAGGTGTTCGAGGAAACTAACCCGTCGGGAAACCCCAAAAGAGCCCCTTTTTTTGAGACACCCTGTCGGCTACTGCAGGTTTGGTCCCTATCTAATAAGGGTTATTATAAATCCGGTATATATACATATATACCACGATTTTCGAGGGAGCCGATTTGAGACACACTGTTGGATGTTGTAAGTGGTTTGATCCTCCTCATCTGGTTAAATAAGGGTTATCGTATATCCTGTATAGAACACAACAAGTATATGGCTGTGGGTCAAAACCAATGGTACCATTTTGACAACCCATTTTAGTCTATTTTAGCGGGGATTGGGATGTTCACTGGGGGTACGGGCTTTTGACCCATGGCCATACATATACGTGTATATATATTATATATATATAGAGACATATATTTGCATGCATATATATGTACATATACATGTTTTAGGGCTGCACCTTGTGATTGGGCACTGCTTGGTTTGGTATCACTTTCGTGGTTTGGGGGGAGTGGGCGTGCGAACTGCATCCCATACACCAGGCGCCCCAACAACAACTTTTTCCCATGTCCAACATCCCGAGAACGGTAGCCAAAACAAGCATTTGTTGCTGTAGAACCAAATGTCCGACTTTCAACTTTTACTGGCTGGTTGAGAAGGGGAGGGATCGCTGAGAAGGAGTTGTTTATGGATGGGAACCACCCCGACGGAATCTGCTGCAAGAGATGTTCCCTAAGGTTCCTCTTGTCAAGCAGAAGGGGTAATGTTTTTATTGTTGTTGTTTTTTGCGTGACCACTGGCGGGGCTTCCGAGATTTCTCTTTTTGGAACCTCCGCAAGTAACTGCCTGAATGGAAACCGCTGCTAAATTGCAACCTGTGGAGGGAAAAATAGTGACAAATGGCCTGTACTGTGGATGAACGAAAACCATTTCGCACCACTTGGGGCGTGGTCTCTATCAAAATCGTATACGGCTGTTTCATCTGCCCCATGTGCCGATCGGCTTGGGATGTTGTTCTTAGGTTTTAGGTTGTGGGCCCACTGAGCCACGAAAGGTTAGGTTTTCTTAGCAGGGTATCTAGGAACAGCCCAGGAAAGAGCTCCCAGAAAGACGCCTGGGTCGGCAGATCTCATGTTTCCTTCGGCACAGCTCCTGGCTCTTTCCGACTTTTCCGTGGCCAGTCAGTGACACAGACACAACGCAGGTAGGTGAAGAACCTGGACACCAATCCCTGGTAGAAGTGTTGAGGCGCATTTGGACTGGAAAGTACCAGCCATAGGAATCTTTCGTGAATACCATGACAAAAATCCCGTTCCAGATTGTTTTCCATTATCAGCTCGGTTTTGTTTTCCATGTGGCTTGGATTGGTGGTTCGGTGGTTAGGGGTGGTTTTCGCATTTATCCCCCTCCCCCCTCTACAACGAGTAGGGGTTCAAATCACCAATGCGGCCACCATCTAAGGGGGTTACCTGAAATTGAGTCTTGGACACAATTGTGGTTCGAACTTCCCAACCTGGTGATTGGATGGTATCCGCACAAAGCATGAGCTCGAGCGAGCTCATGCTCGAGCGAGCTCATTCATTCGAAGGTAAACAAGTTCAGCCATGAGAAAACAACCTTCCTACATCCCGTGTTTCGGCTTGGTGATGTAATCTGTGCAGGTGGTATTCTTATTTATTTGGTTGGTATGCTCATATCTGCTTGTCTCAAAATACCCCCGTCAACAAATGTATCCTTTTGGTTTCTACTGAACACAACCCAAGAAAGGCTTTCCGCTCAAAATGACGCACAGCGTTGCGTTGGATCGTGACGGGCAAACCTCCAACGTTGTTTGTGCCAAATTGTTGGAATAGCTTTAAACCAGGCCGCTTTTTGCTTTGGTTTCCCTACATCAATCCCCGACAAAAACCCATTTTGGCTTGAAGGAAATTGGAATTTCCGAAAAAGGAAACACATAAGAACAAATAGTTAACAAAAACAAGACGAAATTGCCTTGGAAAAGGAAACACACCCATGTGGGGTTGAAGGGAAGCCCGAAAAAGAAAGAAGAGAAAAAGCGGAGAAACAAAAGGCGGTAGAGCATAAATCCCAGGCGCCAGCTCTACGGCGAGGTGGATGGCAGGCGGAAGTCGGGGCATCCCCGACGAGCTCGGATCTCCTTTTGGCTTCCCACACCAAGCTGAAACGCGGGGCCACAAAACCCACGGGGAAACTTAGGGACCCCCCAAAGAAAAAGTCCCCCCAAAAAACGCGGGTGCTTACTAGTCTCTTCCGAGAAAGATGTGATCACTTGCCGTTCTTTGCGTTTTGGTCCATTCTGAGTCACCCCACAGTGACATCACCCTTTAGTTCTCAGTCCTGGCAACGAGGAGGTAAACCCCCAAAAGTTGTCAAGAACCAAACCAGGGCGCATGTGGTTTGTTTGTTTTTTCGTGGCCAGACCCAAGACAAACAATTTCCGCCAAGGTTCGAACAGAGATTCGTGGGTTGGGCCTTTGGATTTCCTCACTCCTTGTCTGGACCTTAGCTTGGGGAGACAATTTTCGTCGTCAAGTCGGAGCTTTGGCGCCTCGATGGGCTAAGTGTCCCCCACATTTTCGCTCTCGTCAACCCGGGGACTGGGAAAGGCCTTCAGTGGGGTTTGTCCAGCTGTTTGCCTGGAAAGTGGGCTCTCCCGGCCAAAGATGAGCACGTCCATGTACCGGAGAAGTTGTTTTTGGGGTGGAGGGTCGGGGTACCACTTTTGAGGTTGGTTTACTTTCATTTGTTTAAGAATATTTTTCATTTTCCCCTGTTGGGTTTAAAGGGAATCTATCACTACTGGACATTTTTTCTTTTTTTCCAGGGGCTGAAGCAAATGGACGTTTTAAGTGAATTGGGGTTTTAGCTCTTGTAAAAACTGGTGAGTCCTTCTCGCGGCTGGGCGATACCAAAGATTGAAGCTCTAGTGGCCTTGCACTGGGCTTCGTTTTTGTTTTTTGTTTTTACAGGGTTACATTGAAGAAGGGTTACATTGAAACAAGGGTACAAATTGAAACAAGGTTAGAGAAGACAAGGGTACCCTGAGCTTGCTTTCGGACCCGTTTCTCTTGACCGAATCGACTCGGCCATCTCTTCGCGCATGGATCTGTCTTTGTCTTACATGGCCCCCCAACACATGATGCTGGGTCCCCCAGTAGTGCCCTTCTCTCCCCTTTGTTGGGGGAGGGTTCCCCTACTAAAATAGACAAAGCAGAAAAACCAGTTGGTGCCAACTTATTCTAACCTCCCTACTGGAGGACCTAGATGATGTGTTTTCCTTTTGGGTTCCCCGAAAAAAAACAGAAAAAAAGGAAAAACAACACAAAAAAACCACTGTATACCAAGCTGCTCGAAGTCTCAAGTGCCGAGACATCCATCTTGAGACCATTGGGTGGGACTCACATCCAGTCCACTGCACCCAAAAGGCGAAAGGCCACGCCACTCGGGTCTTCGATTCGCGTGAAGTGGCTAGCAGCCTAGCTGGTTTATATTTCTCTTCCATTTGCTGAAAAGAATATATATATATATATATGTATTGTGTTTTTTCTTCATTTTCCCCCTTGTTGGTTTTAAAAGGAATTGATCACTACTGGACATATTTGCTCTTTTTTTCAGGGGTCTTAGCCAAATGGGAGTAACCTGCTAATTTCTCTCCCAGTGCAGTTAGCCTGGTTGTAAATAGAGGTAGTCTAGAAGCCAGACACCCAATCACTGGGTTTGTCCTTTTTGAGGAATCGGATCCTTGTTGTTTCCCTTTAACTTTCCCTGAAAAGGACACACCCTGCTGGGGTCTCCTCCAACCTTATTTCTTTTACATAGGGTAGACTAAGTCTGCAACAAAACCTGAGCTCTTGATTTTTGAGAGCCACTGGCAACTCTTCACAATTCTTTGAGATCCTTTTATTTTACACAGACCCGTCACCCCATCACCTGCTCTACCGCTCGACCGGAGCATCCGCCAGGTTCGAACAAGTGAGTGCCGCGGTGACGCCTGGCACTGGCCCATTCTGATCGCCTCCCACAACTTCTCGGCAAGCGCGTGGAAAAAGAGAAAAGGAGTGTGCTGGCGTTGGTGTCATTTCTAGGGGGC